>CM056059.1:262542607-262614700 GCA_029574335.1 Rana kukunoris | reverse complement strand
CCAAATGCGCTCAGGTGGTATTTAACAGCTTTTGAAGTGGGACACCAATCTGCGCTCAGGTGGTATGTAACAGCACACGTGCAGTGACACAAAATGCTCTCAGGTGTATGTAACAGCAAACGTGCAGTGATGCTAACTGCGCTCAGGTGGTAGTAACAGCAAACGTGCAGTGACACTAACTGCGCTCAGGTGGTATGTAACAGCACAAGCGCAGTGACACCAACTGCACTCAGGTGGTATGTGACAGCAAACATACAGTGACACTAACTGCGCTCAGGTGGTATGTAACAGCACAAGTGCAGTGACACCAAATGCGCTCAGGTGGTATTTAACAGCAAACGTGCAGTAACACTAACTGCGCTCAGGTGGTATGTAACAGCACAAGCGCAGTGACACCAAATGCGCTCAGGTGGTATGTAACAGCACACGTGCAGTGACACCAAACTGCGCTCAGGTGGTATGTAACAGCACACGTACAGTGACACCAAATGCGCTCAGGTGGTATGTAACAGCACACGTGCAGTGACATCAAATGCGCTCAGGTGGTATGTAACAGCAAACATGCAGTGACACTAACTGCGCTCAGGTGGTATGTAACAGCACACGTACAGTGACACCAAATGCGCTCAGGTGGTATGTAACAGAACACGTGCAGTGACACCAAATGCGCTCAGGTGGTATGTAACAGCACACGTGCAGTGACACCAATGCGCTCAGGTGGTATGTAACAGCACACGTACAGTGACACCAAATGCGCTCAGGTGGTATGTAACAGCACACGTGCAGTGACATCAAATGCGCTCAGGTGGTATGTAACAGCAAACATGCAGTGACACTAACTGCGCTCAGGTGGTATGTAACAGCACACGTACAGTGACATCAAATGCGCTCAGTGGTATGTAACAGCAAACATGCAGTGACACTAACTGCGCTCAGGTGGTATGTAACAGCACACGTACAGTGACACCAAATGCGCTCAGGTGGTATGTAACAGAACACGTGCAGTGACAACCAAATGCGCTCAGGGTATGTAACAGCACACGTGCAGTGACACCAAATGCGCTCAGGTGTATGTAACAGCACACGTACAGTGACACCAAATGCGCTCAGGTGGTATGTAACAGCAAACGTGCAGTAACACTAACTGCGCTCAGGTGGTATGTAACAGCACAAGTGCAGTGACACCAAATGCGCTCAGGTGGTATTTAACAGCAAACGTGCAGTAACACTAACTGCGCTCAGGTGGCATGTAACAGCACAAGCGCAGTGACACCAAATGCGCTCAGGTGGTATGTAACAGCACACGTGCAGCGACACCAAATGCGCTCAGGTGGTATGTAACAGCACACGTACAGTGACACCAAATGCGCTCAGGTGGTATGTAACAGCACACGTGCAGTGACATCAATGCGCTCAGGTGGTATGTAACAGCAAACATGCAGTGACACTAACTGCGCTCAGGTTATGTAAACAGCACACGTACAGTGACACCAAATGCGCTCAGGTGGTATGTAACAGAACACACGTGCAGTGACACCAAATGCGCTCAGGTGGTATGTAACAGCACACGTGCAGTGACACCAAATGCGCTCAGGTTATGTAACAGCAAACGTGCAGTGATACTAACTGCGCTCAGGGTATGTAACAAAAACGTGCAGTGACACCAAATGCACTCAGTGTATGTATGTAACAGCACACGTGCAGTGACACCAAATGCGCTCAGGTGGTATGTAACAGCACACGTGCAGTGACACCAAATGCGCTCAGGTGGTATGTAACAGCACACGTGCAGTGACACCAAATGCGCTCAGGTGGTATGTAACAGCAATCATGCAGTCATACTAACTGCGCTCAGGTGGTATGTAACAGCAAACATGCAGTGACACTAACTGCGCTCAGGTGGTATGTAACAGCACAAGCGCAGTGACACCAACTGCGCTCAGGTGGTATGTGACAGCAGACGTGCAGTGACACTAACTGCGCTCAGGTGGTATGTAACAGCACAAGTGCAGTGATACTAACTGCGCTCAGGTGGTATGTAACAACAAACGTGTAGTGACACTAACTGCGCTCAGGTGGTATGTAACAGCACAAGTGCAGCGACACCAAATGTGCTCAGGTGGTATCTAACAGCAAACGTGCAGTGACACCAAATGCGCTCAGGTGGTATGTAACAGCACACGTGCAGTGACACCAAATGCGCTCAGGTGGTATGTAACAGCAAACATGCAGTGACACTAACTGCGCTCAGGTGGTATGTAACAGCACACGTACAGTGACACCAAATGCGCTCAGGTGGTATGTAACAGCACACGTGCAGTGACACCAAATGCGCTCAGGTGGTATGTAACAGCAAATGTGCAGTGACACCAACTGCGCTCAGGTGGTATGTAACAGCACACGTGTAGTGACACAAAATGCTCTCAGGTGGTATGTAACAGCACAAGCGCAGTGATACTAACTGCGCTCAGGTGGTATGTAACAGCAAACGTGCAGTGACACTAACTGCGCTCAGGTGGTATTTAACAACAAAAGTGCAGTGACACTAACTGCGCTCAGGTGGTATGTAACAGCACAAGTACAGTGACACCAAATGCACTCAGGTGGTATGTAACAGCACACGTGCAGTGACACCAAATGCGCTCAGGTGGTATGTAACAGCAAACGTGCAGTGATGCTAACTGCGCTCAGGTGGTATGTAACAGCAAACGTGCAGTGACACTAACTGCGCTCAGGTGGTATGTAACAGCACAAGCGCAGTGACACCAACTGCACTCAGGTGGTATGTGACAGCAAACGTGCAGTGACACTAACTGCGCTCAGGTGGTATGTAACAGCACAAGCGCAGTGATACTAACTGCGCTCAGGTGGTATTTAACAGCAAACGTGCAGTGACACCAAATGCGCTCAGGTGGTATGTAACAGCACACGTGCAGTGACACCAAATGCGCTCAGGTGGTATGTAACAGCACACGTGCAGTGACACTAAATGCGCTCAGGTGGTATGCAACAGCAAACATGCAGTGACACTAACTGCACTCAGGTGGTATGCAACAGCACACGTACAGTGACACCAAATGCGCTCAGGTGGTATGTAACAGCACAAGCGCAGTGACACCAAATGCGCTCAGGTGGTATGTAACAGCAAACGTGCAGTGATACTAACTGCGCTCAGGTGGTATGTAACAGCAAACGTGCAGTGACACCAAATGCACTCAGGTGGTATGTAACAGCACACGTGCAGTGACACCAAATGCGCTCAGGTGGTATGTAACAGCACACGTGCAGTGACACCAAATGCGCTCAGGTGGTATGTAACAGCAATCGTGCAGTCATACTAACTGCGCTCAGGTGGTATGTAACAGCAAACGTGCAGTGACACTAACTGCGCTCAGGTGGTATGTAACAGCACAAGCGCAGTGACACCAACTGCGCTCAGGTGGTATGTGACAGCAGACGTGCAGTGACACTAACTGCGCTCAGGTGGTATGTAACAGCACAAGTGCAGTGATACTAACTGCGCTCAGGTGGTATGTAACAACAAACGTGTAGTGACACTAACTGCGCTCAGGTGGTATGTAACAGCACAAGTGCAGTGACACCAAATGTGCTCAGGTGGTATCTAACAGCAAACGTGCAGTGACACTAACTGCGCTCAGGTGGTATGTAACAGCACACGTACAGTGACACCAAATGCGCTCAGGTGGTATGTAACAGCACACGTGCAGTGACACCAAATGCGCTCAGGTGGTATGTAACAGCAAACATGCAGTGACACTAACTGCGCTCAGGTGGTAAGTAACAGCACATGTGCAGTGACACCAAATGCGCTCAGGTGGTATGTAACAGCACACGTGCAGTGACACCAAATGCGCTCAGGTGGTAAGTAACAGCAAACGTGCAGTGACACTAACTGCGCTCAGGTGGTATGTAACAGCACACGTACAGTGACACCAAATGCGCTCAGGTGGTATGTAACAGCACACGTGCAGTGACACCAAATGCGCTCAGGTGGTATGTAACAGCAAATGTGCAGTGACACCAACTGCGCTCAGGTGGTATGTAACAGCACACGTGTAGTGACACAAAATGCTCTCAGGTGGTATGTAACAGCACAAGCGCAGTGATACTAACTGCGCTCAGGTGGTATGTAACAGCAAACGTGCAGTGACACTAACTGCGCTCAGGTGGTATGTAACAGCACACGTGCAGTGACACCAAATGCACTCAGGTGGTATTTAACAACAAAAGTGCAGTGACACTAACTGCGCTCAGGTGGTATGTAACAGCACAAGTACAGTGACACCAAATGCACTCAGGTGGTATGTAACAGCACACGTGCAGTGACACCAAATGCGCTCAGGTGGTATGTAACAGCAAACGTGCAGTGATGCTAACTGCGCTCAGGTGGTATGTAACAGCAAACGTGCAGTGACACTAACTGCGCTCAGGTGGTATGTAACAGCACAAGCGCAGTGACACCAACTGCACTCAGGTGGTATGTGACAGCAAACGTGCAGTGACACTAACTGCGCTCAGGTGGTATGTAACAGCACAAGCGCAGTGATACTAACTGCGCTCAGGTGGTATTTAACAGCAAACGTGCAGTGACACCAAATGCGCTCAGGTGGTATGTAACAGCACACGTGCAGTGACACTAAATGCGCTCAGGTGGTATGCAACAGCAGAGGTACAGTGACACCAAATGCGCTCAGGTGGTATGTAACAGCACACGTGCAGTGACACCAAATGCGCTCAGGTGGTATGTAACAGCACACGTGCAGTGACACCAAATGCGCTCAGGTGGTATGTAACAGCACACGTACAGTCACACCAAATGCGCTCAGGTGGTATGTAACAGCACACGTGCAGTGACACCAAATGCGCTCAGGTGGTATGTAACGGCACAGGTGCAGTGAAACCAAATGCGCTCAGGTGGTATGTAACAGCAAACGTGCAATGACACTAACTGCGCTCAGGTGGTATGTAACAGCACACGTACAGTGACACCAAATGCGCTCAGGTGGTATGTAACAGAACACGTGCAGTGACACTAACTGCGCTCAGGTGGTATGTAACAGCACACGTGCAGTGACACCAAATGCGCTCAGGTGGTATGTAACGGCACAGGTGCAGTGACACCAAATGCGCTCAGGTGGTATGTAACAGCAAACGTGCAATGACACTAACTGCGCTCAGGTGGTATGTAACAGCACACGTACAGTGACACCAAATGCGCTCAGGTGGTATGTAACAGCACACGTGCAGTGACACCAAATGCGCTCAGGTGGTATGCAACAGCACACGTGCAGTGACACCAAATGCGCTCAGGTGGTATGTGACAGCAGACGTGCAGTGACACTAACTGCGCTCAGGTGGTATGTAACAGCACACGTGCAGTGACACCAAATGCGCTCAGGTGGTATGTAACAGCACACGTACAGTGACACCAAATGCGCTCAGGTGGTATGTAACAGCACACGTGCAGTAACACTAACTGCGCTCAGGTGGTATGTAACAGCACAAGCGCAGTGACACCAAATGCGCTCAGGTGGTATGTAACAGCACACGTGCAGTGACACCAAATGCGCTCAGGTGGTATGTAACAGCACAAGTACAGTGACACCAAATGCGCTCAGGTGGTATGTAACAGCAAACGTGCAGTAACACTAACTGTGCTCAGGTGGTATGTAACAGCACACGTACAGTGACACCAAATGCGCTCAGGTGGTATATACCAGCAAACTGCAGTGACACCAAATGCGCTCAGGTGGTATGTAACAGCACACGTGCAGTGACATCAAATGCGCTCTGGTGGTATGTAACAGCACACGTGCAGTGACACCAAATGCGCTCAGGTGGTATGTAACAGCAAACGTGCAGTAACACTAACTGCGCTCAGGTGGTATGTAACAGCACACGTACAGTGACACCAAATGCGCTCAGGTGGTATGTACCAGCAAACTGCAGTGACACCAAATGCGCTCAGGTGGTATGTAACAGCACACGTGCAGTGACATCAAATGCGCTCAGGTGGTATGTAACAGCACACGTGCAGTGACACCAAATGCGCTCAGGTGGTATTTAACAACAAAAGTGCAGTGACACTATCTGCGCTCAGGTGGTATGTAACAGCACAAGTACAGTGACACCAACTGCGCTCAGGTGGTATGTAACAGCACACGTGTAGTGACACAAAATGCTCTCAGGTGGTATGTAACAGCACAAGCGCAGTGATACTAACTGCGCTCAGGTGGTATGTAACAGCAAACGTGCAGTGACACTAACTGCGCTCAGGTGGTATGTAACAGCACACGTGCAGTGACACCAAATGCTCTCAGGTGGTATTTAACAACAAAAGTGCAGTGACACTAACTGCGCTCAGGTGGTATGTAACAGCACAAGTACAGTGACACCAAATGCACTCAGGTGGTATGTAACAGCACACGTGCAGTGACACCAAATGTGCTCAGGTGGTATGTAACAGCAAACGTGCAGTGATACTAACTGCGCTCAGGTGGTATGTAACAGCAAACGTGCAGTGACACTAACTGCGCTCAGGTGGTATGTAACAGCACAAGCGCAGTGACACCAACTGCACTCAGGTGGTATGTGACAGCAAACGTGCAGTGACACTAACTGCGCTCAGGTGGTATGTAACAGCACAAGCGCAGTGATACTAACTGCGCTCAGGTGGTATTTAACAGCAAACGAGCAGTGACACCAAATGCGCTCAGGTGGTATGTAACAGCACACGTGCAGTGACACCAAATGCGCTCAGGTGGTATGTAACAGCACACGTGCAGTGACACTAAATGCGCTCAGGTGGTATGCAACAGCAAACATGCAGTGACACTAACTGCGCTCAGGTGGTATGCAACAGCACACGTACAGTGACACCAAATGCGCTCAGGTGGTATGTAACGGCACACGTGCAGTGACACCAAATGCGCTCAGGTGGTATGTAACAGCACACGTGCAGTCACACCAAATGCGCTCAGGTGGTATGTAACAGCACACGTGCAGTGACATCAAATGCGCTCAGGTGGTATGTAACAGCACATGTGCAGTGACACCAAATGCGCTCAGGTGGTATTTAACAACAAAAGTGCAGTGACACTATCTGCGCTCAGGTGGTATGTAACAGCACAAGTACAGTGACACCAAATGCGCTCAGGTGGTATGTAACAGCACACGTGCAGTGACACCAAATGGGCTCAGGTGGTATGTAACAGCAAACGTGCAGTGATGCTAACTGCGCTCAGGTGGTATGTAACAGCAAACGTGCAGTGACACTAACTGCGCTCAGGTGGTATGTAACAGCACAAGCGCAGTGACACCAACTGCACTCAGGTGGTATGTGACAGCAAACATACAGTGACACCAAATGCGCTCAGGTGGTATGTAACAGCACATGTGCAGTGACACCAAATGCGCTTAGGTGGTATGTAACAGCACACGTGCAGTGACACCAAATGTGCTCAGGTGGTATGTAACAGCACACGTACAGTCACACCAAATGCGCTCAGGTGGTATGTAACAGCACACGTGCAGTGACACCAAATGCGCTCAGGTGGTATGTAACAGCACACGTACAGTGACACCAAATGCGCTCAGGTGGTATGTAACAGCACACGTGCAGTGACATCAAATGCGCTCAGGTGGTATGTAACAGCAAACATGCAGTGACACTAACTGCGCTCAGGTGGTATGTAACAGCACACGTACAGTGACACCAAATGCGCTCAGGTGGTATGTAACAGAACACGTGCAGTGACACCAAATGCGCTCAGGTGGTATGTAACAGCACACGTGCAGTGACACCAAATGCGCTCAGGTGGTATGTAACAGCACACGTGCAGTGACATCAAATGCGCTCAGGTGGTATGTAACAGCACATGTGCAGTGACACCAAATGCGCTCAGGTGGTATTTAACAACAAAAGTGCAGTGACACTATCTGCGCTCAGGTGGTATGTAACAGCACAAGTACAGTGACACCAAATGCGCTCAGGTGGTATGTAACAGCACACGTGCAGTGACACCAAATGGGCTCAGGTGGTATGTAACAGCAAACGTGCAGTGATGCTAACTGCGCTCAGGTGGTATGTAACAGCAAACGTGCAGTGACACTAACTGCGCTCAGGTGGTATGTAACAGCACAAGCGCAGTGACACCAACTGCACTCAGGTGGTATGTGACAGCAAACATACAGTGACACCAAATGCGCTCAGGTGGTATGTAACAGCACATGTGCAGTGACACCAAATGCGCTTAGGTGGTATGTAACAGCACACGTGCAGTGACACCAAATGTGCTCAGGTGGTATGTAACAGCACACGTACAGTCACACCAAATGCGCTCAGGTGGTATGTAACAGCACACGTGCAGTGACACCAAATGCGCTCAGGTGGTATGTAACAGCACACGTACAGTGACACCAAATGCGCTCAGGTGGTATGTAACAGCACACGTGCAGTGACATCAAATGCGCTCAGGTGGTATGTAACAGCAAACATGCAGTGACACTAACTGCGCTCAGGTGGTATGTAACAGCACACGTACAGTGACACCAAATGCGCTCAGGTGGTATGTAACAGAACACGTGCAGTGACACCAAATGCGCTCAGGTGGTATGTAACAGCACACGTGCAGTGACACCAAATGCGCTCAGGTGGTATGTAACAGCACACGTACAGTGACACCAAATGCGCTCAGGTGGTATGTAACAGCAAACGTGCAGTAACACTAACTGCGCTCAGGTGGTATGTAACAGCACAAGTGCAGTGACACCAAATGCGCTCAGGTGGTATGTAACAGCAAACGTGCAGTAACACTAAGGCGCCGTACACACGGCAGAGAACCTCGACGGGCAGAACACATCGTTCCGCCCGTCGAGGTTCTCTCCCGGCCGTCGAATTCGGCGACCCGCCCGTCGGGAATGGCAACCAGCCATTCTTCCAGGCGGGCCGTCGAGGAAATAGAGAGCGTGCTCTCTATTTCGGCTCGACGGGCTTCCCGACGGGAAGCTCGCTGAGACCGTACACACGGCCGAGGTCCTCGCTGGAATGTGCATTCCAGCGAGGTTCTCGCTGGTTTTCAGCGAGAACCTCGGCCGTGTGTACGGCGCCTAACTGCGCTCAGGTGGTATGTAACAGCACAAGCGCAGTGACACCAAATGCGCTCAGGTGGTATGTAACAGCACACGTGCAGTGACACCAAATGCGCTCAGGTGGTATGTAACAGCACACGTACAGTGACACCAAATGCGCTCAGGTGGTATGTAACAGCACACGTGCAGTGACATCAAATGCGCTCAGGTGGTATGTAACAGCAAACATGCAGTGACACTAACTGCGCTCAGGTGGTATGTAACAGCACACGTACAGTGACACCAAATGCGCTCAGGTGGTATGTAACAGAACACGTGCAGTGACACCAAATGCGCTCAGGTGGTATGTAACAGCACACGTGCAGTGACACCAAATGCGCTCAGGTGGTATGTAACTGCACACGTACAGTGACACCAAATGCGCTCAGGTGGTATGTAACAGCAAACGTGCAGTAACACTAACTGCGCTCAGGTGGTATGTAACAGCACAAGTGCAGTGACACCAAATGCGCTCAGGTGGTATGTAACAGCAAACGTGCAGTAACACTAACTGCGCTCAGGTGGTATGTAACAGCACAAGCGCAGTGACACCAAATGCGCTCAGGTGGTATGTAACAGCACACGTGCAGTGACACCAAATGCGCTCAGGTGGTATGTAACAGCACACGTACAGTGACACCAAATGCGCTCAGGTGGTATGTAACAGCACACGTGCAGTGACATCAAATGCGCTCAGGTGGTATGTAACAGCAAACATGCAGTGACACTAACTGCGCTCAGGTGGTATGTAACAGCACACATACAGTGACACCAAATGCGCTCAGGTGGTATGTAACAGAACACGTGCAGTGACACCAAATGCGCTCAGGTGGTATGTAACAGCACACGTGCAGTGACACCAAATGCGCTCAGGTGGTATGTAACAGCACACGTACAGTGACACCAAATGCGCTCAGGTGGTATGTAACAGCAAACGTGCAGTAACACTAACTGCGCTCAGGTGGTATGTAACAGCACAAGTGCAGTGACACCAAATGCGCTCAGGTGGTATGTAACAGCAAACGTGCAGTAACACTAACTGCGCTCAGGTGGTATGCAACAGCACAAGCGCAGTGACACCAAATGCGCTCAGGTGGTATGTAACAGCACACGTGCAGTGACACCAAATGCGCTCAGGTGGTATGTAACAGCACACGTACAGTGACACCAAATGCGCTCAGGTGGTATGTAACAGCAAACGTGCAGTGACACTAACTGCGCTCAGGTGGTATGTACACATACAGTGACACCAAATGCGCTCAGGTGGTATGTAACAGCAAACTGCAGTGACACCAAATGCGCTCAGGTGGTATGTAACAGCACACGTGCAGTGACATCAAATGCGCTCAGGTGGTATGTAACAGCACACGTGCAGTGACACCAAATGCGCTCAGGTGGTATGTAACAGCACACGTACAGTGACACCAAATGCGCTCAGGTGGTATGTAACAGCAAACGTACAGTGACACCAAATGCGCTCAGGTGGTATGTAACAGCAAACGTGCAGTGACACTAACTGCGCTCAGGTGGTATGTAACAGAACACGTGCAGTGACACCAAATGCGCTCAGGTGGTATGTAACAGCAAACGTGCAGTGACACCAAATGCGCTCAGGTGGTATGTAACAGCACACGTGCAGTGACACCAAATGCGCTCAGGTGGTATGTAACAGCACACGTACAGTGACACCAAATGCGCTCAGGTGGTATGTAACAGCACACGTGCAGTGACATCAAATGCGCTCAGGTGGTATGTAACAGCAAACGTGCAGTGACACTAACTGCGCTCAGGTGGTATGTAACAGCACACGTACAGTGACACCAAATGCGCTCAGGTGGTATGTAACAGCACATGTGCAGTGACACCAAATGCACTCAGGTGGTATGTAACAGCACACGTACAGTGACACCAAATGCGCTCAGGTGGTATGTAACAGCACAAGCGCAGTGAGACCAACTGCGCTCAGGTGCTATGTAATAGCACACACTCAGTGACACCAACTGCATTTAGGTGGTATTAAACAGCACACTCACAGTCAGAGCGACTGCGTTTCTGTGCAATTCAACAGCCCACTTGCATTAACAGCAACTGCCTTTCTGTGCAATTAACTAGCACACGTTGACACGGAGTACACTGTTTAAGGTAAACCATAATGCAGGCAATACAACACGTTAGAGCACTTCATCAAGCACAATCTCCTGACTAACAGATACTAAAAGCAGATCTAGCTAAGCTATACAGTTTATAAATATATTGACAACTCCTAGGGATGTGAATATATTCTCTACAAACTGTACATGTAACTATACTGACTACTAGCCTCCATGATCTATCTATCTATCTATCTATCTAAAAAGACACTGTGGGGCTGATTTACTATTGAAGCTGCTCTGCGCCGGTACATGCATTAATTAGTGCGCTGGATGAAGCCCTAATTAGACGCATGAACCGGCGTAGCACAGCAGTGCAATGCAATTGATAAGTAAAGCCGCCGCCGAACTCCCTGTTAAAGTCCGCATCTTCTTCTGGTTCTTCTTCGCCGGAGCCGCCGCTTCCAATTGAAATCCCCGCTGTCTGCCGGACCCCGCCCCCCTCTGACGCCACGGGCAAGCTCTTAGGAAAGTCCCCGTGTGGTGCCTGTGTGTCAGAGGGGGGGTTCACATGTCAGAAAGCGGGCAATTCAATTGGAAGGGGCGACTCCGGCAAAGAAGAAACCACGCACAAGCTTCCGAATGAATTGCCCGCCCTCTGACATGTGACAACGCCCCCCTCTGACGCACTTGCAGCACACTCCTAAGAGCTTGCCCGTGGCGTCAGAGGGTGGCGGGGTCCGGCAGACAGCGGGGATTTCAATTGGAAGAAGAAGAAGAAGAAGAACCAGAAGAAGATGCGGACGAGAAGGACAGCGGAAGGAGAAGAAGATGGAAGAACACACCAGTCAAGATGCGGGAATAGAAGACCCAAGACCGAAGCAGAGGAATAAGAAGAAGATGGAGGAAGAAACCAGAAGGAAAGAAGAAAAGAAGAAGAAAGAAGCTAATAAAGGAGTTGTCAAAAACCGTCTCTTGTCTCTTTTAACCCCTTACATTTTTTTTGGGTGAAATGGTAGGGGTACAATGTACCCCATTACCAGTTCACACGGGGGGGGCAGGATCTGGGGGGCCCCTTTGTTAAAGGGGTCCTCCAGATTTCGATAAGCCTCCTGCCTGCAGACCCCCACAACCACCGGGCAAGGGTTGTGGGGAAGAGACCCTTGTCCTCATCAACATGGGGACAAGGTGTTTTGGGGGGCACCCCAAAACACCCTCCCAATGTTGAGGGCATGTGGCCTGGTGCGGCCGGCCAGGTCAACGTGCTCGGATAAGGGGTCTGGTTTGGATTTTAGGGGGGACTCCACGCCATTTTTTTTTATAATTTGGGGTGGAGTTCCACTTAAATTCCACACCAGACCTGAAGGGTCTGGTTATGGATATTTGGGGGGAGACCCACGTCATTTTTTTTTAAATTGATGGCGGGGTTCCCCTTCATATCCATACCAGAGCTAAAAGGTCTGGTTATTGAATTTGGGGGGGACCCCCACACTTTTTTTTTGGTGTTTTTTATGAATGAATTCTCCTGCAATTGCCGGGAGCTGACAATTCATTTTTGCCGCAAGTCAGTTTTAAACAGCTTTTTTCCTTCAGAATGTCACTTTTCACAAGCTGACATTACACCCAGTCAGTGTGTACAGTCAGTACACCTGTAAGGGGCCCGGGGATGCCCAGATGCCTGGAGGCCCCCAGGGCCCCAGATGGTAACCCCCCTCTTTTTTTTTTTTAAGATATTTTTTAATATTTTTTTTATTAAAGGGCCAATTTTTTGTATTTAATTTTTTAGCAGTCCGGAGGTCCCCAGGGGCCCAGAGACCCCGGGTGGCAACCCCCCATATTTTTTGTTATTAAAGGGCCAATGTTTTTTTTTTAGGGGTCTGGAGGTCCCCAGTGGCCCGGAGATCCCCAGGGCTCCAGATGACAACCCCCCTTTTTTTTAAAAAAAAATACAAAAAATTATATATTTTTATATTTTTTTAGTTATTTCTTTCACATATATATATATATATATATATATATATTTAATATTATTATGAAAGGGCCCAGAGGGCCCCAGATGACAACCTTTTTGCTTATAAAAATGTTTTAATCATTTTATATTTTCTTTATTTTTTTTGTAGATATAGATATATTTTTAGTAAAAGGCTCAGAGGTCTCCAGGTTGTTTTTTTTATTTTTTATTGTTTTTTTAAAGTGTATTTTGTGCGTGAAGTCGAGAGAGAGGAGCTGGACTGCAGGAGTTGGAAATAGGCAATCGCCATCCTTCTCCATGCCCCCGATGGTCATCCCGCCCTACCTGCTCCACTTGGGAGCCCGACGGGACAGAGGGACTCCCCCTATGAGGGAGTCTAGCCCACCCAGCCAGCCCTGTAGGTCCTTGGCCTCTCTTTATTTTAGGATGGCCAAAGTGCGTGCGTGTTAAACCAATTTCGTGTGCGTGCAAGTGTGGTGTTTTTTTTGCGGGGGGGGGGGGTGGGCATACTAAGCACAGGCGTACCTTGCATAGCACACCCACCGGGAGACAGGCTGGGACCACCAAACTCAATTCACATGTAGCCGAGACGGGGATCCGAACCCTTGGCTGCAGAGGTGAACGGCTTGTCAGCGCAGTGCCAATCACGTTGAGCCACCACAGTTCCACCCCATGTTATTTTTGTTTAGATATTTTTTTTGTTATTTTTTATTAAAGGGAACAGAACTCCCAAGGCAACCTTTTTTTTATATATAGATATTTTTATTTATTTTTTATTAAAGGGCCCAGAGGTTTATTTTTATTAAAGGGCCCAGAGGTCCCCAGGGCCCCCGGATGGCTACCACCCTTTTTTGAATATATATTTTTCTATATTTCTTTTTTTGTAAAGGAACCCGCTTATCAAATTGCGGCAGCCCGCTTTTCAATTTCAGGCATTTTCAGGGCAGCCCCCCCCCCCCCCGTTATCTGCTCCAGGGGCCCATGCCTAAAGCTGTGTAAGGGGCCCCATAATTCTTGATGGCGGCCCTGATTACCCCCCCCATGGTACAAATTTAAAGGAATTTTTCACTTTTATTGTTGCACTTCAACCACTTCAATACTGCGCCTATTCTGTTACTTCTCTCCTTCATGTAACAATTATATTTTCTACCTTGAAATTACTCAGGACCCCCAAACATTATATATATATTTTATTAACAAACACCCTAGGGAATAAAGTGGCGGGCATTTTTTCAAAACAAATTTCCAACGGTATTTGCGCAAACATTTTTCTAACGCTTTTTTTTTTTTGGCTTACAAAAAAAAAAACTTTTTCATGAATGAAAAAATAAGAAAGCAGTAAAGCTAGCCCAATTTTTAGGGATAAGGTGAAAGATGATGTTACACCGAGTAAATAGATACCTAACTTGTCACGCTTTTATATTGCGCACACTCATGGAATGGCGCTAAACTTCGTTATTAAAAATCTCCATAGGCGACGCTTGACTTTTTTTTCAGGTTACCAGTTTTGAGTTACAGAGGAGGTCTAGTGCTAAAATTATTGCTCTCACTCTAACGCACGCTATGATACCTCACATGTGAGGTTTGAAGGGTGTTTACATATGTGGGTGGGACTTGCATGCGTGTTCGCTTCTGAGTGCAAGCTACTAGGGACAGGGGCATTTAAATTTAGATTTTTTTGTTTTTGTTTTTTTAACCTAATATTTTTCTTTTTGCATTTGTTTGTCCCTTTTTTTGTATTATTTTTCACTTTCTTCCTATTACAAGGAATGTAAACATCCCTTGTAATAGGACTAGTGTGTGACATGTCCTCTTTATGGAGAGAGGCGGGGTCAATAAGACCCCACATCTGTCCTCCAGGCTGGAAAGCATGGGATTGGAAAAAAAAATAAACACTGATCTCATGCTTTCAGCTGCGATCATGTTCGTTCAGCACAGTGGTGTAGTGTATAGCATGTTCACCTAGCAGCAAAAGGGTTGCTGGTTCGAATCCCGCCCGTGACACCATCTGCCTGGAGTTTGCATGTTCTCCCTGTGCCTGCGTGGGCTTCCTCCCACAATCTAAAAAAACATTGCTGTAATTGGATCCTGTCTAAATAAGCCCTAATATGCAGTAGGATATTTAGGTTTTGTGCTGCCCTAGGCCTAACCAAATTTCGGCACCCCCTAATAGAAAAATGACCCACTCTTCCTGTCAAGGCCACACCCTGTTTTTTTATGACCCACCCAGGAATTTTCAGGGGACACACATAAGTTCTGTGGGGTGGGCACAGGAGTCCCTTAATTTGCCTAGTTTTTCTATCACTTCCTGTTTGGCTATGGGGCAGGAAGTGAAGGCCAATCTCCCCAAACGGACAGGGATAATACAAAATAAACTGACAGGGCTTCTAACCCTTCCCCCCCAACTCTATCCAAAATGAAAGAAAACAAAAAAAAAAGTGTTGATTATAGTTCCAGTTTAACCCCAAATTTCAGATCATTTTATTGAGTGGCTTAAGAAAATATAACCATGCCAATAGGCCAGGATCCAGCGTTGCTAATATGTATGAATGTGTGTTAGGAACCCCCACAAACACCAACCAATGTTAAATCAACAATTTTCTTGTTTGTTTTGGGGATGCCTGCACCCCTGAGGGTAAAGACACCTCACAAATGTTGTCACTTTCTACTTAATTCATTCACTTCCTGCTACATAGCCAAACAGGAAGTGAGGGAAAAAACTGAGTACTGTTTTGTTGGGGGACACACAGATCAATCTAAATAGTTTCCCATTTTGGAAATTGCATTTTGCTGTGTACACCCCAAATTAGTAGGGATCTTGGACTTTGGGGTCCATTTACTAAAGGCAAATCCACTTTGCACTACAAGTGGACAAGCAAGGAAGTAAAATAAAAACTTGGCGGGATTAGAAGTTAAAACCATCAGTGCTTCCCTTCTGATTTTCATTGACTACGCTTCTACTGCAGAGCGGCTTTGCCTTTACTAAACCCCAAAGTAACTAATCATTTGGGGTGTACACAGCAGTGCAATCTGCTTAATGGGGACACTCGTTAGATAAACCTGTGTCCCGAAGAAAATACCATTGGTAGGGTTTTAACCTCACTTCCTGTTCAGCTGTGTGACAGGAAGTGAAGCCAATTTTAAGAAAAGGGACACAAAGCCCAACCTAAAAACACTAGCAGGGGTTCTAACACTCAATTGGCTTCCCTCAAACAACCCACAAATAGAATAGGATTGTCTTGTGCTAGTTTAAAGCACAGCGCTGTAAATCAGCACTTCAATCCTGTCCACCAATACACCACCCCCCACCCCCCCCCCCCAAACAGGCCCTGTTTGCAGGTTTTCCTTCATCTTGCACATGTGCTTTAAAAAGTCAGTCTGGACATCAATTCTAGGAAACAATACTTACCGCTTTGTCCTTCCTTTTCTGGTGACTAAACATGGCATCAAACATTTCATGCATACACACCAGCAAAGACGCTTAGAGACAAATCACACTTGATGGTTTAGGCCCAAACTATTTCAGCTGCAGCTGTTGAAATTCATAGCATGAAAAAAATATCACAAAACAAACTTCAAAATTTGAAAGTAATTTTATTGGTCCACAAAACAAGGAAAGCAAAACAAAATATTAAAAATAAACACACAAAAAAAATAAAAAATACATAAAAACAAAAAATAGACCAAGGTTTATTTCACACAGTCATTGGAAAATAAATCATGCTTTAGAAATAACAGGATAGACCCACAGGATTAAAACATTAGTCATTAACATCTTGAGAAACATTTTGCAAAATTATGCAGCAGACAAAACATCAAAGTGAAAATCATTAAATCAAACAAAAAAACTTGCTCCAAAAGATCTGTTTCGCTCCGCCATTCCTTCCAGCCAGCAAGTCTGCCCCCTGTCAGGGCAGCTGACATGTGCTCTATCCACGCTTTTAATAACATGTGTGCAAATGAACCAATTGGAAACACATAAAGAAATGTCAGCCTCTAGTTTGTGTGCACTTGTAACTGCTTACACCTGTTAGGCCTCGTACACACGAGGGGATATGTCCGCTGAAAACGGTCCGATGGACCGTTTCAGCAGACATCTCCGCTCGTGTGTATGGGCAAGCGGACAGATTTCTCCACCCGACAGATTTCAAAGCATGCTTTGAAATCTATCCCGTGGGAATCTGTCCGCCCGACATGTCTGCTGGTTAGTACACTTACCAGCAGACATGTCGTCCCCCACCGCCGCCGCCGAATGGATTCGGCGCATGCGCGGAAGTGTTTAACTTCCTGGTGCGGTGACGTGACGGCGTCAACGTCACCGCCGCGTCACCGCGCCGTCCGGCGGCGGGGAATTAGATCCGATGGTGTGTACACGCCATCGGATCAAACTCCCGATCGGACATATCCGATGGAAATGGTCCGCGGACCGTTTTCATCAGATATGTCCGATGGTGTGTACGAGGCCTTAAGGATGTCCTTAAATTACTAAGCCAAAAAACAAGCTTTCTGAGCATGCTCAGAAAGATGCATGTCATTTTCAGGCACAAACACCCAGCTTAATTTTCTAAGTGTTCGAGCATGCCCAGTTCACTCGAGATGCATTACCAGAATCAAATCTGCAATGGCGGATGAAAGCATTAGAGGTGTTTTTTACCCTGAACTGATGCTTTACAACCTGAAGGGGAGGTCTTATTGAATTTTTACGTAACAAACATAAATAATAATAATTAAAACGCCCCTGTCCCTAGTAGCTCGCAGTCAGAAGCGAACACGCACCATTTTTTTTCCGGTTACCAGTTTAGATTTACAGATGAGGTCTAGTGCTAAAAGTATTCCTCTCGCTCTTACGCACGCTATGATACCTCACATGTGTGGTTTGAAGGATGTTTCCATATGTGGGCGGGCCTTAAATGTGTAAGTCCCGCCCACATATTTAACCCCACATGTGAGGTATCATAGCGTACGTTAGAGCGAGAGCAATACTTTTAGCACTAGACCTCATCTGTAAATCTAATCTGGTAACCTGAAAATAAATAAAAAAGTGTTGCCTATGGGTATTTTCAAGTACTGAATTTTGGCGCCATTCCATGAGTGTGTGCAATATTAAAGCTGTGTTCTTCCATTCGATGTTGACACGGCGAGGTACCATCATGCCCTGTGATGTCACATGGGTTAAGGTCACATGGTGGCAAAACCACGCCCACGCCCTATGCCAATATAAGTCGGTGC
Organism: Rana kukunoris; assembly: GCA_029574335.1. NCBI lineage: Eukaryota > Metazoa > Chordata > Amphibia > Anura > Ranidae > Rana > Rana kukunoris. The sequence continues at coordinate 262,596,259 of CM056059.1, read as the reverse complement.
CCGCCGCTCTGTCGGCATTTCAGCGCCGGACCTCGCCGTGTCAACATCGAATGGAAGAACACAGCGGAGAGAAGCCCTGGCCCCAGTGGAGGAGCCAGGCAGAAGCGGAGGTCGCCGAAGAAGCCCGCCGCCCTCCCCCATAAGCAGGAAGCTTTGTGGTGAAGGGGGCCACGGCGGAAGACGCCTAGAAGACTGGGGTGGGATGTGCAACCCTCACCCCGGCCAAAAACTTCGAAGCCCGCTGCCCTCCCCCACAAGCACGGAGCTTCGTGGTGAAGGGGGCGGCGGCGGAAAACTGTGGCGGCGAAGACCGGGGTGGGTTGGCGGAAGACCCCCGGAGCTGACTAATAAATTATTTTATTCTGTGTGGTTTATTTGTGTTTACACTTCTTCCACCAGGTGAATGGGTAGGGGTACGATGTACCCCATACTCATTCACATAGGGTGGGGGGACGGAATCTGGGGGCCGCCTTATTAAAGGGGCTCCCAGATTCTGATTGGCTCCCACCCGCATACCCCGACAACCAACGGCCAGGGTTGTCGGGAAGAGGCTCTTGTCCCTATTGACATGGGGACAAGAGTGCTTTGGGGAGGGAGGGCAGTGCCCCCCTCCCCCAAAGCGCACACTCCCCCATGTCGAGGGCATGCGGTCTGGTATGGCTCAGGAGGGGGGGGGCGCTTGCTCATCCCCACCCCCATTCCTGTCCGGCCAGACTGTCATGCCTGGGATGAGGCTTGGTACGGATCTGGGGGGGAACCCCACGCCGTTTTTGGCTTGGGTTAACCCCTCACGTTCCGGACCAAGCCGAATAGCCTATTGTACCCCTGGGGGGAACCCGCGCCGGTTTCAAATTTAAAATTTGACGCGGAGTTCCCCTAGTTCCCGATTGCCGTGCGCCGCTTCACGCAGTGCAAACACTGCTACGCCGCTTGGTATTTACCAAGAATTTCTCGGCGTACTGACGCAGCGCACGGCATTCCCCGAAATTTCACTCTGCGCATGCCAAGTATGCAAATTAACCTTCCGAGGTTCTGGCGTACTTTGCAAGCGCACGGGGATCGCTTCTCAAAAGTCACTTTCGCTTTCAATTCGGCCCGCCACACACGTTCAAACACATGTCACTACACTTCCCCTGCATCACCCCCTCCCTCCCCTCATAAACTCCCACCCAAATCCCTGATGTTTACATTACTAAATGCCGTACGCCAGCTCTGTACTGGCGTGCCGTGCGCCCTCTCCTGGGTGCATTAGGTAGTTTAGTAAATGAGGAAATACACTGCACTGGCAGTGTATCTCTTTTGTAAATGTCAAAAACACATTTACTCCTGCTTGTGCACCATGAGTCATGGCGCACAGGCTTGGTAAATCAGTCCCTGTGTCTCTATCTATCAATCTCTCTCTAACTCACTGTCTGTCTGACTAATCTCTCTGAAAGCAAGTCGGAACACACTACGCGAGGCCGCCCGGGAGGCGGCCTTTTATAGTGTGGGGCGTGTTCTAAAGCCCTGAGCCCTAATTGGCCAACCCAGGCTTTGGCCAATTAGGTCTCTTCGTTTTTTGGGCGCATGCTTGACCAATCATCAGCGCGCATCGCCGCAGTGAATTATGGGTCATTTTGCGTCACACGAATTTGGCGCGAACGACCCGTTTTGTTCGTATTTCGACGAACGATCGAACGGCCGATGTTCGAGTCGAACATACGTTTGTTTAGAACACAAAGCTCATCCCTACCCGTGACCCTCATCATTGGCCTCATTCAGTTGGGGTCCTGTTCCTGAATGGAGTTGTTCGATCAGACTGGTTCTATCATCCAAGCTGTTTCCACCATCCAAGCTGGAGCGATCATCCCTACAGAGCCCCAGGTCTGCTGAGACCATCAAGCTATTTCTAACTTGCTGTTTAGACTAACATGTAAGTCCACCACAGCTGGTAAGAGTACCCATTTTTTCCTTTGGTATTTGGAAGATTACTACTGACAAGCCATACATTACAAACTCAACTGATTCACCATATTGACATCACTGCACCTGTGAAGAGATTTCACTAATCGTTTGGGAATATACCAATGGATTATTTACATTCTTGTCTATACCTATGGTGTTCCATGTTTTTCAGTGATTTATAGTTTGTTTGTTTGACTTATCGTCATTGGACTTTACTTATATCTGAATTGGTTTCAATTCCATAGAGCATTTCACGTTAGCGCTGCTCTTATTGTTTCACAGGCCATACACACACTGTCAATCTTTTAGTACATATCAATCATTGGGTTTAACACCCACCAAATCCCCTCCAACTTGAGATTGACAGTTTGTGTACTTATACCGTTCTTATGGTAATATACATATATTGTACAATCTTTATCTTTGATTGCCTATTATATAGAACCTTTCAAGGGAATGATCTGTTTATTGCATTTTTGGCTGTAAGCATTGTAGATCTTGCATATCGCCTTTTTTCACAGTCTTTGGTTGTCTGATTGGTCACCTGTTTCTCATCACCTACCATCTCTTTTCACCATGGCGGAATACCTGGGAGAACAGTGGGACAGCCTGATGACCAAATTGGCCAAAGACTATAACACCAACGAATTAATCAAATCCGAAATTAGGTTTGCCTTTCTTAATCTGACACTCACACTACAGAAAAAGGCCTCACTTTTTTGGCACGTTAAATCGTTTGAGGACTACCAAAAGAATGACATTAATACATTTGGACTTTGGGTTAAAATTTTTCCCACTTTTGAGAAAATCGAACCAGAATTCAAAGCTGCATGGGAGAAAATACTCAAGCAATGCTCATCCGAACTAATGAATCTTTTGATTCATGAGTATCGCAGGAGAATCACAGAGCTGGATATTAAAATTGACACTCTAAATCTTCAACTCATTAAAACACATACACTCCATGACGAGCTAGAAACCCAACTAAGAGATTTGATAAATTTAATAAGGATATTTTAATTACAAATATATTGGCAAAACCAAAACTAGCTTTTTGGCAAAGAATTTATCGTCACATTGTTAGTATTAATAAAAAGGACCCCGACCTCTCTATTGGTCGACATTGCCGTAGAGTACACCCCAATAGTACTGCCAGGGTGCGTTTTCTGGCTTTGGACCATATTCCCTCCAGTCCCAGAGGTGGCAACTTTAAAGCACTCTTAGGCTACGTACAGACGATCGGTCCAACCCGATGAGAATGGTCCGACGGACCGCTTTCATCGGTTCACAGGCTGATGGTCTGATGTGCGTACACACCATCAGTTCAAAAACCGATGGTGTCAGTACGCGGTGATGTAAAACACAACGACGTGCTGAAAAAATGAAGTTTGATGCTTCCAAGCATGCGTAGACTTGATTCTGAGCATGCGCTGGTTTTTGGACCGATGCTTTTGTGTACTAACCATCGGTTTGGACCGATGGTCAGGCGTCCATTGGTCTGATTTTAAAGCAAGTTTTAAAACTTTGGTCCGACGGACGACGGACCGTACACACGGTCGGTTTGGACCGATGAAACTAGACTTAAGTCCATTTTCATCGGTTTGAACCGATCGTGTGTACGCGGCCTTACAGAATGAATTGAGGTGGATTTTCCACCTCAATGCCACTACAATGCCTGGCCTCAATGAGGCATTTAATTTTAAACCCTTCCTGAAAGGATTCCAGTCAGGGGTTTATGAACTGGACCTTTAATCTACAATCCATGGGTGTATTTATCTATGTTCTCTTATTATGGCAAAATATGTTTGTGTACAGGATCACACAGGGTATGTTTACTATGTATGCAATTCCTCCCTATGTTTTTTCCTTCTTTTGCTTTCAGCGATTTTGGTTTGTTTTATTTATTGTACCTGACAATTATTCTGTCTGCTCCTAGATTCATTCAGAAATTGATTGGCGATGCGATTTCCTGTAGTTCTCATGCCTGAGCTCATTACATTTGACCACTGGGTGGCACCATCTCTCCTCTCGGTTTTGACACACCTGATCGATATTTATATATATTTATGTATCTCCATCTCTAATCTATTTATTTTCACCACACGGGGCGGGGCTGGCTGTTGTGCGTTACTGCTCGGCGTGCGTGAGACCTCCGATTCCATGCCTTACCAGCAGGGGACACAGTGTCTCATTGCCCAATAGGAGTTTTGCCTATGGCTTTGCTCCTTCCTATTTGCCTCCCAATCTGGTGTGCAGTGGGATGGGCTAGACGTGTGCTGATGCAACCTCGCCCCTTTTGGGGGTGGGGCTGGCACCGCGCGCCATCCCATCAGGGAACTTTAAGGCAGATGGTTGTAGCCAACATGGTGCAATGCTCTGCCTCATCAGCCACAGCTGAGTAGGGTTGCTTTTAAGCTCCTTCTCAGCTGCTCTAATTAGCAATACAGGCTATTTAAACTTCCTGTCAGTACTCACACCGCTGGTGTCTGGCTGACAGGATCAACAGACTTGTGATTACTCCCTCACATGGTAGGTTGATTTGATCCCTTCAAAAGCACTTAGCTTTTTTGAACTTTACTACTATAGCTCTACTACCACTACCCTATCTTTTTTTCTTCCACAGACAGGAAGCCATCAGTCCAAGGTATCTTGGACTTGCTGGCCGACCCTATACTGACAAGAGTGGTCACTCCTAACAGTGGGAGTTCTCAGTCACACTGAGCATATCCAGCTCCTGCTCTTTGTTTGGAGTCTGAGTTATCTCAGAATTTACCATCTGTCCCACCGTGTAACAACTACAGTGCAGGCCAATTCCATCACTGCCAGGTCCCCCTCATGGTTCGTTGGTGATCGGCTCATGCAAGTGAGTGTCAGCCTTCTATGCCTATTTTTGTACTTGTCAGGCATCATCTCCTACAGCTACGTGCAATAGCCCTTCACACCAGAGGGCATTTATATTCATGCCTTTATTTTTTGTACTGCAATTGATTTTACATTTTTTTTCCTACTGTATAGATCAAATGTTTCTAATAAACAATACTTTTTAAATACTCACCTGGTCTGTTCTAAAAATCTTGAGGGGTTGTGCTGTGTCTATGAGCACTAGGTTTGTCTTTTAATTCATTTCAATACATCCAGCTAGTTGCTGTAATCAAATCTCCACATGTAGTTGATGGAGCCAATCGATCGACATTACTGTCTCCAGTAAGCGGTTTTCTTTTCTGCAATGTTCTTAATTCATGTCGATCTATGTTAAATGTCATGGACCGTGAAATCATACTTCATGTATTACATAAGATAACACATTATGGATAGGACATATTGCAGGATGCCTTTGGACATTATGAGGTGTCTGTCTAGATGGGGATTGAACTGAATCAGACTATTGAGGACTATTGAAAGGCTAAGTGGCTTGTGAAAGACATTTATTGTCCAGTGTGTAGAGGTGTTAAGCCAGTCGGCTCTTTGACCTTTCTATTGTGTGATAACACTGTTTTGAGCCTTTTGATTATCGGGAGTATTGGATTGAATGAATGAAAAACTTATATAGCGCGGCACATGCGAACTAAATCGCCTCTGGGCGCTTGTTGTTTCTGTCTCTCTTGACATCAAAAGAGCAGAGTTTTAATCTGTCTTCTGAAGGTCAGGTGGTTTTCCTCCAACCGAATGTTAGTTGGTAAAGCGTTCCATAGTCTGGGACCTTGGACCGCAAACCTTCTTTCTCCTTTGGACTTGTATCTGGCTTTGGGTACCTTGACCAGATTTTGGTCGGTGGATCGCAGAACGCGATTGGAATTGTGGGCTTCTATCTTTTCGCATAGATATTGCGGGGCCTTCCCATGGATGCACTTATGTATCAGACAGAGTGCTTTGAAAGCAATTCTGTCCTTTACTGGCAACCAATGAAGGGATCTCAGTGAAGGTGAGATGGATTCCCAGGGTTTTTTCCCAGTCACAAGTCTGGCGGCCGTATTTTGAACGACTTGCAGACGAGCGATTTGGTACTTAGGGAGTCCGAGGTAAAGGGCATTTGCATAGTCCAATCTGGAGTTTACAATTGTTCCTACCACGACTGCTACGTCTTCTTTGGGAATGAATGGAGTAAGTCTGCGTAGTAGGCGCAGCAGATGGTGAGATCCGCTGACTACTGACCCTATTTGTGCGTCCATAGTCATGTAGGTGTCGAAGATGACGCCTAGACTTTTGACTTTGGCGCTAGGGGTGATGATCTGGCCCAAAATGGGTGGGGGTTTCCAAGTGGTTGCCAGTTGACTCTTGCGACTGGCATGAAACAGAAGAAGTTCTGTTTTGGAACTGTTGAGTTTAAGATAACTCTTAGTCATCCAGTTTTCTATCAAAGAGAGACATTTCTCTAAACTGAGATGATGATCCTTTTTGTTGCAGATGCGAAAATACAGTTGCGTGTCGTCTGCATATGAGTGATAAAGTAGGTCTTGGCTACTAATAATTTCAAAGAGAGGGCGAAGATAGACGTTGAAAAGCATCGGTGACAAAGGGGATCCTTGAGGGACTCCACTTGACACCATGCGCTTTTCAGAGGTGAAAGGTCCTAATTTCACTGTTTGTGATCGGTTTTCCAAAAAGGAGGAAAACCATGGTAGATCACCTTCTGCGACTCTGGCTACCTCAGCCAGCCGAGTCAATAAAAGTTTGTGGTCTACAGTGTCAAAGGCTGCGCTTAGGTCCAGCAGAACCAGGAGAGAGGATTCTCCTTCGTCTGCGGCCTCAAGGGCGTCATCCCATATTTTGAGTAATGCTGTTTCCGTTCCGTGTCCGGGACGGAAGCCTGATTGAAATGGATCAAGTAGGTTGTGGGTATCCAGATGCTGTTGCAGCTGTTTTACCACTACTTTTTCCATAACTTTGGAGAGAACGTTAAGGCCTGTTATGGGACGGCGGTGAGTTGGGTCCTTGGGATCTAGGGTAGGCTTTTTCAAGATGGGCTTGATTGTGCCCTCTTTCAGCTGGGAGGGCACTATGCCTTCCTTAAATGACTGATTTATTAGCTGCGTGATAGGTGGTGCCAAGATGTCGGCACATTCCTTCAGCAGTTTAGTGGGGATAATATCATTAGGCGCAGTGCTGTTTCGCAAAGTACCGATGATATTTTTAGTGGCCTCGATGGAGATGGGTTCCAGAGTGAACATCGTTGATTGTCGATGGTTTCTGTGGATGTTATGTGGTTGGTTGGGAGGGGGGTTGAGAGGGGTATTGATTTGCCGAATGCTTTCCCGGATTACCTCAATTTTATTAATGAAGAAATCCGATAGTTCATCGCAAAATTCTTGGGTGTCTAAATTGGGGGTTTCCAGGCAACCTGGGTTCATGGTCTGAGTGACCAACTTGAAGAGTTCGCGGGGGCGATTTAAAGCGCTGTTGATAGCCACAGAAAAATGATGTTTCTTGGCTTTAAAGATTTCTTTATGGTATTTTCTTGTTAATTCCTTGTAGATGATGAGATTCTCCTCTGAAACGCTTCTTTTCCAAGCGGCTTCCGCTCTTCTGCGCTCTTGCTTCAGTAGTAACAGTTGGTTGTTGAACCAACCGGACTTGTTTTTCTGGATGCGGGTTTTGCGTTTCGGTGCTACTAAGTCGGCTGACTGTAGTAGGGCTGCATTTATGGCATCCAGTGTATGAGGCTGTTAGAAGTGGTTGGATTATTTTTATTTTATTTCCCAAGGTAGATTTGAAGAGTTCCGAATGGAGCTTCTTCTGAGATCTAGTCCAGTGTGTTGCCACCGGCTTGGGTGTTTTTATCAATGGGGGGATTTTGGGAATTATGAATTTAATTGCATGGTGATCTGTCCATGGCAATGGTTCATTTTCCATAATGCTTATTTTCAGATTTTGTCTGAAAATTAAGTCAAGCGTGTGACCTGAAACATGTGTGGGCCCACATACTAGTTGCTGTAGCCCTAATCCTTCCAGGTGGTCAATACAGGCGTCGGCAACAGGATCCTGAGAGGAGTTGGCCCAGAGATTGAAGTCCCCGAGCAGCAAAAGGTGTTTGCTGTTAAGGGTATAAGTGGAGATAAACTCCGTCAATGATGTGAGTAGCTGCGATTTTGGCCCGGGTGGCCTATAGCAGAGAAGAATGTGGACGGTCTCCTGGGGGTTTGCTTGCAGTTGCAGGGTAAGGGTTTCCATAAATGGAAGAGGATTTTGAAGGACTGGTTTGGTGATCGCAAAATGTATCCTGTGGATCACCGCCAGGCCTCCACCTCTTTGCCCTATTCTGTTTTCCGTTATAATACGGTAGTTTTCTGGCACCAGTTCTCCTAGAATGGTGTTACAGTCGGCTGTAAGCCAGCTTACTAATAAAAAGGCAGTCTAAATCATATTGTAGAATGAAATCATGGATTTCTGATCAGTGTTTTACTGCCGATCTTGCGTTGATCAGAGCACATGATATGTGCTTAAGCTGGGGTAAATGGCTAAAGCTCTTGATAGTCGATCGTTGATCGGTTATCAATAGTTGCTCTAATTTTAAGGCCTTTTTGGTGACGGCTGGTAAGACTGTGGCGAATCGCCTCAGACCCCAAATGGTTTCTGCAGAATATTGCAAAAGAGCCATAGTTGCAGTCGTTGGGGGGGCTGTGATGTTTAAATGGCGATGGAGGGGGGATTCATTGAATCCTTCTCTCCCAGCTTGGTCCAGAGGAAGGCAAAAAAAAACGTGGCCGTGCTGAGCCAATGTGCGGAGGCCAGGGAAAAAAAATTCCTTCCTGATCCCTGGGAGGCGATCGGAGAATAACCCTGGATCAAGCAGTATTGGTTGTGAAGGAAGAAAAAAGGGGGGGTGAGAGGTGACTGTTTCTGGGGTGTACCAAGATGGCCACCGACCAAGACACAGGGCATATGCTGGGGGGCTGTCAGCTGGGTGGATGGATGGTTATGGTGAACTGGATGGTTCACTGGGGGGTGGATGGGATCCTCCAGGGGTAGGGGGGGGTATTTTGGGCTGTGTAGGGTTTTTTTCCTGGGCGTAGGAGCGGCGCGCCGCTAGGCCGCGGCTGAAGCCGCGGTCTTTCCTAAGCCGCGGCGGCCGCGAATGTGAGCAGGCCGGCGCGGATGCCGGCGGGATCGGGAAGAAGCCGCAGAACTGAGCCAGAGAGGCGGCGGGGGGTGCCCCGACTGTGGATGGTAGTGTGGGTGGCGATGAGGGGTAGGAGAGGGGGAGAGCCACAAGATGTAGCGGCTTGTCCTGAAAAGGACGGCCGCCAACGGTTTGCAGGAGAGGTAGAGTGCCCTAAAAAAGACAGGGTCCTACCTGGATTAGCATGTCATTATCTAAAAAAGTGTGATCTCTCAGATGTAGTAATGACCTCCTCTCTATGCGGAGACAAGCTGGCTAGATAACGTATTCTGTAGGTTGGATCCCGGAATCTTGGATGACTGGACCATCAGATGTTGCAAGCTGCAATCTGATCCGATAGAAGCAGAGGAGTGTCGGGAGAACAGGACCTGGGCGAGAAAGGGTCTCGTCACATTGGTGGCAGCAGTGGGATTTGCTCTCCAGTTACTGGGACAACTCCAAACCACCACCATGAATGACCAGCTATGCAGCCTGCAAGAGAACCATGCTAAAAGATTTGCTTGAAGAGCCGTGGAGGGACTGGTGGGAAGAACAAGGCCATCCTGATCATTACGCTAGCCGAGATGGATCAGAGGGATGGTGATGCAGGACCCCGGTCGGTTGAAGACTTGTTCCAGCAGCGAGTTCAACAGCGGTTGGCATTATATGGTGCTAACCCATCAGAGACCGCCAGACAGAATACCATTAGAGACCTCCAGTGGCAGGATGAGAGAGAACGAGAGCGTCAAGAGAGAGAACGAGATCGTCAAGAGAGAGAACGAGATCGTCAAGAGAGAGAACGAGAGCGTCAAGAGAGAGAACGAGAGCGGCAACAGAGAGAACGAGAGCGGCAACAGGAGCTGAGAATTGCAGAAATACGGCGATCGGTGACAACGCCTAAAGAAGCAGCACCAAATGAAAGAAAAGAGGTACAGATACCAGTAACCATAGAAGAGGAATTCAGAAGGAGGTTGCGAGAGAAGCATATACAGCACAGAGGACCAGTATCAGAGGAGGTCCTGCTTGGATGGTCTGATTCGATCCGCTGCGAACTCTGGAAAGAAGCGCTAGCCCACGAGCAGCGACACCAGGGAAAAGCTCTCCCCTCCATCTATAGAAGGTACTGGTCACAGTATGAAGTACGGATGCTGTTATTGGGGGAACAACTGAAGCAGGAATGGACAACAGAGTTAAGCAGGCTGATCCGAGCAGAGATGCGGTTGGACGAAAGCTACAGAGCCCTTCGGTGGTATGTAGCCCAAGAGTGCCCGTGGTCAGCGGATGACAGCCCCACGGAAGGCTTTGACTATGATGGCCTGGGATTGTTGTATTGGAGGATGTACGAGGCCCCTGACTTTGGGAGCGATCGGGAGTGGCGTTTGGAGGACATAATGGAGCACAGAGAGCAAAGACTAAATCTCTCGGGAGGGCACTGGCTACAGGAAGATTTGGAATTTCTGGCCGTTCAGGAATGGCAGCTGGAAATCACCTACAAACAGCTGCTAGACTCCACTCAGCAGCAGGATGGGGCTCCCTTTGCCTGGGACTATGAGGAAATATCAGTTGACAACACTGAAATCCTAGATGATGAATCGGCAGTGGAAAATCTGGAGATTGCCATTCCCAAAGCTGAAGTACTGACCGTAGGGCCGAGCTCTGCTAATGTCTGCTCAGTACCTAGAGCATCTTCTGGGTTACATGGACAGGAGATGGTGAACCTCTATCCCCAGACACCAGTTGCAGAGACAGGGGATTTAATAGATTTTTCTGCTGAGGAAGTACAACCTGATGAGCCTCCAGCAGAAGAGCTGGGATCAGGGCCAAACTTCACTGTGCTCTGCCCAGCACCAAGGGCAGTATTTGTGGAGTTACAAGGAACTACCCCAGCTGAAGCGCTGGTCACCGGACAGAGGGTTCAAGACCTCTGCCCCACCCCTGTGGCAGTTCCAGAGGCTCAGGGTGAAAAGATGGCGACCACTCCCCAGCCGCAGACTACAGAATGTATGGACAATCTCTGCCCAGCACCGGAACCAACTGTGGAGTTCCAGGGAGCCGGGGCAGTTGGCCCCCCTCCCCAGCAACCAGCTGAGGTGGTAAAGCTTTTACTCCCAGCGGAATCACTGGCAGCAGGGCAGGATGCTACTGGCTGCTGCACACAACTACAGCTTGTGCGGATATCGGTGGATGGGACTTTGGTCTCCACTCACAGCAACCCAGCGGAAGAGCTGGCAACAGAACAGAGTGCCCCGGGCCTCTGCTTTCACCTAACAGAAGAGGGGGTTCCTGTGGTAGTGGATGGGACTTCGATCTTCACTGACTCAACCCCAGAAAATGATACGGCCCTGAGACAGGAGGATGTCGGCTTTGCTTTACAAGCATCGGGGGATTTTCACCTAGCACCAGTGGTTGGGACTTCAGTCTCCACTGGTATACCCCAGGAATGGTGGCCAGTTGGCCCAGATCCCCAACAGCATGATGAACTGAGCCCGGCCACCCTGTCTTCTCTCCAGCGGCTGAAAGGACTCCAGGGAGAAGGGTTAGTCCAGGCCTCGCCCCAGCGGCAGGCGTATTCCCTGAGAGAGGCAGAGGATGGCGGGGTGAGTAATACTCTGTTTGGAACAAATTATTTGGGGTACTGTATGGATACTGGCATTGGGGGACTGGAACTACTGACGAAGTCCAGAGTCAACCCATCTGGTGTCTCCTACTGTGTTAGTCTCCTGCCAAAAGGGGAGCTGTGTGCCAGACCTAGCCGGGACAGGGGCTTTTGGAGAGGACTGAATGCGAGCCTCTTGCCGTCCGATTATGGGCCAGGGCCTCAAACCAGGAAGGCAGATGGTTTATCCTGGCAGACGGTCCTGGAACCTTAAGACAACTTGTCCAACATCCTCGAATTGACCCGTGTGGGTCCCACTGCGGCTGTTGGACTATTTCCCAGGGGGAGTATTGTCATGGACCGTGAAATCATACTTCATGTATTACATAAGATAACACATTATGGATAGGACATATTGCAGGATGCCTTTGGACATTATGAGGTGTCTGTCTAGATGGGGATTGAACTGAATCAGACTATTAAAAAGGCTAAGTGGCTTGTGAAAGACATTCATTGTCCAGTGTGTAGAGGTGTTAAGCCAGTCGGCTCTTTGACCTTTCTATTGTGTGATAACACTGTTTTGAGCCTTTTGATTATCAGGAGTATTGGATTAGCATGTCATTATCTAAAAAAGTGTGATCTCTCAGATGTAGTAATGACCTCCTCTCTATGCGGAGACAAGCTGGCTAGATAACGTATTCTGTTAACTTCACTGATGTCATTGTCTACAGGAATGTCATTCTCTCTGAGGTAGTAAAGTCATGCTAAATACATCGGTGCCGAAATGCCTCTGTATGGAAACCCCAGTGTGTGAAAAGGGGGTGGAGATTTCATTGTTCTTTGATTGATGGAAGCTGTAACCTGTATATAACCAGCTGAGTGTTTCAATAAAGTTGAGTTCTGGTTGAACATTCATACAACTCGTTTGGAGTGTGTTCTTCATAGATCCAATCGGCACATAGCTGTAGGTTGGATCCTGGAATCTTGGATGACTGGACCATCAAATGTTGCAAGCTGCAATCTGATCCGATAGAAGCAGAGGAGTGTCGGGAGAGCAGGACCTGGGTGAGAAAGGGTCTCGTCACATTAAAGTTCAGTGTTTAATCAGTAGTAATTACTGAATGCTTAGAGGTGGTTAAGATGGGTATATGCGGTCAGAGAAACTCCTTCTGTTCAGTGCATCAAATATTAAATCGGGTGTCCGAGAGTTGGTGTCTGAGACAGAATCGGGTACGGGGTGTGCTTGTCCCAGCTAGGGATGAGCTTTGAGTTTGAGTCGAACCCAGTTCGACTCCAACATGGTTTGTCCGGTCGTTCGTCGAATTGTAAAAAGTTATGGGCCGTTTGCGCCAAATTCGAGTGGCGGGTCATGGTCCATAATTCACTGCAGCATCACAGTGCATTAGTGGCTGATTGGCCAAGCATGCACTATGACCCGAATGCTTTGACCAATCACAGCGCGGAAAAAAACGGAGAGCCATAATTGACTAAAGCAAGGGTGGCTTTAGCCAATTATGCCTCAGGGGATTTAGTACATGCCCCACATTATATAAGGCCGCCTGGAAGTCAGCCTTGTATAGTGTGTTCTTGCGTGCTAAGAGATAGAGACAGTGTCATTTCATTTGAGTTAGATAGAGCAGGCAGGCGAGTCAGTTAGTTACAGTGTGTATGTGTTAGTTATAGATATATATGCATCCCAGGTGTTTTGTATATATATTTATACACTGTATTCAGTTTAGATAGAACCGTTCCTGTTATTCTCTTCATAATAGACTGTCAGGCATGTGATTGTGCTAGCTGCAGTATTTTCACTTAGTGTACTGTGTCCTTTTGCACAGTGTGCACCTAAAGCTACTTGAACACAATTGCTGATGTTCTCATACTAATACCACAGGAAGGGATCTGCAAGTATTTTCACTTGGTGTACTGTGTCCTCTGCACAGATTGCACCTAAAGCTACCCGAATACAATTGCTGGTGTTCTCATACCAATACCACAGGCAGGTATCTGCAAGTATTTTCAGTGTACTGTGTCTTTGCACAGTGTGCAACGAAAGCTAACTAAAGACAATTGCTGATGTTCTCTTACTAATACTACAGACAGGCAGTTGATTCTGCTAGCTGCAGTATATATCTATATATAGATCTCCCAGCTTTGTGCAGCTATATCTCCCAGCAGGCCATTAGTATGTCTGGAAGGACAACAATGAGAGGCAGTCACAAGCCAATAAAATAGGGCAAAGCAGGCTCTGCGTCTAGAAGCAACAGTGCTGGTCTTGGACACTGTGCATCATCAGCAAGTGGCCGTGGGACATGCTTGTCCTTTTTTTCAGCAGCTGGCCATGTTGGGCCGCAACATGCCGAAGACTTGGTAGAGTGGATGACCAAGTCGTCCTCATCCTCTCTCACTCAGGGTACTTTGGCAAAGCAGCTGCCAAAGCGGCCTCTTCCCTCTGCTCAACGGCATCAGTCACTCCTTCCCTAGCCCCACCATGTCCTCCTGAGGAGTCCCCCAAACTGTTTGACCACAGTGTTGGGTAAATGCTGCAGGAGGATGTGCAGCGTTTTGAAGGCTCCAAAGATGGTACCCAGCTAGAGGAAGGAAGTAACTTGAGCCCAGAGAGGGAGTGCCCAGGAAGGACAGCAATCTGGCAGTCATGTTTTCCCCAGCTGCAGCATACTGCCAGGTTTGCTCCAGTGATGAGGAAGGGGATGATGAGGTCACTGACTCCACATGGGGGAGGAGGCACATCAATGAAGCAGGATGCCCTCCAGGGGCCAGCCTAAGGGCAGCACACCGACTGCATCACACCGCAGCGCTCCGCGTGTGCAGGGTGCTTCTGATTCTCTGCATTATTCCAAAAGTTCTTTGGGGTGGGCTTTTTTGAGGAGAGTGCATCAGATCACACCTCTGCTATTTGCAACATATGTCACAAGCGTATCTCGCATGGCCAAAACATCAACCGCTTAGGCACCACATGCTTGACCAGACATATGTCGACCTGCCATGCAGTTCATTGGCAAGCGTACCTAGAATACCCACACCAAAGATTTTCATTTATTTTGCCGGGACCAGACATTACATTAAAACCGCAAGCAGTTTTAAATGTTTTTCCTATAGAAATTTCATTTTGTGAAGGGACAGTTCTAAACACGGGAAACACGTGCCACTTCACAGGCAGGCATACTTTAGACATCCAGCAGATACGATATTTAAAGGAATATTCCACTTTCTTTTCACTTTAAGCATCATTAAAATCACTGCTCCCGAAAAAAACTTTTTTTGCATTGATACATGTTCCCTGGAGCAGGAACCAGGTCCCCAAACCCTTTTTATGACAATAACTTGCATATTAGCCTTTTAAAATTATCATTATCAGTTTTGATTTCGAACATTCGAGTCCCATAGACTTTAATGGGGTTCTAATGTTTGCGCGAACGTTCAGCCCGTTCAAAGGTTCTGATAAGAACCGAACCGGGGGGTGTTCGGCTCATCCTTAGTCCCAGCTAATGTACACATTTGTAAACATAAAAATGTAAACATTTTTCGTTCCTATGCACCCAGAACTTTGTCAGAACACAAGGGATAGTTGGCTGTCACAACCCACCTTTACTCTAAAATAAAAAGAGGGGCTATAATTTAGCAAGAAACACCATGATGTGATAATTCTATAAGTGCACAGCCCACAAAAATGCATCGGTGTGTTGTATCATCTTTGTAAATATATTTTAATTTATATTAGACGTCTCCTTGTGTGGGAGAGACACATTTTTCAGGCACAGACACTTAAAAAAATCTATGTGCATATACTCAACTTCTCCATATAGGCAGATTTATACCAGTGTGAGATGCATGCCGATTTGAGCTGAACACAAATCACAGCTACTCCGTCCCTGCTGGCTTCAATTACTACACTCTTTCAGATCACAACAATGTAAACTTGACACATACAGTACAGACCAAAAGTTTGGACACACCTTTTTATTCAAAGAGTTTTCTTAATTTTCATGACTTTGAAAATTGTAGAGTCACACTGAAGGCATCAAAACTATGAATTAACACATGTGGAATTATATACATAACAAAAAAGTGTGAAACAACTGAAAATATATGTCATATTCTAGGTTCTTCAAAGTAGCCACCTTTTGCAGCAGACACATCTCTAGAACAACTGTTAAGAGGAGACTGTGTGAATCAGGCCTTCATGGTAGAATATCTGCTAGGAAACCACTGCTAAAGAAAGGCAACAAGCAGAAGAGACTTGTTTGGGCTAAATAACACAAAGAATGGACATTAGACCAGTGGAAATCTGTGCTTTGGTCTGATGAGTCCAAACTTGAGATCTTTGGTTCCAAACACTGTGTCTTTGTGTGATGCAGAAAAGGTGAATGGATGGACTCTACATGCCTGGTTCCCACCGTGAAGCATGGAGGAGGAGGTGTGATGGTGTGGGGGTGCTTTGCCGGTGACACTGTTGGGGATTTATTCAAAATTGAAGGCATACTGAACCAGCATGGCTACCACAGCATCTTGCAGCAGCATGCTATTCCATCCGTTTTGCATTTAGTTGGACCATCATTTGTTTTTCAACAGGACAATGACCCCAAACACACCTCCAGGCTGTGTAAAGGCTATTTGACCAAGAAGGAGAGTGATAGGGTGCTGCGCCAGATGACCTGGCCTCCACAGTCACCAGACCTGAACCCAATCGAGATGGTTTGGGGTAAGCTGGACCGCAGAGTGAAGGCAAAAGGGCCAACAAATGCTAAGCATCTCTGGGAACTCCTTCAAGACTGTTGGAAGACCATTTCAGGTGACTACCTCTTGAAGCTCATCAAGAGAATGCCAAGAGTGTGCAAAGCAGTAATCAAAGCAAAAGGTGGCTACTTTGAAGAACCTAGAATATGACATTTTCAGTTGTTTTACACTTTTTTTGTTATGTATATAATTCCACATGTGTTAATTATTATTTTTTTACAAATCTCTTTATTTAAAAAAAATTCATTTCCATACAAAAAAAATAAACAGTAAACATACATATATATCCCATATTCCTACCATTCTAACATTCCTTCCATATATTCATCCATCTAACACATTCCTCTTACATTCCTTCCCTTCCTTTCTTGGTGCATTTACCCTTCCCCTGTGTCCTATTTATCCTGAAGCTGTCATAGGATTTTCTATCCAGCTTGCCCAAACGCTCTTAAATTTCTCCCTCTGTCCTCTTTTACTGTATGTCTCCCTGTATAGTGGTAAACAGTTGTTGACTAGATTTTTCCAATGTGCCACCGAGGGGGCCTCTTCCTTTTTCCAATTTAGGACTATCGTCTTTCTAGCATAGTACATTAATAGTGCCACCTGTATTCTCCTTCCCATCGGGACAATCTTCTTCCTTACCAATCCCAATAGACATATCTCTGCCTCCTGTTCCAGAACTATTGATGTTACTATAGCAATTATTCTTAGAACATCCCTCCAGAATTCCACAATCTTTGGACATCGCCAAAATACAGTATATGCATAAAATCTCCTGAAATGTCTGCACATCTCCAACAATTCGGAGGGTTAGACTGTGAGATCTTATTTAATTTATATGGTGTATAGTGACTCCTATATATTATCTTGTATTGTATTAGTTTATCTCGAAGTGATAACAGTGTTTGTAGTGGGAACCCCCACACTTCTTCCCAGTTTTCCCCCTCCAAGTTTGGGAAATATCTTCTCCACTGTTCACTTAATTTATTTGTATCGAATGGTGTATTTTTTACTAAGTGCTTATGCTATGATTGAGATTGTCCCTGTTCCACTTTTCACCATTTTTTGAGACCTACTTCCATTATTTGCGGGGTTCCCCCTGAAAACTGGGCCGCTAATGCATGGGTAAGTTGCCTATATCTAAAGATGTAACTCTGTGGGATATTCCATGACTCTCATCTCCTCAAATGTGGAGAACCTTTCTCCCTGTATTATTTGCGATATCTTTCTTACCCCATATTTAGTCCATGCCCCTGGATCCTGTATGGAATCCAGGTGCGGCAGTTCAGGGTTTCTCCATAATGGGGTGTTTGGGGATAGGTTAGTTTCTGACCATCCCTCTTTTACCATAGCAGCTTTCCATATTTTAACTGTTGTTTTCATTAGAGGAGTCAACTCTCGCCTAGATTTTAGCCCTCTATACAATAGACCCTGCAGTGCCTCTACTGATTGAACCACTGCTACTTCTAACATAGTTGCGGAATCGAACCCATCCGGGTTCAACCATCTCGCAACCGTCACCAACTGCGTGGCTATATAATATTTGTGAAAATCTGGGAAGTCCAGTTCTGCCGGTCTCATAAGTGTATTTAGTTTAATTCTTACTGTTTTATTTGCCCATATTAATGATGAGAGCATTCCATGCAGCTGTACAAATAATCTCTTGGGTAACCACTGTGGAGAGTTTCTGAATAGATACAGGAACCTGGGAAGAACCTTCATCTTTATCAGATGTATGCGTCCTAATAGGGACAGTGGTAACGATACCCATATCTTCAGCTTCCTCCCAAGTTCCTGCATCACAGGATCCAAGTTTAGTGTCCGAAAATCTTCAACTTGCCTAGATATTACTATTCCCAGATATTTAAATTGGCTCACCCATTTCAATGGCATTGTTGGGGCTGGGTATCCTGTTCTCCCTGATCAATAGGAAATAGCATAGACTTTCCCCAATTCACCAGTAAAGGACGAAAAAAGTATTTAGTAGTTCTAATGCTCCCTCCAGAGATGGACCAGCATCTCTCAAAAATAGTAGCATATCGTCTGCATACAGGGCTACCCTCTCCTCCAGCCCCCCTACTCGAAATCCTTGGATATTTTGAGAGGTCATGAGGGCTTCTGCTACCGGTTCTATTGCTATTGCAAAGAGTGTCAGAGAGAGAGGGGGCAGCCCTGCCTCGTACCTCCTATACAACCTAAAAAATGATGACAGTTTTCCTCCCCATTTTATAGCTGACATAGGTCTCTCATATATTGTTTGTATCCACTTCATGAACACCAGTGGAAAACCCATCCTCCTAAGTATCTCCCATAAGAAGGGCCATTCAATTGTATCGAAGGCCTTCTCTATATCTAGAGAGGCCACTGTCCTGGATCCTTCCTGTAGATGGCCTTCTGTGTATCTATATTAGTAGGCCACTAGCCTATGTAGGTCCTAACATCTGTTGTTCTCTGTTGTTCTAGCCTATGAGGTATAAATTGTTCTCTGTTGTTCTCTGAGGTATAAATCCTGTCTGATCTGAGTCTATAATGTTTTTGAGCAGGGGTTGTATTCTTAGGGTTAATATCTTTGTTAATATTTTCAGTTTAATAGCGCAATTGGTCTATATGAAGAACATAATTTTGGATCTTTCATTTCTTTATGAATTAATATTATATGTGCTTCTCTCATAGAATCTGGAAGTGTCCCTTTCGCTAATCAATTTGTAAATACTTCTGCCAATTTAGGGGCTATTATAGCCAGTGCTGTAAGTAACGGCGTTTAAATAAACGCCGTTACGTAACGATTGGCCCTCAAGGGGTAACTAGTAATCTACCTGATTACTTTTCCCCCAGCGAGAGCGCCGTTGCCGTTACATTTGCTCCGTTACCTCGTTACTTACAGTGTGTGCGCGCGGCGCCGGTTGGGGCAGTACGGGTCATGTCTGTTCTAATTCCCCTCACCTCACGGCCGGCGGGATAGCATTGTGATTGATTGGGTGAGTGACTGACTGTGTCACAATCACACACATGCATTGATGATGTAAAAAAAAATGATTGGTCGCCGGCGGGCATGTGACTCTCAGTGTGGGTGGCACTGGCCTGGCACTGCCAGCGCCACCCACACAGAGAGTCACATGCCCGCCGGCGACCAATCATTAATTTTTTTGACATCGATACAACATGTGATGATGATGATGACTGAGTTGACAGACAGTCACCCACCCAATCACAGTGGCAGACTGGCAGTGGCTTCACCTGTGACGCGCCCCCTGGAGTCTCCCGAGTCCCGCCCGCGGCCGCCTGCAGTCTCAGATGGTCAGACCCGCGTCACACTCGCGCCGTGACTTGACTCTTGAGACGGGACTCGGGACTGAGCTGGCCCGCCGACGATCACACCCGACTCAGTGAGTGACCCACCCAGGCCATCCATCCCCCGCGGAGGCTCCACATGGCGCACCACCCACCACGGACCGGAGTCCGGACCGAGGCCTCAGGCCTGAGGCCAGCACAGCAAGCTTAGCCAGAGTGGAACCAACCAACACCAGTCCACACACCACACCAACCACACCACCAGACAGCAACAAGTGAAGCACTGTGGCAGCAGACAGGAGGAGGTGAGGTGCACCGTGCAGCACCGTCCCCCACCACCGACCGAGTCGACCGATTGTGGCCCCTGCCCCTGCGCATCCAGGTCCCAGCCCAGGTGAGGAGCCGATTGGAATTGGGGGGGGGGGGAAGCACTCACGCCGCTCAGGTGGACAGTTGGTCACACGGTGTCGGACGGTGTGACACACACACTGCTGGTCTTTTTTTTATACTTCATGAGAAGTTGTCTGTTGCTTAGACTCCAATTTTATCTGTCGACTGTCTGTAATTAAATAT
This sequence comes from Rana kukunoris, assembly GCA_029574335.1. Taxonomy (NCBI): domain Eukaryota; kingdom Metazoa; phylum Chordata; class Amphibia; order Anura; family Ranidae; genus Rana; species Rana kukunoris. Next base: position 262,576,001 of record CM056059.1, on the reverse strand, counting down.
AGGCTTAGTTAGTGACACTGACAGTCAGATAAGATAATAATTGGAGTCCTAAGCATACTTTACAATTAAAAAATCAGCAGCAGCAGCCAGGCAGTGTCAGTCACTCTCAGGCTCAGCTCAGCAAGTAGCACAGAGTTCATATTTCGCCACACCAGGCCTAAGGCCTTAGCCTAAGGCCTGGTGTGGCAAAATATGAACTCTGTGCTAGCCTACTGGCTGAGCTCAGAGTTCATATTTTGCCACACCAGGCCTTAGGCCTGGTGTGGCGAAATATGAACTCTGTGCTACTGGCTGAGCTGAGCCTGGCTGGCTGGCTGCTGCTGCTGATTTTAATTGTAAAGTAAGCTTAGGACTCCAATTATTATCTTATCTGACTGTCAGTGTCACTAACTAAGCCTATATTTAATTACAGACAGTCGACAGATAAAATTGGAGTCTAAGCAACAGACAACTTCTCATGAAGTATAAAAAAAAGACCAGCAGTGTGAGCTGACACTGTGGCTGCTGCTGCTTGATTGTAACTGTAAAGCTTAAGGACTCCAATTATCTGTCTATAAGCATCAGCATGTTATATATTTATAGACAGATAATTGGAGTATTTTAAGCTTTACAATTAGACAATGTAATTTTTTTGAAGTGATATCATTCACCAATATTAACCTGTGTATCTTTCATGAATTATAGGGTTCCAGGCAGTCACCTCACCAGGCAACACTGTGGCCCTGCCCCTGCCCAAGCCAGCAGACAGCAGCACCGACCGACCGACTGTGGTCCCTGCCCCCTGCGCAGCCACCAGCCAGGTCCCAGGTGAGGAGCCGATTGGAACTGGGGGGGGGGGTGCGGCCTAGTCTAAGGCCGCCTTAGGCCTGGCGTGTGGCGAAATATGAACTTTGTGCTACTGGCTGAGTCTGACTGATACTATACCAATAATATCATACAAACCAAACCTGGAAATCTAGAAAGGATTTTAAGGTCGACCAGTGGAGGACCACATACAAAAAATAAAAATAAAATATTGAGTACAGTGCTATGAGGCTCATGCCTTTCTTTTTCTAATGTTTGCTGCTAATTTTAATGCAAGCCTTTGTTAGAAGTTGCAGAATACTTCCATCGATAGGAAAAAATAGGATCCCAGCTGTAAAACAATGCTTAGAATATTGCGGTTTTGTCTTGTATTATATTCTGCAACTTCTACCAAAGGCTTGCATTTAAATTAGCAGCAAACATTATTTAAAACAAGAGAGGCATGAGCCTCATAGTAGCACTAGCACTGTACTCAATATCTTTTTTTTATTTTTTTTGAATGTGGTCCACCTTTAAAATCCTTTCTAGATTTCTAGGTTTGGTATAGATTTAAAAAAAAACATGCCCTGCAGTAGAAAAGTCACCCAAAGAAAAAAAGGCATATGAATGATAAACCTTAAATTCTATATCATATTTGCCATGTATTTTAAAGAAGACACGCCCATTTTTTTTTTTGCTTTTATTTAGGTGCACCCCAACCCCCCAAAAAAAAATACAAGAGAGGAATCAAGGAGTCAGACTCAGATCACGGTCAGGTACCACCGTACCACACTGCCAGTACCCCCACCAGTGGAGTGCCACACCACCAGCCGTCAGCAACAGCAACAATGGCAACGAGCTGGGGAAGATCAAAGTTAGCATTCTCAAACTGGAAGTACCGTGACTACTTCTCCTTGATTGAAATTAAAGGCAAGAATGTTTATGTAACATGCACGCTATGCTCAGGAAAAAAGACTTTGTCCACATCTGCTTCAAGCAACTCCAATCTTTTGAAGCACCTCACATCAACACATGCTAACGTGACACTTGTTGCTGCTGCTGCTAACTCAACCCCGAATGCAGCTAGCGGAGTAGCCGGACCGTCTCTCCTAAAACAAGCAACGCTCGATTTTTCTGGTCAGCATCAGGTGACCAAGCCCGAGCTGAATACATTGGGCCAGATTCAGGAACACTTGCGCTGGAGTATTTGGATATGCGCCGCGTAACTGTGCTGATGCGCCGACGTTTCTATGTGCCCGTACCCACCAAACTAGATGCGCCCAATAACGGCTCATTTGCGACCGGCGGAACGTTCCGACGCCAGAGTATCGTCAGCGTTTATTTTCGCTGGGCGCATCAGTCGCGCCCATTGATTTCCCCTGCAAATATGCAAATGAGGGATTTTTCTCAATTCACGAACGGATTAGCACCATACGCTGGCTACATGCGCCGCGCGTATCTGATCCGTCCGGCGCAAAGTTATTTCTACAAAAGGCTGCTTTATCTTTACTCCAGACGGTCACAGGTCAGCAGGAGAGCAGCTACAGCAGCGTTACCGACGATAGGAGCTAGCTGAGCACCCCCACTTGCAAGGACAACACCTCTGTGTGCCAACATGCCAGGGGCACTCGTGGTCCTAGAACTACTGATGGGTCCCCTGGAACCAAGAAGGCGGGCACGTGAGAGGATATACCGCACACGTATGAACCTCTTTGGCATGGGGGATGAGGAGGTGTATCGCCTATTCAGATTCAGCCCAGATGCAATACTTGAACTAACCACAACCCTGCAGGATGACATCACCAGCCCAACACACCGATCACAAGCAGTGCAGCCACTGGTGAAGGTCCTGGCAACACTCCATTTCCTTGCAAGTGGATCATTCCAGCGTACAAGTGGAGTGGTGGCTGGGATGTCACAATACTCCATAAGCAGATGTGTGCACCAGGTTGTCCCCGCAATCCTCAGACGCATGTCCAACCAGTTCATCAGACCCACCACTGAGGAGCTGCGGCAGAAGGCAATGACAGATTTCTACAGCATTGCCAGATTCCCACGCACTGTGGGGGCCATTGATTGCACACATGTGGCCCTCCAGCCCCCCAGTGCCACAGAGCACATATACCGCAATCGGAAGCATTGGCACTCCATCAACGTACAGGTGATAGCTGATGCCCAACGCCTCATATGGCACGTCCGTGCCAAACACCCCGGGTCCAGCCATGACAGTTTCATATACCGTCAGAGCCCCATCCCAGCAGAATTTAACCAGAACATGTATGGGGACAGCTGGCTGGTTGGTGAGTGACAAGGGAGTCAGGCATGACTATCCCCTCCCGTCATGCACAACAGAAATCGCACATGCATGACTAACATTCTCCTGTCTTTTACCTTACAGGTGACTCTGCATATGCATTGGGACCCCATCTAATGACTCCTTTCCGGAACCCCCAAACCAGAGGAGAGAGAAAATACAATGAAGCACACATCAAAACCCGTGCAGTGGTTGAGCAAACATTTGGGCTCCTGAAGTCCCGTTTCCGATGCTTGGATAAGTCTGGGGGGGCCCTATTGTATTCCCCTACCTTTGTGTGTCAGATCATCGGTGCATGTTGCATACTATATAACTTTGCTATGAAAAAAGGCCTGCATATTGACATACGTGATGACCTGACCCCCGACCCACACAGTCCCCCCCTGCCAGAGGACACCCAGTCTGCTGATGGAAGAGCAGTCAGGAGGGTCCTCGCCGTAGGCATCTTTGGACACTAAACCAAAACATTAATAACACAGACAGTGCACGCGTGTACACCACTGATGTCCCTAGATCACACACACCACATGCACATCGCATTGGATTAGCCCAAGTCCAGCATGTAGGAGTTGGGAGCAGTAACGCCAGCGTCAAGGCCCCAATGATGTCACTGTCCATTCACACACCTTTCACACATCATTCATTCAGCCGTGGGGTTCACTTCACCACCACGGCCGAGGGTGACACCCCTTACTTTCAGGAGTGCCACCCTCTCACATTCACACACCATTCACACTGTCCCCTGCACTCCTGACCGTGTGCAGTACAAAAAGAAATTAGAAAGATCATATCCTGATCAATAAAAGAAAAATAATCTCATAACCTGAGAAAAATAAAAAATAAACTCATGACCTGAGTATGTGAAAAATAATAATATAAAACCAGCAACAAAAAAAAAGGCCTCATCGGGGATGCCGGGGGCTTCTTCTGGGGGCCCCTCTCTGGCTCCACAGCTGCCTGGATGGAGTGGGTGGGGGTGGGGGGGCATCTGGAGGTGGCTGATCCCCAGGTGGGCCACTCCTGGCAGGTGTGGCCTGCGTGCCCTCCAAGGCCCTGGCTATCCGTCCAAGGTAATTGTTCGTCTGGGCCTGCATCCGGAGCTGACGGGTCACCTGGTAATGCTGGGCCCGCCGACTCAGCCTCCCCTGCTCCCGGATGGCAGCACTGTTCCCATGGATGGCAGCAGTGTTGGCCTGGACGGCTGCAGTGAGGTGCTGGATATCCCCCTGCACCTCCCCCAAAGTGGTGACCACTGCAGCGCAATTAGAGCTGACATCCTGCACTGCGTTGCTGAGGTTGGCAACGGAGCCCAGGCTGTCAGCCACTTTCTCCAAGTGCACCGCTATGGCCCCCATTTGTTCTGTCTGTCTGGCGTGATCCCTCGCCAACTGGTCCTGGACACCATCAGACACCCCCCTGGTCTTCTGGGTCGCCTTCCTGGGGCCAGAAGATGGATGTCCTCGGGTGGAAGGAGTCGCCCTTGAGGGGCTTCCAAGGATGGGGGAGGGGACGACAGACGGGCCAGGAGAAGGGGAGGAGACAGACAAAACCAAAGAAAAGTCCTGCTCTGCCACAGCAGGATCTTCCACAACCACCTCGGCAGGTGTGGTGTGGCCACTCTCCTCCTCCACAACCTCTTCACCACCCAGTGGCTCGGGCACATGATGGCGTGGGGGGGATGGGGTGGAATGCAGGCTGACAGATGATGGCCCAGCTCCGTCATCTGTGGATGACACAAAGCAGACACATGTTGGTGGTCCCACACACTTGGCACATGTACCCCCCCCCCCAAATGCAAAACAACAAATAGGGGATTATAAAACACTTACCTGTCCTTGTGCCTTCCTCCACGGAGTCATAGCCTGCGACCCCCTCCACCTGCTCCCTCTCCAGGCAGCGAGCAACCACCTCCTCCTCTGCGGTCAGGGTGACAGGACATGGGGGACCACCACCTGTGCCCCTCTCATACCTCCTGATGGAGGCCACCTTGTCCTTCACCTTGCGCCGCAGGTCATTTATTTTCTTTTGTATGTCCCCAGCAGTCCGGGTGGAGTACCCCAGGACATTGACCCTGGCAGCAATCGACTCCAGGATGCCCTGCTTCCTCTCCCGGCTGGTCTTGCGGCTTTTTTTGCCATGGAGAAATTAATTCTCCGTCTCCATAGCCGAGATAATGACAGAGACCTCCTGGGTATTAAAATTGAGGTTCCTCCTCTCTCTGGGGGTAGCGGGAGCAGCCATTACAGAGCAAAAGTATCTTCCCTGGGGTGGGGGGAAACGGAACTACTTTTGCGCCGGAATGGCGTTTCCGCCAGCGCTTTTAAGCGCCCAGCGGAACGCATTGCGCTGACGTTTCCCAGGAAGTGGTGCCGATGGAAGTTGTGAGCATGCGCACAAGGGGGCGAGTGGAGCCGCACTCACTGCGCATGCTCCGTGGATGATGCGCTGAACGTAAGCCTCTGCGCCGGGCTCCGCCCATCATTTACATATGATCACACCCACTTCCACTTGCGTCGGGTTACGCCAGCGCATTATCGTTACTCTGACGCAAGTTTACGCGCAACTGCTATGTGAATTACAGGAATTGCGCTGAAAGGGTCTTCAGAGTAACGTAAATGAGAAGCGTTACTCCAGAGGAAAGATACTCTCATCTACCTGAATCTGGCCCATTGATTGCAAGGTATGTTGTTGAAAACATGCTCCCCCTGTCCACTGTGGTGTCTGAGTCATTCAGAGCTATCCTTTCTAAAATACCACTACGAGGAGGAGAAAAGGGGGTTGCCCCATGCCGAAACACTTTTGCTAAATTCTTGGACAGTGAATACGAAAAAATGATGATTGAGCTCAAAAAAACATTTGAGGAATTACAGTACATTGCAACTACAGCAGACATCTGGACTTGCCACAATAAAAGTTACCTGGGTGTGACAGCACATTGGATCAATCCAAATAACCTGGAAAGAGAGAAAGCAGCTCTTGCCTGCAGACGGTTTAAGGGGCATCATAGTCATGACGCCATAGCAGTTGAGCTTGACAATATACACTCAACATATGGGATAACACACAAAATCACAGCAACAGTGACTGATAATGGCTCAAATTTTGTAAAAGCATTTAAAAGGTACCAGCCACTTGAGGAAAGTGATTCTGAGGAAGACGAAGATGAGGTGACCTTTACAGACATTAATGATGCTCTACATGCAAGAGGTGATGATATTGATGGGGATGTGATCACTTTGCCCCCCCCACAAGAGATGTGCATCACACACACTGAACCTGATTTCATGCACAGATGTTGACAAGTGGCTGCTGTCAAAATCTGCAACAAAGGCTGTTTATAGAAGTGCTACTGCCAAATGTACTGCCCTATGGAACAAGACTAGTCGATCAGCTTTGGCTACTGAAACAGTTGATGAGTTGGTGTCAAAAAAGCTGCTTGTACCTTGTACAACACGATGGAATTCCTTCTATGATGCCCTGGCTCGAATCTGTGAAATATCCATGGTAGACCTTAACACCATTTCCTCCAAATTAGGACTGCCAGCAATAACGGAAAGGGAACAACAGTTTTTAAAGGAGTACTGTATTGCGATGAAGCCCCTTACAGTTGCCTTGGATATACTTCAGGGAGAAGAGAATTGTTTTCATGGTACACTCCTACCAACAATTGAGACATTAATGTTGAAGACAGAAGCCCTTCAAAGTGGCCTGCAAATACTGAGGGACCTTCCTGACGCCATAGTCACAGTAAGAACTTGAACGTCATATTTTATTGTTTATTAAGTGAACATTGCTGTAGTACTCATAATACTAAATACAACTGCTACTAATTATGATTATTATTCCAGTCTATCAAAACCAGATTTGCTGATGTCCTGGGAAATGAAGAGGCTATACTTGCTGCCGTAACTCTTCCAAAATTCAAGCTTCGCTGGCTGCGGTCACAGGAGTTAAAGGATAAGGCTAAGGCCTCGTACACACGATCGAATTTGTCCGCTGAAAACGGTCCGATGGACCGTTTCAGCAGACATCTCCGATCGTGTGTATGGGCTAGCGGACAGATTTGTCCACCCGACAGATTTCAAAGCATGCTTTGAAATCTATCCGGTGGGAATCTGTCCGCCCGACATGTCTGCTGGTTAGTACACTTACCAGAAGACATGTCGTCCCGCTCCACCGCCGATGAATGGATTCGGCGCATGCGCGGAAGTGTTTTACTTCCTGGTGCGGTGACGTGGCGGCGTCAACGTCACTGCCACGTCAGCGCGCTCTCTGCTGGCGGGGATTTTGGTTTGCTCGTGTGTACACGCGAGCAAACCAAAATCCCAGCAGACAGATTTGTTCAAATCTGTCGGACGGACAGATTTGAACAAATCTGTCCGCTCGTGTGTATGGGGCCTAAGGCAAGTTTGCTGGCAGAGTGCCGAAGAATTGTCCTTGAAGAACCACAACAAGGTAACAACACATCTACACAACAACATCACACAGATTCAGCCAAAGAGAACGATTTCTTTTCCTTTGAAGAGGATGAGGAGGAAACAACCTCTTTAGCAGAAAACCAGGTGGCAGACTATATAAGATCTTCAGCACAAAATGTTGACTCTGTGTGGATTTTCTCTTATCAAGAAAATTTCGCTATGTTACAATGCTGCAACTCCATCTAGCGCACCTGTTGAGAGACTGTTCAGCCTGGGCAAGCTTGCCTTCTCTCCAAAGAGGAACAGACTGTCAGACCAAAAATTTGAAAAGCTTCTCCTCCTACGTTACAACCACTGGTTTAGTTAGATGATGAGAGGAGTTCAGAGTTGGATAGTGTTCTGTTTATTGTGCACTGCAGTATTATACAGTTAATTGCACTAATTAATAAAGGCGAGAGTTTCCTTTGTCTCCTATTAGTATAAGAAACTAAGGAAAATCTGGCCTTTAATTAATGCAATGAATTATCTATATAATTGTTTAAAAAGAAACAAAGGAAAATCTGTCCATTAGTACAAATCTCTGTAACTGTATATTCAGCCTACTAGTGCACAATAAACAGAAGTTTTGTTAATGTACTGATTGAATAGTTAAGATTTGGATAGTGTTCTCCAACTCTTAACTATTCAGAATCAGTACAGTAACAAAACTTCCGTTTATTGTGCACTAGTAGGCTAAATATACAGCTACAGAGATTTGCACTAATGGCCAGGTTTTTCCTTTGTTTCTTTTAACACTATTATACAGATAATCGCACTAATTAAAGGCCAGATTTTTGTTTTTTTTTACCCACGTTTACATTTGTGTGTCTTAATTTTGCACTTGAATTCTAGTTTAAATATTTTTTTATTTTTTATGTTTCTGTGCATACCATTCATATGATCTAAGGCAGGCTGCGCCGCTGCAATCTATTGAATTGGGTTCAAATAAATATGAAATGTTCTAAAATACTGTATATAGTGTTTTTAATCTTCAATCAGTTAATATAAACATCTTTGATATTAAAGATGTTATAGAACGTAATTGTATTGTAGAATATAAAAAAAATAAAAAATCAGTTACTTTTCCGAGTAACTAGTTACTTTGCCATTAAAGTAACTGAGTCACTAAATCACTTACTTTTTCGGGCAAGTAACTTGTAATTGTAACTAGTTACTTTTTTAAAGGAAGATGAACAACACCGATTATAGCTCCATATTTTTTGTACACTTCCCCCGGAATTTCGTTGGGGCCTGGTGCCTTTTCTCCTGGAAGTGTACGTATAACCTCCTCAATGGTAATGGGGCATACCAATGTCCTCCTCTCCTCATCCGACAACCACCCAAGAGCTATCCGGTCTAAAAGACCCGTCATGGCTTCTGGGCAGAAGATGGAGGGGAGAGAGGAGGTGTATAATAAACTGTAATCTTCTCTAAAGGCCTCTAATATCTCCTCAGGTTCTTTTACTTTCGCTCCATTTACTGTCTGAATTCCGGATATGTTCGTGGTTTGATATTCCTGTTGTGCTAACCTCGCCAGAAATCTGCCACTTTTATCTCCTTGCTCAAAAATATTCTATATATATATATATATATATATATATATATATATATAGTCTATTTTTGTATAGTTCCAGCCTTGTGATTTCGTCCATATGGAGATGTAGATCCCTTTGTGCGGCCATTATTAAATCAAAATTCCTATCACTAGTGTCCTGACCATACTCTTGCTTCTGAAATTCTATCTGACTTTGTAACTCCTGTATTTTGGCCTTCTGTTTCTTTTTAACCGCTGAAATACTTGAAATATACTGTCCCCGTAGATACGCTTTAAATGCATCCCACACAATATCCACCGACGTTGATCCTACGTTATTCTCCCATTATTATAGCTGTAATTTTTTCCTCTATTTCTGGGCATACAACCCATTGTGGAGTCAGTCTCCATATGAATGCATTTCTCGGCAAAGGGATACGTATTGTCAGACATAGAGGAGAGTGGTCTGAAAGGCCGCTTGATAGATATGTTGCATCCTCAATGTCTGACAACATCGTAGTGTCTGCAAATGCTAGGTCAATCCTCGAAGCTGTTTTGTAAGAAGTAGAGAAACATGAGTACACTCTTTTTCCTGGGTTTTTCCATCTCCAAATCTCTGTTACCCCCATTACCTGAGCCCAGTTATACAGATCCGGCGAATACCGTTTAGGAGGTTTTGGTCTATCCAATTCTTGTGATAGGATTGAGTTGAAATCTCCAATACACAACAGCTTCGCCGGATGGTGTTGAATAATTTTTTCCATTATCTCATTCAAAATTCCTACTGAGAAAGGAGGAGGGATATATACTGCCACTATAATATACCTTTGTTGTCCTATCGTATATAACAAAATAACATATTTTCCGTTTGTATCTACAGTGCAGAAAATAAGTATTTTGCAAGTTCTCCCACTTGGAAATCATGGAGGGGTCTGAAATTGTCATCGTAGGTGCATGTCCACTGTGAGAGACATAATCCAAAAAAAAAAATCCAGAAATCACAATGTATGATTTTTTAACTATTTATTTGTATGATACAGCTGCAAAGAAGTATTTGAACACCTGTCTATCAGCTAGAATTCTGACCCTCAAAGACCTGTTAGTCTGCCTTTAAAATGTCCACCTCCACTCCATTTATTATCCTAAATTAGATGCACCTGTTTGAGGTCATTAGCTGCATAAAGACACCTGTCCACCCCATACAATCAGTAAGAATCCAACTACTAACATGGCCAAGACCAAAGAGCTGTCCAAAGACACTAGAGACAAAATTGTACACCTCCACAAGGCTGGAAAGGGCTACGGGGAAATTGCCAAGCAGCTTGGTGAAAAATGGTCCACTGTTGGAGCAATCATTAGAAAATGGAAGAAGCTAAACATCCTAAGAAAGGTGATAAATCAGCCCAGGACTACACGGGAGGAGCTGGTCAATGACCTGAAAAGAGCTGGGACCACCGTTTCCAAGGTTACTGTTGGTAATACACTAAGACGTCATGGTTTGAAATCATGCATGGCACGGAAGGTTCCCCTGCTTAAACCAGCACATGTCAAGGCCCGTCTTAAGTTTGCCAATGACCATTTGGATGATCCAGAGGAGTCATGGGAGAAAGTCATATGGTCAGATGAGACCAAAATAGAACTTTTTGGGCATAATTCCACTAACCGTGTTTGGAGGAAGAAGAATGATGAGTACCATCCCAAGAACACCATCCCTACTGTGAAGCATGGGGGTGGTAGCATCATGCTTTGGGGGTGTTTTTCTGCACATGGGACAGGGCGACTGCACTGTATTAAGGAGAGGATGACCGGGGTCTCCAGACCTAAACCCAATAGAGAATCTTTGGAGGGAGCTCAAACTCCGTGTTTCTCAGCGACAGCCCAGAAACCTGACTGATCTAGAGAAGATCTGTGTGGAGGAGTGGGCCAAAATCCCTCCTCCAGTGTGTGCAAACCTGGTGAAAAACTACAAGAAACGTTTGACCTCTGTAATTGCAAACAAAGGCTACTGTACCAAATATTAACATTGATTTTCTCAGGTGTTCAAATACTTCTTTGCAGCTGTATCATACAAATAAATAGTTAAAAAAATCATACATTGTGATTTCTGGATTTTTTTTTTTGATTATGTCTCTCACAGTGGACATGCACCTACGATGACAATTTCAGACCCCTCCATGATTTCCAAGTTAGAGAACTTGCAAAATAGCAGGGTGTTCAAATACTTATTTTCTGCACTGTATGTATGCCTTTTCTATTACTCCAGGAAAGGATTTATTTACCAAGACTGATACCCCCTAGAATACGATGAGTATGTTGAGTGATAGGTTTCCCATACCATGCCTTTTTTAACGTCATCAATTTTTTCCCCATTAAATGTGTCTCTTGCAAAATAATCAGTTGTGGAGTATATTTTCTTATATATTGGAACATTAAAGCTCGTTTGAACTTTGAGTTCAATCCTCGTACATTCCAAGAGAGAACACTATAGCCATTACCGTTCTTTTTACCTGCCATTATACCTGAAGTACAGGAGGAATAGGCACCTCCATTTTGAAACTGTCTCCATAGGGCACAGGGCATTAAATTTACACCATTTACCATCATATACATACTTCCTCCTCCTACTCACTTCCCTCCCTCCCTTCCCACCCTGTCCCCTTCCACTCCCCTCTCTATTGTACTACTCCATCCATCCCTGGATGAGAGTGGAGAGGGACTTCTCCTAATCCCTTTTCCCCGACCATAGCGTCTATCCTAAGCTCAGTACCCTTCATAACCCATTGCGGGATGGGCTCTTACCCAAAAACTATTGAGAGCTTAGAAACGCCATACTTAGCATTGCTTCCTTATCTAACTTCTCCCAGAGAAAAAAAAACCGAGGGGGGAGGCTGCTGTACACACAATACAGTGATTTAATGCAATATATCACACCCCTTGCTCTTTAGGAAGTCCTAAAGTAAGGGAGAAAAGGAATTTTCCTCTCTGCCTTCTTTCGATAAGTGTATAAACCAATAATAAAATGTATATAATAATTTATATAATAATACAATGCTCTGTGCATTATCCCTTTTATACACTACTACTACCTGATAATATTCCTTTCTCTTTATCTTAGTATTACCTACTTATATCATATTCTCACTCATTACTTATAGTGACACAACCAGAGTATAACTATACATTTCTCATCTCATATACAGTCAAAAAAAGATAAAAAAATTGTATCTACTGCACCCTGCAAGAAATATAGCATAGCCCACCCATCTTAGGTTTAATATGCCATGTCATATAGGATTAAATAACAGCTTACACAATGTCTCAATCTGCTAAGATGCAGAAAAATCTGTTACCCAAGTCATTATCTGTGGACTTTGTATTAAGCTTATATTGACTTAAGATAACATACTAATACAATGTTGTATAAGCTCATAAATATAGGGTTTCAAGTTCACATCTATATGTTAAATGAAATGAGGTAATAACTAAAGCTAATGATTTACTTAAATACTTATGTAAAACCATGCGTGCGCATTGTAAGGAATCATGCACTCATCTGGTTTTGCCTTATAAAAGCCAGTGATGTACATTCAGTAAATTAGATTTCATATAACTACACCTTGCTGTTTCCTGTGTCTTTATATGAAGTCCCAGGCCTGAGAGAGCTGAGGACTTCTTTCTTCATTGAACCCTGAAATCTACCTGGCTGTTCCTATAGAAGAGATAATTCCTAACACACCCTGTGTATATTCTATACCTTATACAAATATGACATTATTCCATCAAAAGAAAAATTGTCCGGTACTTATTATATTACCCCATTATGGGGTCCCGAAGAAAAAAAAAAGGGGGAAGAAAAAAAGGGGAAGAACCATCCCCACTCTCCTCCCTTAATAATGCATAGACATAATACAATATTCCTGTGTTTAGTACACCTTATGTAAATCTCCCACCCACCCTCCCCTCAAAATGGGGAAGTTTGTCCAGAAAGCCATATTTTATCTAGTTTCTAGCCACTCCGCAGCCGCTATTGCAGTTTCAAAAATCTTTCAAGAAATTATGCGTGCAGCAAGAGCCCTGAGAAATATTATCTTTGACGGTGTACAGTTGCAGATTTATCCAGGTGTCTTGCAGGCAAAATTAGACAGACGCAGAAAGATGAAAGAAATTACTACAGTTCTCGCAACAGCAAGGATCAACTATAAATGGGGATTCCCCTTTAAATTGGTACCACTTATATTGCCACTACCATCACTGAGGGCCAGGATGTTCTGGTCAAGCTGGGTCTGTTGGATGTAGCAAATCTCCCTCGCACCCCGTCCTTTTCTCGCCCTGCTCCCATTTGGCACACCCCTGCCTCACGTGCAGATAGGCGCAGATTCAGGAATGAGCCTGTAGCTCTTGGATTTAATTAACTCACAGAAACACAAACATTTGACTAACTTTCTTTTATTCTTCAGGTTTCTTGTGACCATCCATCTGCTCCATTTTTGCTCACAGTCTCCAAGTTATGTCCCTATCAGGTTACAGTAGGTCCCACTTTTTTCTTTGTTATCTCTTTTTCACCAAGACAGAAACTTTTCAATGCTGTGTTGTTCACTTCTCCTCAGAGTACAGGATTCTGCTTTTTTTTTTTTTTGATGCTTCACTGACATCTACTGACAATATGTGGTACTCGGGACGGTATTATGTCTTGGATAACATATCAAATTTTATTTAATTTTTTTTCTCTTTTTTCTTATCTTTTTTTTTCTCTATTCATTTATCTTTTCCTTTATTTCGTTTCTTTTTTTTTTCCTCTTCTTCTTCCTTACCCAATTTCCCTTTTTTTTCTCAGCAATTTATCCCTCCTTTTTCTTGACTTCTCAATTCTCACTTTTCATTCCCTTTATACACTTTTCTTTTCTCCCTTCTCCCTCTCTCCCCCCTCTGATTAAATATGCTGTATAGTACAATGTTCATACTTTTATAATCAGAGTAACTATTACTGTACTTTTTTGTATACAGTCTGTTTGTGCATTATTGCTGATCAACACAGTATATTGCTTAATAATACTTCACTGATAACAATAGTATCTCCTGCGATAATGTTTTAATTTACACTACTCACCTCCCGCACAGGTTTATACTCTTATACTATTTTTGGGTGGCCTCTGTTGCGTGTCACCATGATTTTCCCCCACTCAGTAAGAGCGTCCCCTTTCCCCCAGAGAGGATGCTCATAGCCATCTCAGATGCAATTTCACATGCCTCCTCACACTTTTTGGCATATTACTTTTTTTTATAATGCTGTTTCGCATTTGTTCGGCTATCAAATCTGAGTTTTGGACCATCAGGTCTATTATTACTTCTCTGTTGGTTGGGTACTTTTTTTTTCCCAACCCCAGATGTTTTTTTTTATGTCATAGATTGTTCCCAATGGAACAAAGTTCCTTTTGGTTTATGGTTTATATTGTTTTATAGATGTGGTACACTTTTTTCACTAATCCTCTTTTCATCCATTACAAATACTAAGTCTCTTTTGTTCATCAGTCAGTATGTTGCACAGTTCCTATTCAGGCTCACATCTCATATACCATCAGTTCCCATGTACCCTAAATTTTTCCACTTGCCTCTCCTCCTGTCGATCCACCTAATTCACGTTGATAGATCATGACTATTAAGATAATTTCTTATAATGTACAGGGTTTCAATTCAACAAACAAAAGGAAGAAGGCCTTCTTACAATATAAAAGATTGGACGCTAAAATAGTAATGTTACAAGAAAAAAAACTTTCTGAAAGACTCCCACCCCACTTTTTTCCATAAAGAGTTGCTATATTCTTTCATCACTCATTCCCCATAGATGTGCAGCATCTATGGGGAATGAGTGATAAAACTCACAACCCAACCTAAATAGGAGCAAACAAACCCAAAACTCCAAATCCTTTTCAAAGACAACTACCTCCCTTCTACATGATCTGCAATTGATAGACACATGGAGAGCCTTGAATATTGGCGCAAGAGATTACACGTTTTATTCACATCCACATGACTCATACTCACTGTCATGGACCGAGAAATACTGATGTGTTTCTACGTGAAATCCTAATTCATGTATTGCAGAAGATGAGACATTGTGGATAGTACATATTGCAAGAGATACTGGAAGTGGCTTAATTTGTCGTGACTAAGTCACTAGGACAATGACCCTTAAATGCTTAGCTCCGACTAGTGAAATGCTAAGTGAAGCAGGGCTTGTGAGAGACATTTCATTGTCCAGTGTGTAGAGGTGTTAATTCAGGTCGGCTCCTAGACCTTTCTATTATGTGATAAAACTGTTTAAAGTTTCCTGTCAGGAGTATTGGATTAGCATGTCATTATCTAAAAGGCTAATTGAATTCTATTGATAACGGAATGTGATGTGTCAAGCTTTGCGGTGCCGAAATGTCTCTGTATGGAAACCCCAGTGTGTGGAAAAGGGGGTGGAGATTTAATTGTTCTTTGATTGATGAAAGCTTGTAACCTGTATATAACCAGCAGAGTGTTTCAATAAAGTTGAGTTCTGTTTGAACATACATACAGCTCGTCTGGTGTGTGTTCTTCATGGGTCCAATCGGCACATAGCTGTAGGTTGGATCCCGGAACCTTGGATGTCTGGACCATCAGATGTTGCAATCTGCAATCTAATCAAATAGAAGCAGAGGAGTGTCGGGAGAGCAGGACCTGGGTGAGCAAGGGTCTCGTCACACTCACGAATTGACCACATCTTTTGTACCCATATTATTTTAGCAAACTCCCTAGATGCCAGTATTCACCCTTGCACTTGGTCCGATCATCAAATAGTTGCTCTTAGCACTAAATTTATTGGCCTCATCTGCACTCCCTATTCATGGAGATTGAACGAATCCTTGTTAACAGACCTGTGTCACTAACAAGAGATAGCCGTTGAAATCTCAGGCCTCGTACACACGAGGGGATATGTCCGCTGAAAACGGTCCGATGGACCGTTTCAGCAGACATCTCCGCTCGTGTGTATGGGCTAGCGGACAGATTTCTCCACCCGACAGATTTCAAAGCATGCTTTGAAATCCATCCGGTGGAATCTGTCCGCCCGACATGTCTGCTGGTTAGTACACTTACCAGCAGACATGTCGTCCCCCTCCGCCGCCGCGTCGCCGCCGAATGGATTCGGCGCATGCGCGGAAGTGTTTTACTTCCTGGTGCGGTGACGTGGCGGTGACGCGGCGGCGTCAACGTCACCGCCGCGTCACCGCGCCGTCCGGCGGCGGGGAATTTGATCCGATGGTGTGTACACGCCATCGGATCAAACTCCCGATTGGACATATCCGATGGAAATGGTCCGCGGACCGTTTTCATCGGATATGTCCGATCGTGTGTATGGGGCCTCAGAATATTTTGCGCTTAATGCCACCCCTGAAATCTCTTCAGCCACGCTCTGGTTGGCTCATAAAGCGGTTATGAGAGGTCACCTTATCAGATGCACCGCACAACATAACAAAATCAATTTAGAAAGAATTAACACCCTCAAAAAAGTGCTCCATAACCTATACAA
Organism: Rana kukunoris; assembly: GCA_029574335.1. NCBI lineage: Eukaryota > Metazoa > Chordata > Amphibia > Anura > Ranidae > Rana > Rana kukunoris. The sequence continues at coordinate 262,559,361 of CM056059.1, read as the reverse complement.
AGACCACACGAATACCCAGAGGTTTTCAAAACGATTTCACATAAACATGGCAAATTAGATGCTCTATTGTCCTCTAAATCACAGATTGACAGTCTTAACCTGCCAAGCTCAGATGAGGAATTGTCTCAGATCATCAAAACACTGAAGAGAAACTCAGCTCCAGGCCCGGATGGTTTTTCTTCTCTTTACTATAAACAATACTCCCAGCTTTTAGTCCCAAACCTAACAAAACTTTTGAGGGGAGACCATTTCCCGGAGGAGATGTTACTTGCTAATATGTCCCTTATCCCAAAACCTAATAAAGACCACACACTACCCCAAAACTACAGACCAATTTCAGTAATTAATAATGACCTAAAAATTTTTAGTAGACTCCTTGCAAACAAACTCTCCACAATTATTCCCACTCTTATCTCCCCTTACCAATCGGGATTCATCCCAGGCAGGCAAATTACTGAAAACATCAGGCTGGTCACGAACATCATTCAGGACGCTAATGTAAACTCCAAATCACTCCTGATGCTCAGCCTTGACATTAATAAAGCTTTCGACAGCGTCTCCTGGACATACCTAGACACCGAGACACTATACTTCAGAAATTCCTAGATACCGAGACACTATACTTCAGAAATTCGGCTTTGTTGGTGAATCCTTGCATGCACTCTACCATAAACCCTCTACTAGAATACGTCTACCAGGCTGCAACTCAGAGTTTTTCGATGTGGGCAGGGGTACAAGACAGGGTTGCCCCCTTTCCCCTTTACTATTCGCATTAGCAATAGAACCAGCAATCCTACTAAAATATTAAAGGGTACTCTACCAATTATAACACTTACAAACTTAGCATGTATGCAGACGATATGTTGCTATTTTTATCACATCCTGAAACAACGCTACCCAACCTCCTACAAACCCTCAACATTTTTGCATCTATATCGGGCCTCAAGTAAATGTCTCCAAATCAACAGGCATGCCGATAAACATCCCCTCCTCTGATTTAGTATCTTTACGCTCTGCCTTCAATTTCTCCTACTCGCTGGACTCCCTTCCGAACCTAGGCATCCATCTTACCCCCAATCTCAATGACTTAGTAACCAAAAACTATATTCCAATGATACAGAAATTAAGAGCGAAACTTAAAATGTGGAAATACTTTAAGATATCGTTCTTGGGCAGAATCACTGCAATCAAGATGACACTACTCCCTAAAATATTATACCTATTCAGAGCACTCATTAGACTTAATAAAACCCTTATCACCAGATTTCAATCTGAGATTAATAAATTTGTTTGGTCAGACTCCCATACTCGTATGTCAAGACTGATTCTATATAAATCCCAGAAATGTGGAGGCTTCGGCCTTCCGGACTTCTGGCTGTATTATTTATCTGCTAGATGGACCCAAATAGCTCAATGGCATATCCCACATTCCAAAATCCCTTGGGAGGAGTTTGAGAAAACTTCCATAGCACCATATTCTATCTCAGGTATACTTTGGGGAAATAAAATCCCGATTCCAGCCTAAGGCCTCGTACACACGATCGGACATATCCGATGAAAACGGTCCGCGGACCATTTCCATCGGATATGTCCGATCGGGAGTTTGATCCGATGGCGTGTACACACCATCGGATCAAATTCCCCGCCGCCGGACGGCGCGGTGACGCGGCGGTGACGTTGACGCGGCGGTGACGTTGACGCCGCCACGTCACCGCACCAGGAAGTTAAACACTTCCGCCCATGCGCCGAATCCATTCGACGGCGGCGGTGGGGGACGACATGTCTGCTGGTAAGTGTACTAACCAGCAGACATGTCGAGCAGAAAGATTCCCACCGGATAGATTTCAAAGCATGCTTTGAAATCTGTCGGGTGGAGAAATCTGTCCGCTAGCCCATACACACGAGCGGAGATGTCTGCTGAAACGGTCCATCGGACCGTTTTCAGCGGACATATCCCCTCGTGTGTACGAGGCCTTAGTCTCCCGTAATCAAGTAGTGGCACATTCATACCATCTATGGAAGCTACATAACCATAAATACAATCTTACTTCCAAGTCCCCTCCACACGCTTCATTTATAGGCGATCCAAAATTCAGACCGAACACACTAGTCCCAATAGATCTCTCATGGTGGATAAATAACAACCTAACCTCACTCTCCAATTTTATAGAAGGCACCAATTTCATCCCTTTCTCCTCACTGAAATCAAAGCACCAGATCCCTGATTCAGAGTATGACAATTTCCTTCACATCAAACAGTTCTTTGACACACACTTCCAGACTTCGAACACCCAACCCCACACCCTTTTTGAGAATCTATGCCTCAAATCTCCCAGAAAACGAGGCTTCATATCAGACCTATACTCTACCTTAATTAATAACACAGATACAAATAAACTATCATATATGCTCAAATGGGAACAAGAAGAAAACTTCACATACTCTACGGTGAACTGGAACAATTGTATAAACAACCTACACAAGTGCACAAAGTCCATCTCTATTAAAGAAACTGCCCTGAAACTATTTACAAGATGGTATTATACTCCAATTAAACTCCACACAATTTTTCCATTGTCTTCCCCTTCTTGTTTCAGAGACTAACTCCTTGGGCTCGTTCCTCCATATCTTCTGGTATTGTGACAAGGTCAAGGGCATTTGGTTACAAGTGGAGAAATTTGCCTCCAAGATCTCTGACATTTCCATAACCCTAACACTACATAACTGCCTCCTTTTTTCCCCAATCACAGGTCTATCCTCATGCCATCTGAGATTGATTCACACAATCTGTGTCGCTATACACTGGTTAATAGCTTTCCACTGGAAATCTCCTACGATTCCCTTAGCCACACTCAAATCCAGAATCAATGAGATATGCTTAATGGAAAAAATCTTCCATACCCTACAAAACACCACTCACATTTATAATAACAAATGGTCCCCTTGGTTCGAGCATTCCCCCTTGTTCTTTAACCCAGTCTAGTTTCCTCTCGCTGGTCATATTCTATGTGATACTGTTTGAACTCTGCCTTTGTCACTGTTACTACAGCCTTTAACTTCTCTGCTAATAGGAATAACTATTTGCACCTTTAAAATGATATGCTGATGTGTATATTTGTACTGACTCTTTATATGCTTGAATCTTCATATTTTCTATATGCCTTAATCATATGGATTTGTACCATCATTTATTTCTTTAACCACTTAAGGACTGCCGCACGACTATGTACTTCCACAGAATGGCACGTACAGCCAGATGGGCGTACATGTACGTCCCTGCCTTTCCGCGGGTCGGGGGTCCGATCGGGACCCCCTGTGCTGCGTGCGGCGGTCTCCGTGGCTCTGGGAGCGATCCGGGATGAGGGGACGGCTGTTCGTTTTTGTCCGCCCCCTCCGGATCGCTCCCAGCCAATCAGCTTCCTCCTCTGCCTGAACTGTAAACACAGGCAGAGGAGGAAGTGATGTCACCTCTCCTCCTGCCGGTATTTTTGTCCGGCGGAGGAGAGGAGACATCTCACAGTGAGTACACAAGCACTGCACTGACACCAGTACACATAGGCACAAAAATCCCCCCCCCCGATCACCCCCCCTGTCACAGTGTCACTAAATAGCAGTGATCATTTATTTGCTGATCACTGCATTTAGTGTCAGTGTGACAGGCAGTTAGTGTTAGGTCCAGGGTAGCCCCCCACCCCCCCAATAAAGGTTTTAACCCCTTGATCACCCATTAGTTTTTCTGATCGCTGTATTAGTGTCGCTAGTGCCGCTAGGTAGCTAGTTATTTTTTGAGGTTCGCCCACCAGGTTTTCCCCCAAAAAAATTTAAATAATGTTTTTAACCCCTGATTGCCCCTAGAGTTAACCCTTTCACCTCCTATTGCCAGCGTCACTAAGCGATTGTTTTTCTGATCGCTGTATTAGTGTCGCTGGTGCCTAGGTAGCTAGTTAGTTCCAGTAACTCTTACACCCACGCGCAAAGCATACGTTCTGCTGCTTCTCCTGAGTACAGGGATACCACAAGTGTGAGACTTTTTGGGAGCCTAGCCGCGTACGGGACCTCAAAAACCAAGCACCACCTTCAGGCTTTCTAAGGGTGTAAATTTTTGATTTCACTCCTCACTACCTATCAGTTTCGAAGGCCATAAAATGTCAAAATAGCACAAAAAACCCAAATGACCCAATTTTTGAAAGTAGACACCACAAGCTATTTGCTGAGAGACATGTCGAGTCCATGGAATATTTTATATTTTGACACAAGTTGCGGGAATATGACAAACTGATTTTTTTTGCACAAAGTTTTCACTAAATTATATATTTCTCACACATGCCATGGTTATATGTGGAATTACACCCCAAAATACATTCTGCTGCTTCTCCTGAGTATGGGGATACCAGAGGTGTGGGACTTTTTGGGAGCCTAGCCGCGTACGGGACCCCGAAACCCAAGCACCGCCTTCAAGATTTCTAAGGGCATACATTTTTGATTTCACTCACACAAATCTTGAAGGCGGTGATTGGTTTTCGGGGTCCCATACGCGGCTAGGCTCCCAAAAAGTCCCAAACATGTGGTATCCCCGTACTCAGGCGAAGCAGCAGAATGTATTTTGCGGTGCAATTCCACATATAACCATAGCATGTGTGAGCAATATATCATTTAGTGGCAACTTTTTGTAATTTTTTTTTTGTCATTATTCAATCACTTGGGACAAAAAAAAAAATATTCAATGGACTCAACATGCCTCTCAGCAGTTTCCTTGGGGTGTTTACTTTCCAAAATGGGGTCATTTGGGGGGGTTTTGTACTGCCCTGCCATTTTAACACCTCAAGAAATGAGATAGGCAATCATAAAATAAAAGTAAATTCCAGAAAATGTACCCTAGTTTGTAGACGATATAACTTTTGCGAAAACCAATAAATATACGGTTATTGCGATTTTTTTTTTTTTTTTTTTTTTTTTTACTAAAGACACGTGGCTGAATACATTTTGGCCTAAACGTTTGACTAAAATTTTGTTTATTCGATATTTTTTACTTTTTGTTATAAGAAAAATATTTTTTTTTCAAAATTTACGGTCGTTTTCCGTTTATATCGCAAAAAATCAAAAGGCAATAAAGAGGCAATCAAATACCATCAAAAGAAAGCTCTATTTGTAGGAAGAAAAGGACACAAATTTTGTTTCGGTACAATATTGCATGATCGCGCAATTACAAGTTAAAGCAGCGCAGTGCCAAATTGTAAAAACACCTCTGGGCATTTAGCAGCATATTGGTCCGGGGCTTAAAGCGGAGTTCCACCCAAAATTGGAACTTCCACTAATCCCACTCCTCACCCCCTTACATGCCACATTTGGCATGTTATTTTTTTGGGGGGGGAGTGGGGGCTTTAGGAGGAGTGGGACTTCCTGTCCCACTTCCTCCTTCCACCGAGGGGCTTAAGCTTAATCGCCTACAGCAACCCCTCCCTGTAGGCGATCGCATGGGACACATGACAGGTCCCATGCGATCGCCTGTCCAATAGTAGAGCGCAGCACCGCTCACGCATGCGCAGTGGGTGCCCGGCCATGAAGCCGAAGGCTGTCACGGTCGGGTGCCCACACTTAGCATGAAGACGCCCGCCGGGGAGGGGGGGGGAGGAGCGGAGCCCCGGCCGGCGTGTCGCTGGATCATGGAGCAGGTGAGTGTTTATTAAAAGCCAGCAGCTACACTTTTTGTAGCTGCTGACTTTTAATAAACACTAAATTTGGCTGGAACACCACTTTAAGTAGTTAATAAAAGTTTTTAAACAAAAAAAGATTGATAGACATATATATTGCCAATAGCCAATGGACATACAACCTAAAGAAGACCTAATTCAATAAATTGCTTCCCTCAGAGAGCATATTGTCAAATGATGTCACACTCCAACCATACATCGGTCCACACATATGCACCAAATTAATCTCCCACTCATAGATATAGCTATTGGTACATTGGTACATACTGGTTAATCATGGACATTGGATGCGATTCATTAATCCATAAAGGCCACACCACCAGATGTCCTAAATTGAAGCAGAGCTCCACCCTAAAGTGACATCTGACACCTTTCAGGGGGGAGGGGGTGCAGATACCTGTCTAAAGACAGGTATTTGCACCCACTTCCGGCCACATGTTCGGGCAAAAGACAGGTTTTATTTCCACATCCTGTCCATACCCCGTTGTGTGCTGGGAACACTCGGCTCCCAGCACACAGCGGGAGCCAATCGGCGGGCGCAGCGCAATTCGCGCATGCGCCGTAGGGAACCGGGCAGTGAAGCCGGAGCGCTTCACTTCCTGGTTCCCTCACCGTGGATGGAGGGGGGAGCAGCAGGGTGACGAGCGATCGCTCGTCCTCTGCTGTGGACGCCGCTGGAGCTGCAGTATTTGTAGCTGCTGGCTTTTAATATTTTTTTCAGGGGGATTCATTTAAGGGAAAGGGTAGCATAGAAGAGAATACAACATTTAATAATCCATTGCAGGCAGAGAAACTGAGGTAATAAGAAAAAACATTAACAATAAGAAGCATTGTAATGATTGATCACTGTTTAACCCCTTAAGAAACAAAGAACCCAACAGGAATATCCATTTTGCCTACTCCTGTAGAAGGATTTTGTCACAGTCTCCTCGCCTATTAGACAACTCTAATTTGCAGATAATCATACATTGCAGGCCAGTTGTTGATGCTCCATGTCAATCTCTAAAATGAATTGCTATAGGTGATGTGTCATGCTTAGTAATTATACTGGAGAGAGGTTCACCCATTCTCTCTTGCGAAATTCTCTAATTGTCTTCCCCCACATATATGTTAGACATGTGCAGACTGAAATATTTTGTTTTGTTTTTTTCGTTTGGAAAATAAATGTATTTAGTTACTACCGAAAATCGTTTTGATTCATTTTTCGTTGGGGAATAGCTTTCGTCCGAAAATCGAATAATACATGGTTTCTGTCGAATGGTCAAAAGAATATTCGACGGAACGTCAAATCTTTTTGGTTGCTGGTGAATGATCAAAAGAATATTCGATGGAACGTCGAATCTTTACGTCTCATAGATCGAAATCTATTCTCTGTAATGTCGAATCTATTATTTCTATAGTGTCAAATCTTTTCTCTATGATGTCGAATCTTTTCCCTATAATGTCGCATCTCTCTATATCGAATTTTTACCGCAACAAAAACGAAAATAAAGCATTTTTTTATGTCGGATCTTTCGGTTTTCGTTTCTTGCACTTTCGTTATCGTTTGTTTAAAACGATAACGTAAAAAACAGATTTTCGGACGAAAATCCATTCTAACGAAAACGAATGCACATGTACCCACATGGGAAAATAATTTAATATGACATATGTAGTAGAGCAATTCACAAAGGGTTTGAATTTATACATCTGTTTGCCAGCAGAGTCCTTGGGGTAGATTCACATAGATCAGCGGATCTTTTGATCCGCGTGATCTATCTTTTTTTACGATCCGCCTGCGCCAGTTTTTGAGGCAAGTGCTGTATTCAGAAAGCACTTGCCTCGTAAGTTGCCCTGGTGGATCGTAAATCCCCCGGCGGAATGCAAATTCCGCGGCTAGGGGGAGTTTACTATTTAAATCATGCGCGCCCCCGCGCCAATCGTACTGCGCATGCGCCGCCGGCTAAATTTCCCAGCGTGCATTGCTTCAAATGACGTCGCAAGGACGTCATTGTTTTCGACGTTAACGCAATTAACGTATGGCCGTATTCCTGAACGACTTACGTAAACGACGTAAAAAATTCAAAACTCGACGCGGGAACGACGGCCATACTTAACATAGGATACGCCGCACTTAACCCGCATATAGCAGGGGTAATGATCCGCCGGAAAAAGCCGAACGCAAACGACGTATAAAAAAAAGCGACGGCCGGGCGTTCGTTTCTGAATCGGCGGTTCTCCTCATTTGCATATTCGTTGCGCATAATACCAGAAGCGCCACCTAGCGGACGGCGGGAGATTGCAGCCCAAGATCCGACAGTGTAACTCACTTACACCAGTCGGCTCTAACGGAGATCTATGCGGAACCTGATTCGAGGAATCAGCCGCATAGATCCGAGCGTCGGATCTCACAGATACGACGGTGTATCAGTAGATACACCGTCGTATCTCTATGTGAATCTACCCCCTTGGAAATATTAGTTTTCCTAACAAACTTGCATACAGTACAGTGTCCACATGGGTACATTCCCCATATGTGCTGCAAAGGACAGAGTAGGCCGGGTTTTCGCCCCACCACGGGTGTACTCACTATGTACCAATGTGTTCCCTATTGTGGGTGCACGTTTGGCTATTCAATTTGGATCTATTGTCCAGCATAAGCAAATGCCAATGCTTTCCTAGTACCTTTTTTAGGTTGTCCCAGCGAGTACTATAGGTGGTCACAATCCCACCCTATGAATTATTTTTCTCATCGTCCAGTTTAATGCCGTGTACACACGATCATTTTTTGTGATGAAAAAAAACGACGTTTTCTGTGAAGTAAAAAACGACGTTTTTGAAACGTCACTTTTCAAAGACAATTTTGCATACACACCATAGTTTTTTCACAAAAAGCAAGGTTACGTTCACCACTCTTTTCCATTGAAGCTCGCTTCATAACTAGCTTCTGGGCATGCGCGGGTTGAAAAACGTCGTTTTAAACGACGTTTTTGCTACACACGGTGACTTTTTGTGAAACAAAAAACGACGTTTTGAAAAACGACACAAAAAATTCAAGCATGTTGGAATTTTTTTTTGGTCGTTTTTTTGAAGACAAAAAACAACGTTTTGCCCACACACGATCAATTTAAATGACATTTTAAAAAACGTCGTTTTTTTTCATCGCAAAAAACGACCGTGTGTACGCGGCATTAGGCCTTTCCATGCTTTTGACCTTGCCTGTTTGATATTGGAGTTTGGGTATCCATGTGTTCTAAACCTCTGGCTACTCTTTGGTAGCCAAGCAGTTCCTACGAATTCTCAGGGACTGTCCAGTAGGAATTCCACTAATAAGTGGCCATGGATGGTGGCTGGTGGCATGGAGGAGGGTATTTCCAGCAGTAGGCTTTCTAAAAGTAGTTGTCACAATCCTGGTTTACTCCTTACGGATCAACAGATCCAGAAACTCAAATTTGATATTTGTAGGTGACAAATATGTTTCTTGAGTTGTCATTCAGCTCTCTAACAACTCAAATTGTTGTATGGTGCCCCTCCACACCACCAGCACATCAATGAATCTTACCCAGGAGGGCTGCATGCTCCCCAAATGCTGGGGGGTGATTATATATCTCCTCCCTCCATCCTAGATGTAAGCAGGCAGAGGATGGTGCACAGGAAGCTCCCATAGCTACTCCCCGTTTGAGGAGAGAGTTCAAACATAAGAAATGGACTTTATAGGCACACGCACAAACTAGGTAAAAAAAAAAAAATTATTGAACAAGGTTAAAAACATTAAGAGAAACACATGTTAAGTGACCTCAGAGACTCCAAGATATATAGATATATTGTAAACCCAATTGGTGCAATAATAAAAAGGTAAAAAGGTGACAGCATCCAAATGGAGATATTCGCGTGGAGTAGTTGGGAAAATATGCAAACTGCACAAAAAAAAAAAACACTATACATGTTGGGCACATTAAATCGCTTCTTCAGGTGCTTGTAAATATAGAGAGTAGAGTTTCTTAGTAACACTTTAAAGAACTGTATATAGGTGTCAGGACAGAATAGTCCAAAATGTAAAAATCAAATAGGTATTGTAAGCAGATGTCCAACATTATCTACCGCTGGTGAGCAGAACATCCAGGGGAAGTAGCAGTGGCGTCTCCAGCTTTCATATTTAGGGGGGGCACATGGGGGAACAGGGACAAAAGTAGGGGGGCCAACTATAAAATGCAATTATATATATCTCCTGGGGCCCTTTACTACGATCCCACAACGGGCCCTTTTACATGTTCTGCAGTGAGCTCCCTTCCTACTATACTGGGGCCCTCCAGGGTGGCAGAAAACAAGAGATATATGTCACCAGCACACCAAGAAAATATAAGGGTCCAAAGCAGTGGGAGAACTTTTAGGGTTGCAAAGGTTGTCTTGCCACCGAGCCCTGGTGTTCTGCCACTGTGGGGTTCCCCAGCTGTCCTGTCCCTGCTATTGACAGCGCTGGTCTGGCATCTGTCTCCTTGGCAGCGGCGGCAGTCCATTAGGACCTAGTGCTGGTGACATAGGTGCATGCAGGGGAAGGCTGGCACTATTGGTTATAGAGAGCCGAGCCCCCAGCTGGTCACCTAGCAGCAGTAATGCTGTATAACCTTCTCTGTTGACATGCTGATCGGGATGTGATGCAGGTAATGCTCCCAGTCAGATCTAATAAATACAGTATTTATTAGCATCAAGAGTACAACCATATATATATATATATATATATATATATAATCAAACGTATGTTCCGCAGCCGTGTGGGCTCTATGCCTGTAAGGTGTGGGCTCTATGCCTGTAAGGTGTGGGCTCTATGCCTGTAAGGTGTGGGCTCTATGCCTGTAAAGTGTGGGCTCTATGCCTGTAAAGTGTGGGCTCTATGCCTGTAAAGTGTGGGCTTTGATCAATAAAATCTCTGATATTTAACACTAGGATTTGACTGGGAGCATCACCTGGATTGCATCCCAATCAGCATGTCAGAGAAGGTTTCACTGCTGCTAAGCAACCTGCAGGGAGCTCAACTGTCTACAACCAATAGAGATGGGCTCGGGTGTGTTTGAAATCCCACATGCCCAATCCCGCCAGGAATCCAACACTCCACAGTGCTAATCACAGGCAGTGAGACATTTCCTTATCTGTGCAGAGCTGTGGCCCGGGAAATCTCTCATTGCCTGTGATTAGCGCTGTGCAGTGTGGGCTTCCTGGCAGGCTCTGGTATGTGGATTTTTGAACATGCCCAGCCTATCTCTAACAACAAATTGTGCTGGCCCTCCTGTACATCAGCCCCATAAAGTAACCAGCACTGGGTTCCAATGTGCTGCTGCCGCTGCCAAGGAGACAGAGACCAGCGCTGTGAATAGCCGGGACAGGACAGCAACTCTGGTTATTCCAGCACTGGTCCACACTGGGAGGATCCCCCCATCCACCTATAATGTGTAGATGGGGGAAATGGATCATTTTTTTTTTTTTTTTTCATTCAACCTAATAGTTGAATGAAAAAAAGTGATCAATGTTTGGGCTGCCTAAGAGCTAAGACCAGCCATAGACAGTTTAAATCTCAGCTGGTTCAGCAGGAACTGGCTGAGATTTGAACCATTAATGAGCAGATTCTCTTATGATTATCACTAGTGGTTGCTGTATAGCCACTAGTGAAAATCACTGTTTGTCGGGAGAATACAATTGCTGGGCAGGAGGGATATTCCCGTCAGCACTGTCTGTGTTGATGGGGGAATCATGCAAGTTTCTTTCTTGCAATCTGTGGATGTAGGAAAAAAAATTGCACTGTATATTACCTGCCTAACTGAAAGTGAAAGTGTAACAGAATGGCCCGTGACACCCTGAGACTTTTGAAGGATGGGGGGTACTCGAATGCCAGCATCACTAATGACTCTTGGGTCTAGGGTCATCCTGTGCCCCTTTTGGGCATAGGGTGACTGAGAAATGATAATGATAAATTACATGGTGTGACAGAACCCACTGTCATTGTATGTCTTGGAAGGGACTGTGCACGGGCCTCCTACCGACAGACTATGGCCCGGAAAGATACTGGAGACCTGAAGCTGGCATTAATGTAATGTAATAGCCCTTCTCCCCCACCCCCCCCCCCTCTTGTTGCTGGACACATAGACAATGGAGAGTGGACAGCAGACGTCTCTCCGCAGGGGGTGTGTATTGAGAAGCCAGGCTGCCTGTTTACCATAATCTCATTAGGTATCTGTACACTGTTTCAATGTCCAAATGTTCTGTTCCCATTTATTGTTCTTTGTCCCCCTCCCCTCATAGACAAGGCTAAGGGGAGTGTCCCTAACTGTGTGTAAAACTGTATGGTTTGGAATGTAATAAACAGTTAAGCTCTGGACGTGTAACACTCAACATGTGTGGATTGTCTCGTGATTGAGGGGTTAAGGGCTGGTTATGGCGAATCTGCAGGCTGCGTGTGCGTTTGGAGGACAGGAGACACAGGTCTGGCGGATTTGCCCACCTGGGGTATCTGAGATCCGTCACAGTGGTGGCAGCAGTGGAACGTCTCCTGCAGTCCAGGACATCCAAACCACCACTAGGATTCAAGATCTGGGCAGCTGCCGAGGAGCGATACGGGGACCAGCCAGCATGAGAGCGGAGTTCGGGAGGAGGCTGTAAGGCATGCAGAAGAAACATCAAGGACCAGTGACTGAGCGCACCATGCTCGGCTGGGAGGATGTGATCCGCCAGCAACTCTGGCATGAGGCGCTAAGCTACGAGCCGTGCCAGCAGGGGAAGATCCTTCCCTCCTCCTCAGAGATGTACTGGACGCAGTACTGTGCGCGAGAGGTGTTCCCGAGGGAACGACCGCAAGATGATTGGAAGACGGAGCTCGGAAGATTGGTCCAGGAGGAGATGAAGCTAGACGCCAGCTACAGAGCCCTCCGGTGGTTCGCGGCTCAACTTTGGCCAAGTACAGCAGATGGCAGCCCAACAGAGGGCGTTGGCTATGGCAGCATGGGGCTGCTCCATTAAAAAAATGTACAGAGACCCAGACTTTGGGAGCGATGAGGAGTGGCGGCTGGAAAATATCCTGGACTCCCGAGATGAGGTGCTGGACCTCCCTGAAGAGGCATGTGACCTGGAGGAATTGGAGTTCCTGGTTGAGCAGGAATTTGAGCTCGAAATTGCCTACAAGCGGCTGTTTGATGGTGATCAGCAGCCTGGCATGGCTCCTGTTGCCTGGGACTGTCCAGGAGAAATAGCAGACAGTCACAAAGATGAGAAGCAAATGGAGCCAGGGATGACCCTACGTTTTCCCGTCCTAACCGTAATGGAAGAAGCGGCGATGATACAGAGGGCACTGCGATCGCTAGAATGCCGGAACGCACTGGAGGTCCCCCAGGCAGTGAGACAAGCTAATAGCATGAAGGTCTCAGAAAGTGGAGTTGAGACAGGCGCTGGAAGCCTGGGAAATGGTGATCAGCAGCAAGTCCAGAGTATCTCATCTGGGGCCCCAGCAGAAGCGCTGGCTACAGGGCAGAGTGCCCCTGGCATCTGTCCAGCATCAGAAAAAGAGTTGGCTCCGGAGAGTCTGAGAGATGATCTGCGTGAGCTGTTTCCCCAACAGCAGATATCTCCACCTGGAGTAGAGGAAGCAATTCTCCCTCCCCAGCAATTGGACACTGTAACGGAATGAACCGTGACAGACTGAGATTCTCCTATGTCTAGGGTCACCTTATGTCCACTAGGGCCATAGGGTGACAAAGATTTATAATTCATGTATTACAGAAGATGGGACATTAATAATAATTCATGTTTGCAGGATGTCTTGGGATATCAAAAGCTGTTGGCTATTCAATCTGGGCACACATGCTTTTGAAAGGTGTTAATTCAGGTCTACAAGACAAGTGACTCATCCCTCTGTATAATAGGCTATTGAAATGTCTTGAGACATGTCTTGAGGTGTTGGCTATTCACTGTGAAAGACGCATTCTGTTGAAAAGGCGTTAATTGCACCCACTCCTGGAGGACTCTTTTCATTGTGAATAACACAATAAGAAGGTTAATTGAACTCTATTGATGATGCGGTGCCCACATGTCTAGCTACAGATTAGAATTAGCCCCAGTGTGAATAGGGGGGTGGAGATGGTATTGTCCTGTGATTGGCTGTAACATCTTGTACTGTATAAAAAGCAAGCTAAGATACCATTAAAGTGTTCATATCTTTGGAAGCAAGTACAGAGCTGAGTCTCGTCGTATTCTTTGAATTGATATGGATCGTGTATGCAGTATTGTCGGAGTGTGTCGGATAAGCTGTCGTGGTTGGATGGAAGGTCGTAAATGGTGGTGACTGTTACATTGGTGGCACAGCAGTGGGGTGATTCCATCTTCAGAAGGACGGCTACAAGGGCACATGACAATGGAGACGCTGTATGAACGAATGAAGCTCTCTTCCCTCATGGGCTTACTGGAGAGCCGGGGCAGACCGGCCAGCAACCGTAAGAAAAGGGACATTATCGCAGAACTTGTCGAAATGAATAGAGCTAAGAGGCCCAGCGTAACAGACAGGACACCTGAGGAAGATTTTTTTTGATCGGGCTGTTAAACATGGACTGGCACAATATGGTCCCAATCCTCCACCGGAGATCATAGACCGGGTTATAGTGGCTGTAGATGCCACCTTGCGACAGCAAAGAAGTGCTGCAGCAGCTGAAGGACCAGTATCAGAGGAGGTCCTATTGGGATGGTCGGATGTGATTCGGTGCCAACTCTGGAAGAAAGCATTAGCTCGAGAGCAGCATCACCAAGGAAAGGTTCTGCCCTCCATCTATGCAAGTTACTGGCCGCAGTATGACGTACGACTGCTGTTGTTGGGGGAACAACCGAAGCAGGAGTGGATAGCGGAGTTAAGCAGGCTGATCCGGGCAGAGATGCAGCTGGATGAGAGCTACAGAGCATTTGGAATTTCTGGCTGTAACAGAATGGCCCGTGACACCCAGAGACGTTGGAAGGATGAGAGATACTCTTGTGCCAGCAGCAACAATAACTCATGGGTCGAAATCCACCCTGTGCCCTTTTGGGTGTAGGGTGGCTAATAGTGAATCATAATTCATATATTACATGAGATGGGACATTAATAATAATTCATGTTTGCAGGATGTCTTCAAATATCAAAAGCTGTTAGCTATGCAATCTGGGCACACATGCTTTTGAAAGGTGTTAATTCAGGTCTACAAGACCAGAGTGAGTAATACCTTTGTATAATATGCTATTGAAATACCTTAAGGTGTTGGCCATTCAATGTAAAGACACCCACTCTCACTGCCATTGTGTGATAAAGCTGCCTAGATAAACTTATTCAACTAGATGTCTGTGTTATTATTAAAGGTTAATTGAACACTATTGAAGATGCGGTGTCGACCGGCCTACATGGTTAGCTTACCTGAATGCCTTTTAGAGTGTGATTGAAGCCCCCCATGGTGTGAAGGGGGGTGGAGATTACATTGTCCTGTGATGAACTGTATTATGCTGTACTGTATATAAGCAAGCTAAGAAAACCAATAAAGTCATTCATACATTTTGGAAACTAGAGAACGGAGCGCAGTCTCGTTTATTCTGGGAAATGGAATGGATCATGTCTGCCTGGTTGTTGGTGTGTCGGATAAGCTTGTCGTGGTTGGATGGAAGGTCGTAAGCGGTGGTGACCGTTACATTGGTGGCAGCAGTGGGATAATTCCATCATCAGGACGGCTACAACTACACATGACAATGGAGGCGGTGTATGAACGGATGAAGCTCTCTTCCCTCATGGACTTACTGGAGAGCCAGGGCAGACCGGCCAGCAACCGTAAGAAAAGGGACATTATCGCAGAACTGGTCGAAATGGATAGAGCTAAAAGGCCCGCCGTAGCAGACAGGACACCCGAAGAAGCAAGTTTTGATCGGGCTGTTAACATAAGACTGACACATTATGGTCCTAACCCTCCACCGGAGATCAGGGACCGAGTTATAGCGGCTTTGAATGCCACCTTGCTACAGAGGAGAAGTGCTGCAGCAGCTGAAGTCACAGCAGCACCAACTAAAGAGAGAGGAGAGGTGCAGATACCAGTCTCCATGGAAGAGGAATTCCAAAGAAGGGTACAAGAGATGCGGATACAGCATAGAGGACCAGTATCAGAGGGGGACACTGTGGTAGTGGATGGGACTGTGGTCTCCACTCACAGCAACCCAGCGAAAGAGCTGGCAACAGAGCAGAGTGTCATAGGCCTCTGCTCCTCACTAACAGAAGAGGGGGTTCCTGGGGTAGTGGATGGGACTTCAGTCTCCACTGGCACAACCCCAGAAAATGGTACAGGACTGGGACAGGAGGCTGTCGGCTTTGCTTTGCAAGCACCGGGGGGTTTTCACCAAGCACCAGTGGATGGGACTTCAGTCTCCACTGGTATACCCCAGGAAGGGGGGGCAGTTGGCACAGACCCCCAACAGCATGATGGACTGAGCCCGGCCATCCTGCCTTCTCCCCAGCGGCAGGCGTGTTCTCTGAGAGAGGCAGAGGTTGGCGGGGTGAGTAATGCTCAGTTTGGAGCCATTTATTTGGGGTACAGTATGGATAACAGCATTGGAGGACTGGAACTACTGACCGACTTCGGAGTCAACCCGTTTGGGGTTCCCTCCTGTGTCCGTCTCCCACCGAAAGGGGAGAGATGTAACAGAATGGCCCGTGACACCCAGAGACGTTGGAAGGATGAGAGATACTCTTGTGCCAGCAGCACCAAAAACTCTTGGGTCGAAATCCACCCTGTGCCCTTTTGTAACGGTTACCACCGCTTACAACTTTCCATCCATCCACGACAAGCTTATCCGACACACCAACAACCAGGCAGACATGATCCATTCCATTTCCCAGAATAAACGAGACAGCGCTCCGTTCTCTAGTTTCCAAAATGTATGAATAACTTTATTGGTTCTTAGCTTGCTTATATCCAGTACAACAGAATGCAGTTAATCACAGGACAATGTAATCTCCACCCCCCTATTCACTCACTGAGGATAATTCTTTAATTGGTAGCTAGACATGACGGCACCGTA
>CM056059.1:262070107-262530107 GCA_029574335.1 Rana kukunoris | reverse complement strand
AGAGAACGAGAGAGAGAGCAAAAGAGAACGAGAGAAAGAGAGAAAGAACGAGAGAGAGAGAACGAGAGAGAACGAGAGAGAACGAAAAGAACGAGAGAGAGAGAACGAGAGAGAGAACGAGAGAGAACGAGAGAGAGAACGAGAGAGAGAACGAGAGAGAGAGAGAGAGAGAGAACAAGAGAGAGAGAACGAAAGAACGAGAGAGAACGAGAGAGAGAACGAGAGAGAGAGAGAGAGAAAGAGAGAACAAGAGAGAGAGAAAGAGAGAACAAGAGAGAAAGAAAGAGAGAACAAGAGAGAGACGAAGAGAGAGAGAACGAGAGAGAGAACGAGAGAGAGAGAGAAGAACGAGAGAGAACGAGAGAAAGAGAAAGAGAGAGAAAGAGAACGAAAGAGAGAACGAGAGAGAGAGAACGAAAGAGAGAACGAGAGAGTGAACGAGAGAGTGAACGAAAGAGAGAACGAGAACGAGAGAGAGAACGAGAACGAGAACGAGAACGAGAACGAGAACGAGAGAGAGAACGAGAACGAGAGAGAAAGAGAGCGAAAGAGAGAACAATAGAGAAATAGAGAACGAGAGAGAGAGAAAGAGAGAACAATATAGAGAACGAGAGAGAGAACGAGAGAGAGAACGAGAGAGAGAACGAGAGAGAGAACGAGAGAGAGAAAGAACGAGAGTGAGAGAACGAGAGAGAACGAGAGAGAGAGAGAGAAGAGAGAGAGACGAGAGAGAGAGAGAGAGAGAGAGAACGAGAGAGAGAGAGAACGAGAGAGAAGAAACGAGAGAGAGAGAACGAGAGAGAGAGAGAACGAGAGAGAAAAGAGAACGAGAGAAAGAGAGAGAGAGAGAACGAGAGAGAGAGAGAACGAGAGAGAGAGAGAGAGACGAGAGAGAGAACGAGAGAGAGAGAACGAGAGAGAGAGAACGAGAGAGAACGAGAGAGAGAGAGAAAGAGAGAGAACGAGAGAGAGAGAGAGAGAGAGAACG
This sequence comes from Rana kukunoris, assembly GCA_029574335.1. Taxonomy (NCBI): domain Eukaryota; kingdom Metazoa; phylum Chordata; class Amphibia; order Anura; family Ranidae; genus Rana; species Rana kukunoris. The sequence goes on along the minus strand of CM056059.1, from coordinate 262,529,119 downwards.
AGAGAGAGAGAGAACGAGAGAGAGAGAGAACGAGAGAGAGAGAGAGAACGAGAGAGCAAAAGAGAACGAGAGAAAGAACGAGAGAGAGAGAGAACGAGAGAGAGAGAGAACGAGAGAGAGAGCAAAAGAGAACGAGAGAGAGAGAACGAGAGAGAGAGAACGAGAGAGAGAGCAAAAGAGAACGAGAGAGAGAGCAAAAGAGAGAACGAGAGAGAGAGAGAACGAGAGAGAGAGAGAGAGAACGAGAGAGAGAGAACGAGAGAGAGAGAACGAGAGAGAGAGAGAACGAGAGAGAGAGCAAAAGAGAGAACGAGAGAGAGAGCAAAAGAGAGATGAGAGAAGAGAGAGAGAGAACGAGAGAGAGAGAGAGAGAGAGAGAGAGAGAGAGAGAACGAGAGAGAGAGAACGAGAGAGAGAACGAGAGAGAGAGAGAGAACGAGAGAGAGAGAGAGAACGAGAGAGAGAGAGAGAGAGAGAGAGAGAGAGAACGAGAGAGAGAGAGAGAACGAGAGAGAGAGAGAGAGAGAGAACGAGAGAACGAGAGAGAGAGAGAGAACGAGAGAGAGAGAGAAACGAGAGAGAGAGAGAGCGAACGAGAGAGAGAGAGAGAACGAGAGACGAGAGAGAGAGAACGAGAGAGAGAGAGAGAGAGACGAGAGAGAGAAGAGAGAAGAGAGAGAGAGAGAGAGAACGAGAGAGAGAGAGAGACGAGAGAGAGAGAGAAAAGAGAGAGAGAGAGAGAAAAGATCGAGAGAGAGACGAGAAAGACGAGAACGAGAGAGAGAGAGAGAAGAACGAGAGAGAGAGAGAGAGAGAGAGAGAGAGAGAGAGAGAGAGAGAACGAGAGAGAGAGAAACGAGAGAGAGAGAGAGAACGAGAGAGAGAGAAAGAGAACGAGAGAGAGAGAAGAGAAGAGAGAGAACGAGAGAGAGAACGAGAGAGAGAGAGAACGAGAGAGATCGAGAGATAGAGAACAACGAGAGAGAGAGAGAACGAGAGAGAGAGACGAGAGAGAGAGAGAACGAGAGAGAGAGAACGAGAAAGAGAGAACGAGAAAGAGAGAACGAGAAAGAGAGAAATAGAGAACGAGAGAGAAATAGATAACGAGAGAGAGAGAGAGCGAGAGAGAGAGAGAACGAGAGAGAGAGAAAAAGAGAACGACAGAGAAAGAGAAAGAAAGAGAGATCGAGAGAGAGAACGAAAGAGAGAACGAGAAAGAGAACGAGAGAGAGAGAGAGAGAGAGAGAGAACGAGAGAGAGAGAGAGAGAGAGAGAGAGAAAGAGAGAGAGAGAGAGAGAAAACGAGAGAGAGAACGAGAGAGAGAGAACGAAAGAGAAAACGAGAGAGAACGAAAGAGAAAACGAGAGAGAGAACGAGAGAGAGAGAGAAAGAGAACGAGAGAGAGAAAGAGAGAACGAGAGAGAGAGAAAGAGAGAACGAGAGAGAGAAAAGAAAGAGAGAGAGAAAGAGAACGAGAGAGAAAGAGAACAAAAGAGAGAGAAAAAAAGAAAGAGAGAAAAAAGAAAAAGAGAGAGAGAAAAAAGAAAGAGAGAGAGAGAAAGAGAACGAGAGAGAGAAAGAGAACGAGAGAGAGAGAACGATGTTGGTAGCGACCAGGAGAGTTGGAGGTGTTGGTCATGTTCTCCTGAAGGACTACCACTCAGCTTCGATTCTATCGCAGGCTAGACTGTGGTTCGTGCAGACCCACACTCCTAAATGGCTAGAACTAGAGTTAGTGCAGGCCCCTGTTAATCATCCTTAATCAATTCTCTCCCACAATTGTAGCTACTATACGCATATGGAAGATGTTTGCATCTCATAATTTCATAGACTAAGTGGTTAAACCTCTACCACTTACCATCTCGAGTTTACTGCTAATCACCCCAGGCTTATCCGTTGCGCAATGGGTGGCTAGGGGTATCAAGGTTGTAGGAGACTTGTTGGTAGGCCCCACACTTAAACCATTTAGAGATCTACAAGTAGAGTATGGTCTAGATCAGTGTTTTTCAACTCCAGTCCTCAAGGCACACCAACAGGTCATTTTTTCAGGATTTCCCTCAGATGAAATGGCTGTGGTGATTACTAAGGCAGTAAAACTGATCAAATCACCTGTGCAAAATAATGGAAAGCCTGAAAACTTAACCTTTTGGTGTGCCTTGAGGACTGGACTTGAAAAACAGTGGTCTAGATGATACTGATCTCTATAGGTATCTCCAAATAGACAATTTTCTCAGGAAGACACCTCAGTCGCCCACATAGTTACATAGTTAGTCAGGTTGAAAAAAGACCATCCAGTTCAACCATAAAAAAATAAAATTAACAAACAAAATAAAACACAGTACATCCCATACACCCAACTCCATACCCACAGTTGATCCAGAGGAAGGCAAAAAACCCCAGCAGAGCATGATCCAATTTGCTACCGGAGGGGAAAAAATTCCTTCCTGATCCCCCGAGAGGCAATCGGATTTACCCCGGATCAACTTTACCTACAGAACTTAGTACTCAGTTATATTATGTGTATTTAGGAAAGAATCCAGGCCCTTCTTAAAGCAATCTACTGAGCTGGCCAGAACCACCTCTGGAGGGAGTCTGTTCCACATTTTCACAGCTCTTACTGTGAAGAACCCTTTCCGTATTTGGAGGTGGAATCTCTTTTTCTCCAGACGGAGAGTGCCCCCTTGTCCTCAGCGTTGACCTTAAAGTGAATAACTCAAACACCAAGTTCACTATATGGACCTCTCATATATTTGTACATGTTGATCATATCCCCCCTTATTATCCTCTTCTCAAGAGTGAATAAATTCAGTTTTTCTAATTTTTCCTCATAGCGGAGTTCCTCCATGTCTCTTATCAGTTTAGTTGCCCTTCTCTGCACTTTCTCCAGTTCTCCGATATCCTTTTTGAGAACTGGGGCCCAAAACTGGACTGCATATTCCAGATGAGGTCTTACTAATGATTTGTACAGGGGCAAAATTATATCTCTATAGTCTGGGAATGGCCAAACCCCCCCACCCTCATGGGGGATGGGGCCGGGCCCTCGGTTACTTCCCGGCTGGGGGAGGGGGGACAGTCCCTGTCCCCCTTCCCATTGCTCGTGGGGTGCTGGAGCCAGTCCCCAGACGCCCCATTGAGCTTTTCCCAGCTGGTGGTGTTCCTTGGATCCTCCCCGTTCAGGCCGCGGCGCAGCGCGCAAGCACGCTCCTGGGCGTGCGTGCAGCGTTTTGACGCCGCGTTGCTGTGTCGGGGATGACGACATTGTCGGGGCTGGTTTAGCCCTCCAGGAACGCCGAGGAAGCCACACGTGGGCTGCCATTTCGGCGGCCATAAGCCTCCCCATGGCTCAATGGAGGGAGGCAGTCCACCTGCATGTGATCATCTGATCACCACACCCACAAAGGGGCATATATAGGGAGCAGCTCATCAGGGAACCATCACAAGGTTCCATGTAGGCCAGATTGGATGCTAATGCATCTCTGTCCCTATTTTCTGGCATTGTGTCCTTTCCTAGAATGCATAACTGTTGTCTGGGTTCCATAATTACTTTATCCAACCTCAACCCTTGATTTTATCAGGTAAATATCTCACCTATTCATGCTTTTTAAGATCCTTTCACTCTTCACCACACTCACTTACACCATCCCCCATTTCATTGAGGGACTAATCATCCACCTTCCTATTTTTTATTTCACTCTCACCATATTGTTTTTCACTTCAACTTTCACTCTTATTTCACACACTTATTTCACCATTGGTCTGTCTTATTTTGGCAATCGCCCACCTTATCAGTTTACACTCACTATCTCATTCACTTGTATTCACATGTGCCGCGCTATACAAGTTTTCATTCATTCATTCATTCATTCACTGATTCTCATTACAGCAATTTCTCACTTAATTTTATACTCCCAATTATCTTACTCGTATTGGACCCTTAAGTATGCCTTTACTCTCCCTATATATGTTGGCAATTGGCATTTGCCCTCAGCCCCTGTACCACTATATTACCCTAATATATGTACCTACACATTAATTGGCTGTAAACCAGCAATTAACTTTTTAACCAACCTACCCGAAATAATCATTTCCACTAATCATGGGCTTTGTGGGTGTTCCTCTGCAGGTGACTGCCCCTCCGTTGCTCCTGGCGGATGCTCTTTGTGTGGCTCCTTGCAGGTTCCCTGGGGCAGGCCCCTCCGCCGCTTTGGATGGGCGGGGGCAGTCAGGCCCCTCCGGACCTCACAGCGGCTTTTTATGTTATCCATTTCCTGATTCAGTGGTAACTATATCAGTATACCATTTTATTGTTTTATATGATGTTATGTACTTACTCTGAATTCATACCTTAATATTATTATTTTCTAGAAACATTTTTGCCCCCTGAAGAGACCGGATTGGTCGAAACGCGTCGGGGCTCAACGATACAAAACTGTATATGTATTTTCTATACACACTGTATTCAGGAATGTTGACCTTTATTTTATTTTATTTATACAAATGTTCCAACTTGTTCTAACTCATGTGGTTACTGGGGATTTTGGCAATAAATACTGCTTTATACAACCTATACAATACTTCTATATTCTTTATATTGCTGCCTAAAAGCCCATTTGGGGAACCCTTCTTTGTGTCTTTTTTGTAATTTCGGGGCGAGCAGCTTAACTATGTTCTCAATATGTGTCCTCTCTCTTATCTCTGGAGTCCATACCTCTCTTAATACAAGAAAGGACTTTGCTCGCTTTGGAAACCGCAGCTTGGCATTGCATGCCATTATTGAGCTTATGATCAACTAAAAACCCCAGATCCTTCTCCACTACAGATCCCCCCAGTTGAACTCCCCCTAGTATGTATGATGCATGCATATTCTTAGCCCCCAAGTGCATACCTTTACATTTATCAACATTAAACCTCATCTGCCACATTAGACAGAGCATTGAGGTCGGCTTGTAAATTGGAGACATCCTGCAAGGACGTTATTCCACTGCATAGCTTGGTGTCATCTGCAAAAACAGAAATGTTACTTTTGATCTCAGACCCAATATCATTTATAAATATATTGAAAAGTAAGGGACCCAACACTGAACCTTGGGGTACACCACTGATAACTAGTGTTGAGCGGAATACGCCATATTCGATTTTGCGATATTGCACGAATATATAGAAGAATATTCGCGAATATTCGGTAATATCGAATATTCGTGATATTTTATCCAAAAGAAATTTTGCGAAATTTCGCTAATGCGAAAATGATTGCGAAATTCTCATAAACGGAGATCATTTCCTGTATTACTAAACTAATATGCACTAAACACTAACTCTACTTAAAAGAAAAGAGAATAAGGGGGCAAAAGAAGGGCGGAGAAGATGATCGCGCAATATTCCTATTGCGCGATTATCTTCTTCTCCCTTCTTTTGCATCAGAGCCAATCAGAATAACTCGAATATTCGGCAAAAGGAATATCGCGCAATATTCCTTTTGCCGAATATTCGAGTTATTCTGATTGGCTCTGATGCAAAAGAAGGGCCGAGTAGCTGATGCGATTCTTTTATGTTGCCGAAAATTCGCATTCAACATAAGAATCGCATCAGCTACTCGGCCCAGGGTCTCTCTCTAATCATACCAGCAATGCTTTTAGACGTCGATGGAGATCACTAGGATGTGATCGGTTTTAAAAATAAATTTGAAAAAATACGAATATTCGCCATATCGAATATTCGCCGCAATATTCAAGTTATTCGCGAATACTCGAATATGCAATATTCGTAGCGAATATTCGTGAGCAACACTACTGATGACCTTAGACCATTCAGAGTAATAATCATTAACCACAACTCTCTGAATCCTGTCTTTCAGCCAGTTTTCTATCCATTTACAAACTGATATATCCAATCCCGTAGACCTTACCTTACACATGAGCCGCGTGTGGAACTGTATCGAACGCTTTTGCAAAATCCAAGTATACCACGTCCACTGCCACGCCTCTGTCCAGGGTTTTACTTGCCTCTTCATAAAAGGAAATCAGGTTTGTCTGACAACTTCTGTCTTTCATGAATCCATGCTGTCTGCTGCTTAAATAGTTTGTTTCCAGCAAGAACTCATCCATGTGGTCTTTTATTAAACGTTCCAGTATCTTCCCAACTATAGAAGTTAAACTAACAGGTCTATAGTTACTTGGTAAAGACTTTATTCCCTTTTTAAATATAGGCACCACATTTGCTCTACGCCAATCCAGTGGTACTATTCCTGTCATTAATGAGTCCCTAAATATTAGATACAGTGGCTTTGAAATTTCAGAGCTCAATTCTTTTAGGATCCGTGGGTGGATGTTATCTGGTCCAGGTGCTTTATCCACCATTATTCTGGATTTGGGGCTGTGTCACTCCCACCCCCATTATTGACATGAGCTCTCCCATACTCCATTGTTACACAATGTTACCTTGGCAAGCAATGCTTTATCTTACTAATCCCACAACCAATATTAGGGGAACTTCATTGTTTTACAATCTCTAAAATAAAAACGTCTTTATCAAAACTTCAAACCCAGAGGCGTGGGAGCGAGATCTGGGAGCAACATTCACCGATGATCAATAGCAAAAAGCTCTGCGCAGTACATTTTCTGCGTTTAGAAGCATTAACCTATGGGAATTATCCCATAAAATATTGGTGCAGTGGTATTTAACACCGTACCGTCTGTCTTAATTTGATCCCAAGGTCTCCTCCTTGTGTTGGAGGAATTGTGGTGGAGTGGGGACGTTGCACCATGTCTTGTGGTCATGCCCTTCCCTTAAAGGCTTGTGGGTGAGTGTATTTAGTTTAGTGTCCCGGTTTGCGGGTACTTGGATTATTCCCTCGGCAGAAGCGGCACTTTTGTCCCTAGGCTTAGATCTTGTACCAATCTCTACAAGAACCATAATCACCCATATTCTTCTTGGCACTAGGTTAGGTATTGCGCGGCACTGGCAAGATGGAAACCTGCCCTCGCTGAGAGAAATTATTTAAACAACTAACACTCATGCTTCATAGGAGCTAATGTTTGCTGCGTCCCAGGGAAAGTATGCCAACATGAAACTCAAACGGTCCAAGTGGAATGAGTGGTTTAGCTTGGTTTATAACAGCTGATCCTTCCTTTCCCTCATTGCTCGCTCCTTATTTCTGATTTTTAGCTAAATAGCTTCCTTTACCTTACTGCAGTACTGGTTTCATGTCCTCATTGTTAATTTTTGATTTGATGTTGCTGTAATTCTGCTCTGATCTTCACACTTCCTGGTTGTCTGTTTCCTTATAACCACAGTGCTGGGAGCTTTCTCACTGTGGTCACTAATCAAGGAGGTGTGATTACTGCGTGTAAACTGAAACTGGGTTGGTGCTGAGGTGCTTTAGACAAACTATCACTGCCCTCTATTGGCTCTCTACATCAGAGAGACAGGAAATAACAGCAAAAACGAAACTAGAACTGTAGGTTGATTATATGATTGATTTTTATCTATTTTTTAAAAAGGAATCAGTTAACTTATGTCTCTATACCCTGTAAACAGTCTTTTAAGCACATTTTATTTTTCTATTAGTGATGAACAACACTTAAATGTTTCATTTTGTTTATTTTTCTAATGTTTGTCTAGTTTTCCCGGACATTTTCTTTGCATTGTTTATTTACAGTACTTTCGATCTGTGTTTGTTTCTGCAGAGTCCTCTGTTCCATACTGTTTCTGTATGTCCTTGTGTATTTAATTGGAATTAGGCGGGAATTGTTTCCCTTTGTCCCACAACACAGTTTGCTCCGGGGGGGGTCGAATATCCTGGCCATTTGATATTGGGCCTTCAACAATGTTTAAAATGATCTATGACTGTATGTTTATCAATGTAACATCCGAATTCGAATGCATAACGGGACATACAGTGGTTGACCGCGATATTGTGTCAATCTCGCTCCCTTTCTCGGCGAGATTGAGCACTTGCGAGCCCCATCGCGGGAGCCAGCGCCGAGCTGGCTTGCCGCGATGGAGACAAAGCCGTCATAGAAGCGACGGGGATCCGACGCGGATTACCGCCAATTCTACACATGGGCGGAGTTTGTTATGAATCCTGAGAAGGAAGTCCCCGCCGGATTTTAAATAAAAATCCGGCATGGGTTTCCCCCTCAGGAGCATAACGGGCCCTTAGGTCTGGTATGGGTTGTAAGGAGACCCCCCCTACGCCGAAAAAACGGCGTGGGGGTCCTCCCACAATCCATACCAGACCCGTATCCAAAGCACGCCGGCCGGCCGGTCAGGAGGGGGCGAGCGAGCGCCCCCCCCCCCCCCCTCCTGAGCCGTACCGGGCAGCATGCCCTCAACATGGGGGGGTCAGGTGCTGTGGGGCAGGGGGCGCACTGCGGCCCCCCACCCCAGAGCACCCTGTCCCCATGTTGATGAGGACAGGGCCCCTTCCCGACAACCCTGGCCTTTCGTTGTCGGGGTATGCGGGCGGGAGGCTTATCGGAATCTGGAAGCCCCCTTTAATAAGGGAGCCCCCAGATACCGGCCCCCACCCTAAGTGAATGAGTATGGGGTACATTGTACCCCTACCCATTCACCTGCAAGAAAAGTGTAAACACAAATAAACCACACAGTGTATTGAAATATTTTATTAGTTGGCCGCCGGGGGGGGGGTGTGTATGATCGCTTTTATAAAAGCGCCCCCCTCTGGCGGGCTTCTGCGGGGGGGGGGTGGGTGGGTGCCGCTGTTCTTCATCGCCGTCTGGTTCTCTTCCGCCGCCGGGGGGGCGCTTTGATAAAAGCGCCCACCACCCGGCGGGCTTCCTTCGACATCTTCGGCGGCGGGGGGGTCTTCTCCCACTCTCCGGGGGTCTTCTTCTTCAGGACTCGCCGCCGCTATCTTCGTGTTAGCTCAATTACTGGCGGCGGCGAGTCCCCTCTTCTGTGATGTCGTCTTCTTCTTCTCTTCTCCAGATGTTGACGCGACGCTTCCTTCCGCTGTTATGGCTGGCGCGCGTCTCGCAGCGAGTTACATAGGTCTGTCTTGTGACGTCGCAGTCCCATCATGCTCCGGTAGGTAGCACGTGGTACCTACCGGAGCATGATGGGACTGCGACGTCACAAGACAGGCCTATATAACTCGCTGCGAGCCGCACGCCAGCCATAACAGCGGAAGGAAGCGTCACGTCAACATCTGGAGAAGAGAAGAAGAAGACGACGTCACAGAAGAGGGGACACGCCGCCGCCAGTAATTGAGCTAACACGAAGATAGCGGCGGCGAGTCCTGAAGAAGAAGACCCCCGGAGAGCCGGAGAAGACCCCCGGAGAGCCGGAGAGGACCCCCGGAGAAGACCCTCGGAGAGCCGGAGAAGACCCCCGGAGAGCCGGAAAAGACCCGGAGAGCCGGAAAAGACCCCCGGAGAGGACCCCGGAGAGTGGGAGAAAACCCCCCCCCGCCGCCGAAGATGTCGAAGGAAGCCCGCCGGCGGCGGAAGAGAACCAGACGGCGGTGAAGAACAGCGGCACCCACCCCCCCGCAGAAGCCCGCCAGAGGGGGGCGCTTTTATAAAAGCGATCATACACACCCCCCCCCCCCCCGGCGGCCAACTAATAAAATATTTCAATACACTGTGTGGTTTATTTGTGTTTACACTTTTCTTGCAGGTGAATGGGTAGGGGTACAATGTACCCCATACTCATTCACTCAGGGTGGGGGGCCGGTATCTGGGGGCCCCCTTATTAAAGGGGGCTTCCAGATTCCGATAAGCCTCCCGCCCGCATACCCCGACAACCAACGGCCAGGGTTGTCGGGAAGGGGCCTTGTCCTCATCAACATGGGGACAGGGTGCTCTGGGGTGGGGGGCCGCAGTGCGCCCCCTGCCCCAGAGCACCTGACCCCCCCATGTTGAGGGCATGCTGCCCGGTACGGCTCAGGAGGGGGGGGCGCTCGCTCGCCCCCCCACTCCCCTCCTGACCGGCCGGCGTGCTTTGGATACGGGTCTGGTATGGATTGTGGGGGAACCCCCACGCCGTTTTTTCGGCGTGGGGGGGGGGGGGGGGGTCTCCTTACAACCCATACCAGACCTAAGGGCCCGTTATGCTCCTGAGGGGGGAACCCATGCCGGATTTTTATTTAAAATCCGGCAGGGACTTCCTTCTCAGGATTCATAACAAACTCCGCCCACGTGTAGAATTGGCGGGAATCCACGTCGGATCCCCGTCGCTTCTATGACGCACTCGCTGGAATGTGCTTTTACTATTCCAGCGAGTGCGTGATGTCGGCAGCCTGTCGCCGAGAATCAGCGCGATGCTGTCGTGCTATAAACACATTCTCGGCGGCAGGCACTGTATTACAGTTTGTTATTTGTCCATTCTCTTTCTCAGTTTGTATAAAACTTCAATAAAAACGATTGAAATTGAAATTTAGCAAGAATCTGACGCAGACTGGTGTTAAAATCATGTCCTGCTTCAAAAAAAAATTAAAGCATCATCACCATGACCTTTGGCAGAGTGAATTATTGCTCATTTTTGTTTGGTTTCCACCAGAGCTATGGGTGAGAGTAATCCACAGTGGGTTACTTATGGAGTAAGGTGTAGAATATAGGGTAAAGTGTGTCGGAAAGAAAATGCAGCAACTCAGGTGCAGACTTTTCTATAATAAAGTCCTTTGAATGAAAGAGCAGGAAAAACTACCAGAGTGTCTTTTTAAAGGTCTCTAGGTGGCAGTGGCGGTAGTGTGCAACCTTTGAGGTAATGCAATACCTGGCCATCCATTTGAGACCAAGCTGTGAGTGTATGAGTTGGCACCAAGTTTGAAAAAGTTTACACTGTAAAGTGAATACATTCCAAACACAACCTTACATTTTTTAACAGCAAGTCAGATACAAAGTGACCCATCTTACCTGTCCAGAACACCGGTACCCAAATATACTTTTGTTCAGGATTAATCCGTCACGGTGGGCATACCCTGAAAAGGGGTCAGGATTCCATAGGAATAGACCCCAGCCCTAAACCTATACAATAACCTGTGGCTAACTACACATTACACAAAATGAAGCGAGCACCATACAGGATGCTGTGCTCAAATCAGCATTACATGCTGTCCCCATGCTGCAGGGTCCAGGTAATGCTCCCAAGGTTTACAACAGTCGCACCAATTCAGATGCACTGCCTCTACTGTGAAATGTTGATCATACAGTTGAAAAATGTAAAGGTAACCTAATAAAAAGTAGTAGTAGTAAGCGTTATTCCTTCCTGATTCCCCGAGAGGCAATTGGATTTACCCTGGATCAACTTTACCTACAAATCTTAGTACTCAGTTATATTATGTACATTTAGGAAGGAATCCAGGCCTTTCTTAACCACTTCAGGTCCGCCCTATTGTCAAAAGACGTTAACAGCGCGGACCTGAGGTGCCGGGTTGACGTCTTTGGACGCGACATGTTTTCCCCGCTCCCCCCGCGGGCGCGCATTGGGGAAAAACTGTGTTGGCCGTGTCCCTTGGACACAGCCAATCACAGATCGTGCTGAATGGCCAATCGCAGAGGCCATTCAGCACTCGATCCCGCTGTCCAATGAGAGCTGATCTCAAATGTAAACATATGAGATCATCTCTCATCGCAGGCTTTCTCTCCTCACACACAGCGTGTGAGGAGAGAAAAAGAGTGTCAGCATAAAACAGGGTGAAAAAAAAGTTAAAAACAGTGCCACAGTCTCTGCCAGTGCATTCTTATCAGTGCCACCTGTCCCTGCCATCAGTGCCACCTGCCAGTGCAATTTACCATCAGTGCCACCTGCCAGTGCAATCTACCATCAGTGCCACCTACCATCTGTGACATCTGCCCGTGCCAGCTGCCATTAGTGCTACTTGCCATCAGTGCTACCTGCCATCAGTGCCTTTTGCAGTCAGTGCCACCAATGGCTAAAAGATCATTTTCACTTGAGGAGGCATACGAAATTATTGCGGCTGACGGGAGCAACGGGGAGCTCTGCGATTCGGATTCCCCTGAAAATTCAGACAACGAATCGGACGTTAACTACGGGCCGATAGTTAGCAGTGGAGCAGAGACATCCTTAAGAGGAGGAGGAGGAAGAGAAGGAGGAAGAGGGGGGTCCACCCACCAGACGAAGGCGTATTGCTAAGGAGGCGGTGCCATCCACCAAAACCGCAATACCTCAGCAAGCAAGGTCACATACCAGTGGGGTGTCACCTCAGTCCCAAAGGGTTAGGTCCCATGCCAGCCTTCCCCCTTTCACTGCCCAGCCAGGAGTCCAGGTGGACACAGAAAATTTTCCCCCGATGGACTTTTTTAATATAATTTTTACTGACAACATGCTTGCCTCAATTGTGACCCAGTGCAATCTTTATGCAGAACAATTTATATCCAGTAACCCCACGTCATATTATGCCCGTCCCTTCGAGTGGAGAGCCATAACAGTGGAAGAGTTTAAAACATTTTTGGGCCTCGTATTCTGTATGGGACTAAACCATAAAAACAAACTATGTTTATATTGGTCAAACCGCCCCATCTACCACATGCCCATCTTTTCCTCAAAAATGCTCAGGACCAGATATCAATGAGATTCCTACACTACAATGACAATACCCAGTGCCCTCCCCGAAATTACCCAAATTTTAATAAACTTTATAAAATTCCGCCACTATTATTTTTCCTGAAATTTTCCCCCAGTTGTTTACCCCGGACCAACAAATGTGTGGATGAGTCCCTTATAAAATCTGGCAGGCTGGACAAAAAACAATTTATTCGCAGCAAAAGGGCCCGCTATGGGGTGAAGCTCTATAAATTGTGTGACCGAGCCACAGGTTATACGTATGCCTTCAATGTATACGAAGGAAAAGACAGCCAGCTACACCCCCCTAATTGTCCAAACTACATAGGAACCAGCAGGAAAATTGTTTGGCAACTCCTAAACCCACTCATGGAGAAAGGATACCACTTGTATGTGGACAATTTTTATACAAGTTTGCCCCTGTTCCGAAACCTTTTCAGAAAAAACACCACAGCATGCGGCACCGTGCGATCGAACCGGAAGGGCTTTCCTCAAAGCCTTGTCACCAAGAAATTAAAAAAGGGGGAGACGGCGAGTTTACGCAATGAGGAAGTTCTGGCTGTGAAATGGAGGGACAAAAAGGGATGTGTACGTGCTTTCTACAATCCACAACAACACATTTGTTGAGACCAGAACGAGGAATGGGCGAATCCAGAAACCAAAATGTATTCAAGATTACAATAAGTTCATGGGGGGTGTCGATTTGAACGACCAGATGCTGGAACCCTACCTTTCCACAAGAAGATCATACCAGTGGTATAAAAAAAGTTTCAATTTATTTGTTTAATTTGGCCGCGTACAATACTTATGTGATATATCGGAAATCCACTCCCAAATCCTACCTTTTCTACCTGGAGGAAATTACCACTGCCCTTTTATACCCCAGCAAACATTTGATCCGATGTGGTTAGCCAACTCAACGAGTGCCACTTTCCAGATAAATTCCCTCCCAGACCAACAGGCCAAAAATGATGCCAGGTGTGCTCCAAAGGAGGAGTGAGAAGAGACACCACTTTTTATTGTCCTCAATGCCCTTCCCAACCAGGCCTCTGTGTAGTTGGTTGTTTCGCCTGTTACCATACCTCACTAAATTATTAGTCACTTCCTGCCATTTACCTTCACACCCATTATACCTCTGCTTATGACCCTGGCTTATTTGACTATTTCATTCTGTCCTGAACAAGGCCCTACTTCTGCCTGTAGGACCTATGCCATCATGCCTCTGCCTGTTGCATGAACTGACCACCTGCACCAACCCTGACGGGACAGTATCCCTGCCTGGACAATTGTGTATGCCGTTGCTGACCAAGTCCCTGCCTGCTACCTGGACCAGTGCTATCCTGCTGTGTAGAACTGCGCTACTATTACCACAGGTAATTTTTTTTTTTACGATTTGCTCAGCATAATGTATTTTGGGGTGTAACTCTTGGTATGTGCATGCTATGTGTCTTTGGCGGTGACAGTGTTCCTTGCATGTTGGATCTCTGTATGTGGCCAGGCAGTGAAAAGTCTCACACATGGGGTATCGTTTTACTCAGGAGGAGTAGCAGAATGTATTTTGGGGTGTCATTTTTGCTATCTAAATGCTATATGTGTCAACTAGTTAGATGTGCAATTTATGCTCCTAAAACCCCTGATGGCGCTTCCTGCATGTTGGGCTTCCGTATGTGGCCAGGCAGTGAAAAAGTCTTACACATGGGGTATCGCTTTACTCAGGAGTAGTAGCAGAATGTATTTTGGGGTGTCATTTGTGGTATGCACATGCCATGTGAGAGAAATAAGCTATTACGAAAATTTTGAGAACATTTTTAAATAAACATTTAAATTTTGCAAAGTATTGTGGGAAAAAATTACAACTTCAAATACCTGACCATGCCTCTTAATACCTTGGAATGTTTACTTTCCAAAAAGGGGTTATTTGGGGGGCATTTGTACTTTCCTGGCTTGTTAGGGTCTCAAGAAATGAGATAGTCCTTCAGTACATCAGGTGTGATTAGATGTGATAATTATGATTTGCACTATAGCTTGTAGACTCTAAAAATTTCACACAGACCAAATAATTTCGAAAATGTTTGGGTTATTTTTTATCAAAGACATGTAGCAGTATAAATTGTGGCCAAAATTTATGAAGAAAAATTAATCATTTGCAAAATGTTATCATAGAAACTAAGAAAAAATCATTTATTTTTTCTAAATTTTCGGTCTTTTTATTAATAGCGCAAAAAATAAAAAACCCAGAGGATCAAATACCACCAAAAGAAAGCTCTATTTGTGGGAAGAAAAGGACAAAAAAAATCATTTAGGTACAGTGTTGCATGACTGAGTAATTGTCATTCAAAGTGTGAGAGTGCTGAAAGCTGAAAATTGCTCTGGGCAAGAAGGGTGTTTAGGTGCCCAGTAAGCAAGTGGTTAATCAGCAATCTACTGAGCTGGCCAGAACCATGTCTGGAGGGAGTCTGTTCCATTTTCACCGCTGGTTCTGTGATGTGATCAGCACAGAACCAATCAGCACTGTCCAGAAAGAGGGTTGGGGTTCTGCAGCCTCACAGGACAGTCTCAGCAGAATGAAAACTCCTCCAAACTTTAACCAGACACTGCTAGAAGTCACAAAACTGCTCTAACTGCCGATGAGAAAATGTTTTTATCAGTTTATATTTACTAAAAATAATTGCATTTCCATGTTCGGTGTACTGTAGGAGACCAGATATAGTGAATGCAGGGTCCTGTGTGGGTTTAGTAACACCAAGATAAAAAGGAGACCAGGCAGGCCTTTTGTTTCAGAAGGCATACTGGGGGGCTGGAGTAGAAAGTAACTGTAGCAGCTGTACATGGTAACCAGCTTCTAGCTACAACACTTTCTCAAAGATTATCAATTCTTTAAAATACTACAGCTAAACTTTTGTTACCCTAAAGCAGACATGTCCAAAGTCTGGCCCGAGGCCCAATAGCGGCCCGCGTTCCGGTTTCAGACAGCCTGCCTGGTAATTTTGACATATATATCTTTTGTGGACCCCAACGAATCCCCAAGCGCCCAGGGCCACAAAAGATATGCTGGCTGCCTTGGACGTGACGAGTGCCGTACATACAGGAGAGGAGTATTTCCTGCTTACAAAGCGTCCTGTGTAAAAGGAAGTCCCGTCCCCTGCGCTGCCATTGGACGACTGTTCTGTCCATCATAGGAGGCGGGACTTCCTATTAAAGAGGCAGCCGAGAAGACGGGAGTTTCTCCTAGATGTCTGTTGGCACTCGTCCCGCCCCCTCCAAGGCTATAGATGGGCATGAATCAGGCTGCACTGACGGCAATAGTGGGGGACTGCATTCATGGCAAAGGTGGGGGCTGCAGATGGGCACTGACCCTTATTTTTCTTCACAGTTATTTACTTAAAATTTAAGATTTCTTACCTGAAACTTCCTTTTTAAAGTTATAGTCCATGTTGTAAGCCGATAAATACAATTTATCCAAATAACACACCCAAGCTTATCTCTTCACCACAAAAGCAAGACAATTCTTGTTGGGCAGTATTAGTGTCAGGGATCCAGGCCTGTCATCCGATCCTCGCACATGCGCAATAGAGCGGCGCTCCAACGTGTACCCGTGCGGGAAAGGCGCGCACACGCGCGGTCTGGCGCCGCAACTTGCGCACACCTTTCGGGAACCAATCAGAGGCCTGACCAGGCTATTTAAACCAGCCCCTGTCTTATGGCAGGTTGCTGGTTTGTCTTCAGCTTGTGCTTGGACTCTCTGCCGATTACCTGAACCTTTGACCCAGACTTCCATACGACTCTCCGCTCACCCTGAAGTTGACCTTGGCTCTTGTTCCTGGATACGCCGTCTTCTATAATCCCTGACCTCTGGCTTGGCTTTGGACTTGTTGACCTCTCCAACCCCTGAACCTCGGCTTGCTCTCCGGACCTGTTCTCAGTCTGATCCGCTTGCACCTGCCCGGTACCCCTCCAGTTACCTGCTCCACAGTTCTTCAGTACAGCTTCTGTTACCTGCCCTGCACCTGTCTTGTGGCTCCTCGGCTGCCTGCTCTGCTCACCGCCACCAGGAGGAGCTTCAGTTCCAGTCTTCACCAGAATCCCGGCTACCAACCCGGACCTCACTGGCGCTGGTGCCTCCCGGGGCTCGCCTCCCCTGTCCCAAATCCAGGGGACGGTCGGCGCCGGGTCGCAACTGTGGGCCACCCTCGGCATCTCGGCTTCGGTGAGTACACACCCTGATAATTAGTTGCTCGGACGAACACACTTAGACCGAATTTTAATGGTTTAAAGAATGTCAGGCAAAATGGTCGGCCCTCAAGCATGTTCACTTCATCAAATCTGTCCCTCTTTGAAAAAAGATTGGACACCCCTGCCTTAACCGCTTCAATACCCGGGCTATTTTGGCACTTCTACATGCATAAATGACAATTTTTTTGTTAGAAAATTGCTCAGAACCCCCAAACACTATATATGTTTTTTTAGCAGACACCCTAGGGAATAAAATGCCGGCCATTGCAACTTTTTATCTCGCACATTATTTGCGCAATCATTTTTCAAACGCCTTATTTTTTGGGAAAACAACAGTTTTGTGAATTAAAAAAGAACAAAACAGTAAAGTTAGCCTAATTTTTTGGTATAATGTGAAAGATGAAGTTGCGCCGAGTAAATAGATACCTAACATGTCACGCTTTAAAACTGCGCACACTCATGGAATGGCGCCAAACGTCAGTACTTAAAAATTTCCATAGGCGACGCTTATTTTTTTTACAAGTTACAAATTTAGAGTTCCAGAGGAGGTCTAGTGCTAGAATTGTTGCTGGTGCTCTAACGCACGCGGCGATACCTCACATGTGTGGTTTGAACGGCGTTTACATATGTGGGCGGGACTTACGCGTGCGTTCGCTTCTGAGCGCGAGCTACCGGGGGTAGGGGCGTTTAACCCCTTCCATACAGGGCATTTTCACCCCCTTCCTGCCCAGGCTAATTTTTAGTTTTCAGCGCTGTTGCACTTTGAATGACAATTGCGCGGTCAGGCAACACTGTACCCAAATTAAATCGTTATGTTTTTTTCCCCACACAAATAGAGATTTCTTTTAGTGGTATTTGATCATCTCTGCGGTTTTTATTTTTTGCGCCATAAACAAAAGAAGAGCGACAATTTAAAAAAAAAACACAATATTTTTTCCTTTTTATTTAATACATATTACAATATTTTTTTAAAAAAAACTTTTTTTTCCCCCCTCAGTTTAGACCGATACGTATTCTACGTATTTTTGTTTAAAAAAAAAAAAAAAATGCAATAATCATATATTGATTGGTTTGCGCAAAAGTTATAGTGTCTACAAAATAGGTGATAGATTTATGGCATTTTTATTTTATTTACTAGTAATGGCGGCGATCTGCGTTTTTTATTTGTGACCGTGACGTTGCGGCGGACATATTGGACACTTTTTTGGGACCATTCACATTTACACAGCGCTTAGTGCTATAAAACTGCATGTGTTTACATTCCAGGACCCGGGCGTGATGTCATAACATCGCGCTCGGGCCTCCGACGATCATAGAGATGACTGGTGACCATCTGGTCATCCGTCTACTCTATGGTTTACAGCGGACGGATCGTTTCTCCGGGTCTCCGATGGCAAAGGAGAGCCCGGAGACGCACCGGATGGCGGCGGTAGGGGGGGGGGGGCGTCCCCTCCCGCCGCCTATAAGAACGATCAAGCGGTGGAACCGCTGATATGATCATTCTTATGGTGCAGGGATTCGCTGCCTGAAGAGATGGATATCTGAATGATGCCTGTGGCTGCAGGCATCATTCAGATATCCCCACTGAAAGCCAGGACGTCAATTGACGGCCTTGGTATTGAAGTGGTTAAAGCGATTGTTATTTTTTAATTAAGACTTAACATGTTATACTTTCCTCCTCTGCAGTTGGTTTTGCACAGAGCAGCCCAGAGCTGCTCTTCCCAGGTCCCTCTTTTCTACTCCTGTCGAGTTTGCCCACAGCCAGCAGCTTGCCATTGGGGCACCCGAGCTGAGTGTGACCCCTTCTCCCACCGATTGACTGCCGCAGGAGCGAATGGCACCACTGCTGTGCCTCAGCCAATCAGGAGAAGAGTCGCAGACCGATAAGACTCGTGGAAATCATTGGAGAGAGATGGGGCTCAGATAATTAGGGGGTGCTTATTTTTTTCATAGCATAATAGGAACCATTGGTACACAGTATTGTACATTATAGCATGTAACAAAAAGTCAAATCTTAACACAGTAGTATTAATTCAGGTATTATCTTAATGAATAAGGTTAAAAAAACTTCTGACTTTATAACTCCTTTAACCAGTTCCATATCGGGTCATTGTAAAATGACGATGGCAGGATTTCCGGGAAAACATGACGTTTTCCCTTTTCTGCCGCATCTGTGTGTGGCGATCGGTCATGAGGTATGTCCCTCGGGACCCAACCCATTGCCGATCAGGATAAAGGAGCCAATAAAATTGGCTCTATTCCACATGTCCGGCTGTGCCCAATCCGAGCCGGTCAACTGAGCTATGCTAGATCTAGACCAGGGGTGTCAAACTGGCGGCCTTCCAGATGTTGCAAAACTACAAGTCCCATGAGGCATTGCAAGGCTAACAGTTACAAGCATGACTCCCACAGGCAGAGGCATGATGGGACTTGTAGTTTCGGAACAGCTGGAGGGCCGCCAGTTTGACACCCCTGATCTAGACGATTGTGCGCACCCCTAAGGGGGCAATCAGGGATAAGGCGAGTGCCTAGGAAATGGCCACTTCCCAATCAAAGTAAATAGTCAATTAAATTAGCTCTTTACCATATTACCAGCTGTGTCAAATCAACACGTGTACTGCAGCTTCCGTGTTCTCCTTTGTGTGCGAGGAGACTTGGCTTAAGTAAAAAACAAACAAGAAAAATAAATAAATAAAAAAAAGTACAGTCCCCGATTGTCCCCCCCAAATAAAGAGGACCTGTCACCGCCCATCAGAGTACCCGCCTCCTGTGTCAGGAAAATTCAAAAGTGTGATAGGTCATCAGGAAATTAGATGGGTAATTTATGCTCTTAGAACACCCGACGGTGCTCCCTGCATGTTGGGCCTCTCTATGTGGCCAGGAAGTGAAAAAGTCTCACACATGTGGTATCACCATACGCAGGGAGTAGCAGAATGTATTTTGGGGTGCAATTGGAAGTATGCACATACAGCGTGAGAACTTATGAAAATGTTATGAATAAAATATTGAAAAAAATAAAGTTTTTGCTTTTTTTTTTTACTTGTATCGCAAAAAATAAAAACCCATCGGTTAATAAAATAACACAAAAGAAAGCCATTTGTGTGGGGAAAAAAAAAAAAGATACAAATTTTGTTTGGGTACAGTGTTGCATGAGTAATTGCCAAAGTGTAGGTTAGGAGATATATCTTGCACCTACAGGTCAGCCTTAATCTAGGCTGACCTGTAGGACCAAGTGGTCTGTAAGGGTTTACAACCACTTTAATTATAGTGTGGAGGAAGTGGGGCAAAGTCTCACTGTGCAAGTCTATGGAGAGTGGCTCCATAGTCACAACTCAGGAGAACACAAGTGACTTGCTATGGGGTGACACACAAAGCAGGAGCAGCCAGGATCACCACCGGGGGATCAGAGAAGGACCAGGGCCACTCTGCGCAGTGCTACTGCACAGAGCAGGCCAGTATAGCTTGTTTTTTATTTTTATTAAAAATAGGATTTTTTGTACTCACCATAAAATCCTTTTCTCTGACGTCCATGGATGGACACAGTGCCTTAAATCTTGACAAGTGGGTTATGTTCCCTGTTTACAGAAGAGGACTAGGCAGAAACATGTTCGATAATTAAATACATGTTACATTAACAGAGGGCGGTCCCTCCAGACATAACCCTCCTCACTGCAGCATGCAGCCTCAGTTCGTAACATGAGTACAAAATTAAAAAGGAGGGGTGGGAGCTGTATCCGTGCATGGACGTCAGAGAAAAGGATTTTACGGTGAGTACAAAAAAAATTATTTTCTCTTGTCGTCCATGGACGGACACAGCTCCTTAAATCTTGACAAGTGGGACGTCCCCAAGCAGTGTCTAAACGAGGGGTGGGAAATATATCAGTAAAACCAATTTTAACTTCACCCCAAAACAAGCAGTGCTCCTCAACAAAGGAGGTGCAACTTTAAACGGCCGCCTGCAAAAGCTAGCGGCCAAAAGAAGCATCAGAAGATGCACTCACAGCAACCAGTAAATTTTGAAAAAACGTGAACGGACGACCTGTGACACCGACGCATGAAGTCGGAAAAAAGGGATTTTTAATAACAGCTTACCTGTAAAATCCTTTTCTTGGAGTACATCACGGGACACAGAGCGCATAGTCATTACATATGGGTTATATGGGTACCTTCAGGTGTGGACACTGGTGTAATCAACTTCACAGGAAGTTCCTCCCTATATAACCCCCTCCCACTGAGAGTGCTTTAGTTTTGTAGCAAGCAATTTCTCTGAGGTTACACAATGTTCCCCAAAAAGAGGGGTGGGAGCTCTGTGTCCCGTGATGTACTCCAAGAAAAGGATTTTACAGGTAAGCTGTTATTAAAAATCCCTTTTTCTTGATCGTACATCACGGGACACAGAGCGCATAGTCATTACATATGGGATGTCCCAAAGCAATGCTCCATGAAGGGAGGGAGACCGTAAGGCCAAAATTAGCCAAACAGAAAATATATCAAGAGGTAAAAAATAGCTCCACCAACAGAAAAAACAAGGGGGCGTGAACCGGGCCAGAGGATTCTATACTGCTGCCCGAAGGACCGCCTGCCCAAATGCTGCGTCCGTAGCTTTTGTGACGTCCAACTTATAAAATTTAGTAAACGTATGTACGGAAGACCAGGTTGCCGCTTTGCAAACCTGTGCCATAGAGATCTGATGGTGTGCCGCCCAAGAGGCACTCATGGCCCTCGTAGAATGGGCTTTAACTGATAAGGGAGGTGGAACGCGCTTCAGACCATAGGCCTGGAAAATCAGCTGCTTAATCCACCTAGCCAAGGAAGACTTGGCAGCAGGCTGACCCTTCTTGGGGCCATCCGGGAGAACGAAAAGCACATCTGTTTTCCGAATCTTTTCTGTAGCCTTGAGATAGACCCTCATGGCTCGGACCACGTCCAAAGTATGAAGCAGTCTTTCCTCTCTGGACTGGGGAGTAGGAAAGAAGGATGGTAGGACTAGGTCCTGATTCAAGTGAAAACTGGATATGACCTTAGGAAGAAAAGAAGGCTGAGGCCGCAGAACCACTCTGTCCTTATGCAGAATCAGGTACGGTTCCCTGCAAGACAAGGCTGCCAGCTCGGAGACCCTTCTGGCCGAAGCCATAGCCACCAAGAATACCAACTTTCGGGTTAGCAGCACAAGAGGGATTTCTGTCAGAGGTTCAAACGGCTGCTTTTGTAAAGCTGACAAGACCAGATTTAAATTCCAGGGGCAGAGGGGAGCTCTAATAGGGGGATTTACATGCAAGACCCCCTGCAAAAAGGTTTTCACAAGCGAATGTGTGGCCAAAGGCCTTTGAAACCATATCGATAAGGCAGACACCTGCCCCTTTAGAGTACTAAGAGCCAACCCCTTGTCAACGCCAACCTGGAGGAATCGTAAGATCCTGTCAATAAAAAACTTGCGAGGATGCCCTCCTTGAGACTCGCACCACCCCACATAGGTTCTCCAGACTCTGTAATAGATATTTCTAGAGACTGGCTTTCTAGCTTGAATTAACGTAGATATGACTTGGGCTGAGAGGCCTCTGCCCTTAAGAATTAGGGATTCAGCCGCCAAGCCATCAAATTTAGCTGCTGTGAAGCAGGGTGGTAGATCGGGCCCTGAGACAGCAGATCTGGGCGCAGGGGGAGTGGCCACGGTGCCCCTACTGACATCCTCACGATGAGTGCGTACCAAGCCCTTCTGGGCCAGGCTGGGGCCACCAGGATCACCGGCCTGCGCTCCATCCTGATCCTTCGTAGAAGGCGGGGAATCATCTGTAGTGGAGGGAACGCATACAGGAGAGAAAACTGGTGCCAGGGGCAAACCAACGCATCGGTCCCGTAGGCCGAGGGGTCCCTGGCTCGGGATACAAATTTGTCCAATTTCTTGTTGAATCTTGTTGCCATGATGTCCACATCGGGAACTCCGAATCTTTGGCAAATCTCTTGGAATACCTGGGGGTGAAGAGACCACTCTCCCGGGAGTAACTGTTGACGACTCAAAAAATCTGCTTGAGAATTGTCTATCCCTGGGATGAACACTGCTGAGATGCAGGGTACATGGGCTTCGGCCCATGAAAAAATCAGGTTTACTTCCCTTTGAGCCGCTAGGCTCCTTGTGCCCCCCTGGTGGTTTATGTATGCCACCGCCGTGGCATTGTCGGACTGTATCCTTACTGGCAGACCCTGCAGGGGGAGAGTCCAGGCGACCAGGGCCAACCGAGCAGCTCTGATCTCTAGGACATTGATGGGAAGCAGACTTTCTGCCTCTGACCACTGTCCCTGCTGGGTCCGTTTTCCTAAGATTGCCCCTCAACCTGTTAGGCTGGCATCTGTGGTTACTATTTTCCACGAGATGGGGCAAAAGGTTTTCCCTTTTGATAATTTTTGAGGGATCAGCCACCAGTACAGGCTGCGCCTGACTCCTGGGGAAAGAACTAATGGACGGTCTAATGCCTGTATGGACTTGTTCCAAGCAGAGAGAATAGCTGCCTGCAGAATTCTGGTATGGATCTGGGCATAGGGCGCTGCTTCGAAGGCGGCCACCATCTTTCCCAGCAGTCGCATGCATAGGCGAATAGTCGGCTTCTTTTTGCCTAAGACTATTTGAATCGTTTGAATCAACGACCTGATCTTCTCTTGAGGTAAAAATACCCTCTGGCATTCTGTATCTAACCGAAAGCCTAGATATTCCAACTGTCTTGTGGGTTGTAACCTTGATTTTTCTTGGTTCACAATCCACCCGAACTCTTCTAGATGCCGCACTGTGCGGACTACTGCATGATTGAGGTTGGAAGCTGAGCTGTCGATAACCAGGAGATCGTCCAGGTATGCCAGGACCAAGATGCCTTCTGTCCTTAGGACGGCTAGCACCGGGGCTAACACCTTTGTGAATACCCGCGGAGCTGTTGCCAACCCGAAAGGGAGGGCTACGAACTGGTAATGACTTTGATTTATCGTAAAACGAAGAAACTTGTGATGTGCTGGGTAAATCGGCACATGCAGATATGCATCCTTTATGTCTATAGATGCTAGAAAGTCGCCCTGATGCAGGCTGTCTGTCACTGAACGTATGGAGTCCATACGAAAGGTCTGAATCCTTAGAAAGCGATTTAGGCGTTTGAGGTCTAATATAGGCCTGACGTCGCCATTGGGTTTTGGTATAACAAAAAGGTTGGAGTAGAATCCCAGACCCCTTTCTTGGGTTGGTACTTCTACAATTACTCCTTGGAGCAAGAGGCGATCCAACGCCTTTACGAGAGAGGCCCTCTTTAACGGGTCGCTTGGAAGACTTGACCCCTGAAAATGAGGAGGGGGGATTTCTCGAAACTCTAGTTTGTAGCCTGAGGCTACTACGGACCGAACCCAAGAGTCGGGAATTCTGGCCTTCCAGACTTCGGAGAAAAACTGAAGTCTTCCCCCCACCCAAGAGAGTGGGGGCGCCCCTTCATGAATCTGACTTGATGACTGGTTTAGCCGACTTGCGAGACCAGGGCCTCTTGTTTGCCGCGGCTTGTCCCTGTGGGCGGCTATTAACTGCTGAACGCCCGGGAGGCCGTCGATACTGACGGGAAGTCGAAGGGGCCCGAGCCTGCAATGGCCTGACGTTTAAACGTGGGCCCACGCGGTCTTTTCTTGACCGGTAAGGAAGTACTTTTTCCACTTGATATGGTGTGGATATATTTATCTAGGTCTTCCCCGAATAGTCTTCCCCCATGAAAGGGAAACCCTGCTAAAAGCTTTTTGCAGGGTGCCTCTGCTGACCAGTTCTTTAGCCACAAAAGGCGACGCATGTGAACCATCAGTAGAGATGAACGGGATGCCTGTTGGATGGAGTCCTTAATAGCATCTATTGCAAAGCAGAGAGCCCTAGGGAATTCTGCTAATTCATGAGTATGCTGAGCCGGCATGTCCTTTAATATATGTTTTGCCTGATCCTTCAGGGCCTGACAAACACCAATGGCTGCTACTGCTGGCTGAACCATGGCACCTACTGAGGTGAAAGCTGCCTTCAGTAGGGTCTCGAATTTTTTGTCGACCGGATCCTTGAACATATGGACATTTTCAACCGGACAAGTCAGGGATTTATTCACGCAGGAAATGGCCGCTTCCACTGTAGGGAGTGCCCATTTCTTTACATATTCCTCTTCCATAGGGTAGAGAATAGAGAATCTTTTAGGAGGGACAAAGATTCTATCAGGTCGAGCCCAATCCTGGTAAATCACGTTCCGCAGAAGGGGGTGCATTGGAAAAGACGCACAAGTTAATGGAGCCTTTAAAGAACCCAATGAGGATACCTCCGGGGCTACTAGTTCTGGCACTGGAAGTTTAAAGGCAGTGCGAACCATATCTGTCAAAGACTGGATCCACAGGCTCTCCGCTTGAGAGGCCGAAAAATATTCATCTATAGTGGAATTTTCCCTGTCTGAACCGTCGGGACTTGGGTCTGCCTGATCCCCTTGTGGGTCCCGTTCCTCTGAAGAGGAGACCTCCGCATCTGAAAACCCCACACTGGGTGAGGGGGATCTAGCCCGCTTGCTACTTGGGCAAGGACGGGAAAACAACGCAGTTAACCTTTTCTCTAGCCCACTCATGGTGGCTGCTAGCATTTCTTCCATCACGTAAACGGGAATGGGTGGATCGGGGGCCGCCTCTGCCCCCAGCACCCCCAATGGCTCTTGTACTATGCCACTCGGTGTTCTAACTGGCGAGGGTGGGGCCGTAGAAGCCTGGCCCAAATCCTCTGACCCCGATGGAGACCCCTTTTGCTTTTTGGCACCTTTAGCAGCCTTGGCTGGTCCAGATCCCTTTGGAGCCATTGTACAACCTTGAGTCACCCCTATAGCCAACACCTGACTGTTGCAGCTAGGAGTAACCAATATGAGGGCAGGTATGAGGAAAAATGAAAAATAACTAATTTCTCTCTTTTTCTCTTTTTTTTTTTTTTTTTCAAAAAAATTTTTTATTTTTTTTTACCCGCCTAGGAGGTGGCAATACTGAGGAAACCTGTGAGTATTGACACACCAATGCCCGTTAGCCGGAGTCCAAGGTAGACTCAGATACTGCTGGATCTAAGGCTGAGTCCCTTTAAGCAAAAAAAACTTTTTTTTTTTTTTTTTTTTCTGGTCAATAGTGGACCCAAGTCCTAGACCTGAAGATCCACAAAACCGCCACTAGGTGTCCCTGTGTGGCCAAAAGACCCAGCTGCACGCTCTGTATCCTTTCTTCCTCTGCCTCCAGGAGGGAAAGACCAGCCAGAGAAAAAAATTTTCCCTTTAAACCGACCCTGACGCTGCTGGCCCGCCCCCCCGACGCACGCCGACGCTATAAAAGGCGGCGTGCGCGCACACACGCGCGCACACACGCGCGCACCACGCTGAAACCACATGGAGGAAGCAGAGCAGAGGAACAACATGGACCAGCGTTATGCAGCACCAACAGACACCAGGTAAGCACTAATCTTATTGTAGTGCACACACAGCGAGGAAGCTGTCCCCATGGGCTTCCTAAGAAACAGGAGTTTTTACCAGCAATTTCCTCTTTAAAACATGTGGGGTTGCAGTATCAGTGTTAACAGGCAGACCTGGGGTGAGTAGCAAATATATAACTTACACAAGTATACATATATCTACATGTTATCTGGGTAAACATTAGTATCCCATCCTGCCTCAACAGACATAGTGGAGATAGTGGCTGATGCACAAGCATACTGTTAGCCAACCCAGAACCCCCAGGGGGATACCTACTGTCGAACCAAGTCCCGCAGGTTCCCTCTTACCTGCTCCACGCCGCAGGGTATTGCAAAATGCAAGAGGCCCAAACTTCCCCCATCTCCGTGGGTATTGTCTTGGACCTTCAGGGACCGGGGTCCTGTGTTAAGGAACCCACACCCCTGGACCTATATAGCATCCTGGCATCAGTAGCGTTTAGTTCTTGGAAGAGACTAAGGCACTGGAGCCCAGAATCCAGCCCTCCAAGGAGAGGCATTATAGGCAAAACCCCACTCCAGCAGGGCCCGGGTACCGTACACCTTGGCTCTGAAGCACTTCGGACGGATCCGGCTAGCTATCCTGGGTCCCGAGACCTCCGAGGGACAGCTAGACGTGACCAACACCTAAGACACTGGCGAAAAAACTAAAGCACTCTCAGTGGGAGGGGGTTATATAGGGAGGAACTTCCTGTGAAGTTGATTACACCAGTGTCCACACCTGAAGGTACCCATATAACCCATATGTAATGACTATGCGCTCTGTGTCCCGTGATGTACTATCAAGAAAACCCAGGAAGCACCAGGTGCCCTGGTCCAAAGTGCCACGACCGGAAAAGGGAGGCCCACCCCCTAAGAGCATAGGCCTGTATGACGGTCTGAAATTCAGGCGAAAGGCCGAGACCACCTTCGGAAGAAGGGAAGGTTGCGGGCGCACCACCACCTAATCCTTATGGAGGATCAAGCATGGCAGCTTGCAAGACAAGCCCGCAAACTCAAAGACCCCTCTAACCGAAGAAAAGGGCCACCTTCTGCGATAGTATCAAGTATGAATTTAGGGGACTCAGGGATTCCCTGCAACCGTGAGACTCCAACAAAAACAAACCAAAAAAACAAAGGGGGGAGAAGGAAGGGGAGAAGGAAAGGGAGAGCGGGAGGGAATGGAAAAAAGGAAAGGTGGGGTGGGGAGAAAGGATGGGCAAAAGGAGTAAAAGAAAGGGGGGAGGGGATAAGAGGTGAAGGGAGAGACCGGGAACGTAGGGGGGAGGGACCCCATGTGCAAATTGTGCAAAGGGAGTGAACTATCCAAGGGGAAAGGAAACAACCCTGGTTTGTTTGAGGAATGAGGGGGGGGGGAGAAAGAACAGGGGGTACTCCACCGACTGCACCTAGGGAGGGTAAACGTACATCCACATCACACCAGTCCGCCCACACACCGGGCGAACCCTCACCTGAGACTAACCCTACTGTAGGAATGACGACACCTGCAACAACTTTGCATCATGTAATCCCAAAAGTATTGGGCTCTGCACTTACTAACCCCAAAAAAGCCCTACTTGATTTGGATTTTTTAGACTTGACCAAACAACTCAAGATAGACACATTCATACAGAAGGCACCCCCCACCCCTCTACCCGCCACACCCCTACCCAATCAATCCCCACTTCAACCAATTTAAACATTATCAACCTGACTTCGACCACATTGTCGACTGATGAAACATCAGTGTTACAATTGGGCCTGGGCTTTTGCCCAACTGATCCCATACATGTAACAGAGACAATTAAGGATCTTTATCTTTTTGCGCGTAATTTAACCTTCAAATTTATTTTTGACAAGGATCGCCACAGTATGTCCTTGGAGCGTGAACTAACCGAACGCACCAAGGATTTTACTATGGACGAATTCAGGGCACTGAGGGACCTAATGTTACTCTATGATGAGGGATGTACTGATGATCCTTCGATTTCCACCTCTATCGGAGTTTCTGGGGATACAGAGGTACCCCCCAGAATACTGCCAGAGACTAGCCTTCCTGGTCCCACCAAACCCAGAAAATTCAAACCCAGCTCTCGCCGATTCCCTGACTTGATGACCTGTCCGGCCGTCTGGGCTTTCTTACAACAAACGATTAAAGATCTAAAACAAAGTCGATGGCAATCTTTTCATCCAAATCTAACCATCAACCAACAAAAAGCATTGTCTTCCCTACATCGACGGAATGACATTGTTATTAAAGCAGACGATAAAGGCGGAAACATTGTCATCATGTCACACGAACAGTACCGTTCTATGTGCTACACTGTATTGGACAATCTGAATTGGTATCAGCCGATCCCACCCACATATATTCAATTGTATATCAATGAATTTGTTGAGATTTGCACCCAAGCCTTTTGGAAAGGTTATATAGATCAAGACACACTGAGTTATCTTATCCCAAAACATCCCCGTACCCCTACATTCTATACGCTACCCAAAACCCACAAACAACTAATGCGACCACCTGGTCGACCCATCGTGTCGGGAATAGGTTCCCTGACAGATCGAGCCAGTAAATTTGTGGATCACTTTCTGATTTCACATGTTCAAAGTCTACCTTCCTATATTCGCGACACTTCCGACCTCCTGTGTCACCTGGAGGGGATCCAGGTCCCTCCGGACTCCCTGCTCGTGGCTATCGATGTGGAGGCTCTGTACTCGAGCATCCCCCACGAGCAGGGAGTCCAGACGGTCCGATCCTTCCTGATGGAGGAGGAACATACCTTATGGCCCCGTAATGAGTTCATCCTTAAACTATTATCATTTATCCTTACTAGAAATTATTTTTTATTTGAAGATCAATATTATTTACAAAGCCAGGGAGTGGCAATGGGCACTTCATGTGCCCCCTCCTATGCCAATTTATTTTTAGGAGCATGGGAACGTAAAGTTTTCTCTAACGAAAACTATGATGTTTACCTTCAACACATTACATGCTGGTATCGCTTTATAGACGATATCTTTATGATTTGGACAGGCCCTATTGTGCTGCTTCATGAATTCATTGATCAACTCAATCATAATACTGATAACCTGTTTTTTACCTTCAGTTTTGATGATTCTCAGATCCCATATCTGGACCTGAAAATCATGAAAAACTTAGATGGTATGTTAGACACTGACCTTTTTCGCAAGCCCACTGCAGGAAACACCCTATTATACGCCTCAAGTGCCCACCCACATTCCCTCATACAAAGCATTCCATATGCGCAATACTTGCGCCTACGCAGGAACTGTTCTCTTGAGACAGACTTCTACAAACAGGCCGATGCCTTGCGTTAACGTCTACTTTCAAGAGGATATACCCGATCAACCCTGAGAAGGGCCTTTAACAAGGCCAAGGCACGAAGCCGATCTTCTCTGTTATTTACACAACCACGGGTGACCAGACCTCCTACAGCTAAAGTCATCACCAAATATTCTGCACACCACGATCAGTTAAGGTCTATTTTGGGGAAACATTGGCACTTACTTAGTGACCATCACATACTCCGAAAACATGTACGTGCAACCCCTGAGTTGGTGTTCCGTAGAGCCAATGCCTTAAAAAATCGATTGACCAGCAGTCATTACAAACCCGTCCAGCCAAATAGGGATGGACCCAGGGGCACCTCTAGATGTGGCTCCTGCCCTAGATGCCCCTGGATCCTTCCTGGTCAGAGACATGTCCTGCCCAATGGCGAGGAATTTGTTCCCCGCTTTTCAGTGGATTGTGGCACTACCGGAGTCATTTATCTCATGACCTGTGAGTGCCATGCTTTCTACGTGGGTAAGACGATTAGAGAACTACGCCAACGGATAGGGGATCATCTTTATTGTGCTACGAATGGCAAACTCACGACCATTGGTCGACATATAGGTCTGTATCACAAGTTCAACCCTCATGCCATCAAATTCTTTGTTTTGGAGGTTCTGCCCTCTGACCCACGAGGGGGGGACAGGGACAGAATACTGCTACAACGAGAATGTCTGTGGATTGAACGATTGGGGGCCACCACACCACCCGGTCTCAACGAGATGAATTCTTTTAAGCCCTTTCTATAATTTTCCTGATACCCCTAATTGGGTACCTCTCTTTTTCCTCGTCCCCCCTTCCCTCCGTTGAGGTTGATTCCTTACAAAAAATTGACATGGGCGGGCTATACTCAACCACCCCTACCAGGGTCCTATAGGTAGAGGCTTTGACCCCGATTCCCGTGATATAATTTAGGCTTCATTCTGCTAAATGAAATGTACTAATGTCTTGCTCCTAGCTTCCTGTATCACAGGAAGCGTTTGCTTGTTTATATATTTAATTGATTATTCTGTTACATGTACCAATTGCATTGTATATTTACAAAACTGTGTTGCATGCGTTTTTTATGCATTTAGTACCTGCTATAAATTTGTTGATTGTGTCTCCTGACCCAAGTTGTCCAATTGACCCTATTTCCTTAGGCTGCTGTGTATTCATGTCCCCTTTCCTTCCCTCCCTCCCCCTCCCCCCCACCCTTTTTCCCCCCCCTCCTTCCCTTCCCTTTCCCCCCCCCTCCCCCTTTTTCTCATCCCATCCATCCATTCCGTGCATGTCCCTGGTCTTTTACCCCCCCACTTCCTCCCTTATCCACTTTTCACTCTTTTTTAGTCACCCCATTTAGGATTAGGTCACTATGGGCTTTGCTACAGTTGATACCTTAGGTCACCCCTATATCCAGTTGATTCAGTTAGATTAATCTAAATCAGTGCCTTTGCGATTCCTAAATTGTTCTTTAATGCCTCTCATTGCTCCTTTTCTTCCCACTGTGGTCTTCAGACAACTCTGATTAAGAGAGGTTGAACCGGGGTTTGCCCATAGTTATGGCGGCGCACACAGCGGCCTCACACCATAGCCTTGCTTTGGGTAGACCCTCACTGACCAATCGCTGTGGCTGACGCGGTTCTGTCACGCGGTGAGGGCCACCGCACACCCGTGACGTGCAATGTGACAGAGGCACCGATTGGCTGGCAGGGACTTGCAGCCAGGTCGGGGCTAACGCCCATCAAGGACGCGCCACATAAGTCAGGCACTTATTGGCCAGTCTTCCGCCGCGTCAGCGTGTATATCAACACGCTCGACGCAAGTGCCGCCCAGCACCTCTTGCTTGCCCTATCATCTCCTGAACTCACAGGGGATGATGGGTACAAACATCACCAGACCAATGGATACAATACATGGGCAGCCACGCCCCCTTTTCCGGGCCCTCATACGCCCACCTGCTCATCAGGCTTCCATATTTAAACCCAGTCCACAGGACATTATGTGCACCGGACTGGGTCCCAGGACATGTGTATTACCATACACGTTTAAGTGAGTACACTGGTTCTCTCTGCATTGCGCTCAGACCTCTTTACTGTTTTGATTTTGTTTCCTCTTTTCCTTTATGCGTTTTTGAGTTTTGTTCCACACTTTACTCATACTATCATTATACTTGTTTATTAGGAACCAGCGCTGCTACCAGCAGGAGTTTGGTAACTGCTTTACCTTTTGCTGCGCATAGACCTGAACATATATGCTATGCAGGTCTAACCACAGTGTCATCCGAGTAACCCTTTTAAAGGGGACTTTCGTAGTCCTGGGACCCCTTTCTGTCCTCCACCACTTTTTGATGCCCATTGGGACACATAGGTAATATATCTCTATATTAGTGGTTACTAAGTCACGGCTTTGCATGGTGTTGCACTATATTTACATCGGTGATCCCTCTTTTTCATCCTTGTGGTGTTCACCCTGCCCACTATATGGGGTTTCCGGCTGCACCTTGTCCTTCGTTTGTTCTCTTTTTTTTCCCGTTCTCCCCCCCCCCTTTTTCTTTCCCCCCTTCCCCTCATTCCTCAAACAAACCAGGGTTGTTTCCTTTCCCCTTGGATAGTTCACTCCCTTTGCACAATTTGCACTTGGGGTCCCCCCCCCTCCCGGTCTCTCCCTTCACCCATCACCTCTTATCCCCTCCCCCCTTTCTTTTACTCCTTTTGCCCATCCTTCCCCCCCTTTCCTTTTTTCCATTCCCTTCCGCTCTCCCTTTCCTTCTCCCCCCTTTGTTCCCCCCCCCTTCCTTTCCCTCCCCCCCCTCCCGTACCTCCAATGTACTACCTTCATATTAGTGATATATATCCTTACCATCAGGTCTACCCCAAGAATTCTCTTGGTCCAGCTGCTAGGTACTTACCTATTGCCTGCCTTGGATTATTGGGTCAATGGACGATGTGCCGTTAGGTAGGCGACTTGATCGACAAAATTCCCTTATGTATTTTATTAACATCCAGGGGCTTTGTCCTTTATACCCCCTGGTGGCAAATAATGTATCTGTGTTTTTCTTGAAATGTTTGATTGTTGTCCTGTATTATATTTTAGACTGTCTCCTGACAAAGCGAAACAACTCGCTAAACTAGTTGAGACCAGAGACTGCCTGTCTCACGACTCCAATTTCTTCATTGAGATCCCCCCCTTTCTAATAGAAGGGATTGCATGACCGGTGTTCAGATTTTGGTTAAATGTGTTTGTATCGTTCCTATATGTTATGTATGTTTTACTTTATTTGATGTTTTTATGTGAATAAACCTTTTTTATAATCTACCTTATGTGAATTACTTTGGTTGTTCTCAACCAATTCATACTGTACCGGTATAGTCCTCCCCATCCACCCTTTTTGTTGGAGTCTCAGGGTTGCAGGGAATCCCTGAGTCCCCTAAATTCATACTAGATCATAGGGACGATGGTACACCCCTTACCTAACTTTATTCTTTTAACTATAAAAGGTTAAATTATATTGCGATAGTATCAAGAGATAATCTCTCTGTTTCCAAATGGAAGGCTCCTGAAGAACCGAGAGCACCAGAGTCCAAACTCATTAGGGAAGAGATGGTCAAGAGGCAAGACTGCCAGGGAACAGGCCCCAAAAGGGCCACTGAAAGAACACAGCCAAGGCTGAAATCTGCCCCAAACGGTGCTTAAAAGCAATTTGAGATCCACTCCAAGCTGTAAAAACAGCAGGACCCTGGCCATCGAGGATTTCACTTCATCTCTTCGCACCAAAAGATGTAGGCCTGCCAGGTGTGACTGTAGATCCTTCCGGAAGAAGACTACCGTGCCCTCAGCATGATTGAGATGACAGAGTCGGACAGACCCCGGTCTTAGTCTGGTTACCAACAGCCATGTTGAGCAAGTCAGTGACTGTACAACAGGAGGAAGTATGGGACGTCAAGACAGAAAGAGCTCTCGCCCTGGCAACGGCTAGGGTACCTCCGCTATGAGGCGCCCGAAATCGGCATACCAAGGACGCCAATGCCAATCTGGACTGATTTGGAACATCGGGATCCCCTCAGCGTCCACTCTATGGAGCAGCCGAGGAAGCAACAATTGAGGAACGGCATAAAGCCGCTGACAGACACCCAGAGGGTCACCAGCACGACTTACGCGTCAGTACCAGAGCACTAAACCTGGCCACTAACTTCGACACCCTTGCGGTGGAGACGAGCGGTCCAGCATTAGGTGACGCCAGCAGTCCGCCTGCCGGTATACCCATGGTAGACCGAAGCCACGGTTGTGGCGTGGCAGGATCCAGATCAGACGACCTTGCAACCTCCTCGGCCACGAGGAGAAGCAAAGCCTGATCACCCAAAAAGTAGAACAATGAATGGTAGACAGGGTCCACAGCACCCAGGCGGCCTCCCACCCAGGTACTAACCAGGCCCGACCCTTTGTAGCTACCGAGATCAGACGAGAGCGGGCACATTCAGGGAGTTGTGGCCGTATGGCCCCGCAAGCCCAGCGACTCCGGGCCGACTGGACCCCCCCAGGTGACCCCACAACCCGTGAGGCCTGCGTCCGTCGTAAACACCGACCACTGGAGGGAAGAAATAACTTCCCAGGCCGATAAGCCGGGGAGATCTCAGTCACCAACTCAGAAAAAACTCCGACTAGGTAGCGCACCTGAATCTGACGATTTTTAGAGACAAGAACATTTTTACCACCTGGACAGTATTTCCCCTGGAAAGTCAGAGTGTGGAACTGGGCATACAGTACCGCCTTTAAAGGAGGCTACCCACAGGCCCCAGACCTGCATGTACCCGGGGAGAAGACCGATAGCGTGATGCCAATACCTTCACCGCAGACTGAAGAGTCTGCAATTTCTCCAGGGGAAGAATGACCTTCACCACCAAGGAGTCTGGATCAACCTTGGATATTACACCGTTGAGTCGGAACCAGGACCGGCTCCAAATGTTTAGCACCCATCCGAAACTTAGGAGGGTCTGGAATGGCTATAAACACATCCACTAGGTCTGAGACAGAAGCTGCTCTCAGAAGGTCGTTCAAGTAGCCCACGAGGCAAAGCCTCACTGTCCCAACAAAGTTAGGATAATTGTGAGCTCCTAGGAGAAAACCCTCAGTGCCGACGCCAGATCAAAAGGGAGGGCCACAGACTGACAGAAGCCCTCCCCCATCACAAAGCACAGAAAATTCTGTGACATATGCAAAACGGGACATGCATGTATGCGTCCCTGCGGAACTACCCAATGTTCACAAAGATATTCAGGACCGGGGCCCATAGAGAACCCCAAACCCCCCGTCCTGCAGGAAAGGTAAAATTACCCTGCAGCTTAGCAAGTCCCACACTGTCCAAGGCAGATTGACAAGCCAAATTAATGACTCTCTTGCTGACAAGTAATGGAATTAACCACACCACCGCGTGCATTAGACCATCTCTGAAACAGAAGCCCTGGATAACAAGGGCGCAGCATTCAATGAAGAATCACAGACCTATATGAGGCCCTGGACCAACAGGTCCGCTAGCCTAATATCTTCGGGAGAGAGACAGTGCTCCTCCACTGTCTGGTGCAAAATGCTCACTCCGAGAGCAACTGAGACCCCAGAGTAGTAGCCACAATAGGCCGCAAAACAGACCCCAGCATGGTAAACATGTCAAGGGCCAGTACTTTGGATCTTCTAACAGCCAGATCCATACAAGCGGGGACTCCCACAATAGGGAGAGTGGTCACCTATACAAGACATCCGGAAAGGGTCGACCACCGGATAAGAAGCCCACCTCCTAAAAGGGCTCCCCTCAAAGGGGCACTGAACCGCCAGGCGGTGAGGGACTACCTCAGCGGCATTCCTCATTCCGCATCTTAGAAATTATCAAAGAAAGGCACAGGAGAGAACCTTCACAGAGCAGTCTGATTTGTGTGATCCAAAAAAGATCAAGCCCTCGGCGAAAAAACCCAGCTGCACTATCCAGCTTACGAGTCCCTTACAGCAGTGAGAAGCACACCCATAAATGCCTTATCCTGCACTGACCCAGGCACCTGGTCCGTGGCTCTATAACAGAAAGTTCCTGAGGGTGGGACTTTAAAGGTGACATACAAAAAAAGTGTCATATAGACCATAAAAAAAAAAAAAACACATATGGGTCATATATCCTTATATACAAAAAAACAGAGCATTCCCCAGGGGATAACAGAGGGAGGGGGGGCACTTAACCCCGGCCCGTCCGGCCCCACCCTGGTACAAAAGTGTCCAGGGCTAACAAGCAAGTCTCTGTGGGAATCCCAGGTGCCAACACCTGCTGCCACCAGCATGTTGAGGAAGGACAAGATACTGACTCCAAATTTAAAAGACATTTACATAGTGTGTATGTAATAGACCTGTCTTTACATAAAAAAATGACGCTCCCAGGGCCCTATACAGGGCATCTTACCCCCTTGTTGCGCTGACCTGGAGTACCCAGGGGACTCACCTCAGGAGGAGACTGCCCAGTGCTGCCGACCGCTCTCAGCACACGGCGTGTGGTGAGGAAAAGAACCATGAAGGAACTGCGGCATCTGCAGGGACCTGTGTGCGCCGTACATACAGCACTAGGGGTTCAGGACTGCAGAAAGATGGCCGCCCGCTGCACATGGGGCGGCTACGACAAAATGGCCGCCAATGGGAGTTTTCAATGTAATTGAAAACCTCCCAAAAAATGGCGCCAGCCAAACGCCGCATTTTAAACAGGGAAAGCCTTCTAGGGCTTTTTACAGCGAATAACCCCACAGGAAAACACAGTATCGAACAATAAAAAGCGCCAGATAACACAGCCACCTCAGGAAAGCCCCCCCCCCCAGACAGCGTGCCTTAGCAATGCAGCAAGGGAAAAGAGCAGGGAAGGGAGGAGAAGAGGACCCCCGAACCCCAGGAGTGTCCAGTCGTACCAACCCACCGAAGCGGGAGGGGACTGTACTTACCGTCCGAGCGAGGACTCGGCGCATTCCTGACAGAACTACAACCACAATGGAGGTACCTGTCGGCCCGGTCCACTGTGAGTGAGACAACACCACAGCCCAGTCATATGTGGACCTCGGAGCAAAGCTCACCGGCCACCCCAGGAGCCATGGGGTATGGCGTGGCAGACCCAGCCTCTTTGCAAAGGTGTGCCCACGCTTGCTGGTCGGACTGAGTAGACTACAAGGATCTATATTATACAGCCGGTCTCTCAAATGACAGTTGAAAGAAGATTCTTCAAGAAAAGATAAAATAAAAACAAAATAAAATTTCTCCTCAGGGCGCTGGCCCCAAAGGGAGCCATACGTCGTCCTCCTTTGCTAGGCAGAACAAAACTGAGGCTGCAGTAAAGAGGTTTATGTCTGGAGGGAGCGCCCCCTGGGAGAGGCTGTTTAACTCTGTTAAACTAACATGTATTTAATTATCTAACATGTTTTTGCCTGGTCCTCTCCTGTAAACAGGAAACATAACCCACTTGTCAAGATTTAAGGAGCTGTGTCCGTCCATGGACGATAAGAGAAAACTATTTTACATTAGTAACACTTTAGGAAAGCATTGTGCTTTAGCCATTTTAGTGACATAAGTGCATTTTGCATCTTGGTGTGATCTTCAACCTTCTTACGAATATCTATCCTAGCACAAACTTTCACTTTCCGGTGCAAACCATCTTTAGCAAATACGTTGTTCTCCAATGAAATGTTAGCCCAACAATCTAGAAACCCAAATCCATCTTACACCAGATCTTTAGGACTTCAAGCTCTCGCCTGCACATGATGCACATGACAGGCAAAAATAACCTTAACCGTCTTCAATAAGAAAAATGTAAAATAAAAAAATTAAATAAAAAGCTTCCATGACAAGTTAACAAAAAAAAGACAGACACTTTAATGCAAGTTTTGTTTTAACATATAAAAAGTAAAAAGCAACATTAAAGTTTTAAATATCAGGTCCCTTAGCCAAAAAACACTTCAACTGCTGCCTTTCAGACAGGTCACTAAGCCTTTTCCAAGTAATAGGACACATTAAAGTAAAGTATCCATTATTAATTGTTCGGTAGCCACAGAAAAAGCCAAGTACAATAGAGGTCTACCAAGACAAATGAAATGCAGTAAAACCTTGGATTGAGTGTAACAGTGTTTTGCAGGCAAGCAACTTTTTTTATAAATTGTGACTCGATAAACGAGCTATGTCTTGATATACAAGTAGTGTCACGTCACAACGAAGTATAAAAAAGAAGAGGTGCCTCCAAGTGTAGCAATATGGTTACATTCAATGAAGGTATATTATTTAGCAACTTACATGGTTGATAAAAACAGGCACATCTAAGAATGCAGGTATACAGGGCAAAGTTGTCCACATAAACCATCCTCCGCACCACCATCGACGTCATCCTTTAGGCGATGTGCTTCAAGCCTCACTTTCAGATGGCTCTACTGCATGGAAGTCTTGTCAGTCATGATTGCATACAGACAGCGGTGAGAGCCGGTGGTGCAGAGGATAGTCTATGTGGACATCTTTACACCGGATGCCTGCATACTTAGATGTGCCTCTTTTAATCAACCATGTGAGTTGCTAAATGTTGTACCTTCATTAAAAATGCAACCATATCGCTACACTTAGAGGCGCCTCTCTTCTCTTTTATACTCTGTAGCTCCTGCTGGATTTTGCTTCTAATCCACTTGTAGAGTCTGCCATTTGTGGATGGAAATTTTATGGTTATACAACCTAATCACATTGATATAATCTTTTTATATGGACTCTAAACTGAAGGACTTATGAATAAATGGTTGTGAAACGAACAGTTCAGTCCAAAAAACAGTGGGCCTGCAACTTTGATGAAAGATATAGGATTTATAACTTGCCAATAAAGTACAGGACACAGGCTGTAATCTAAGCAGCAATCTTCAGGTGATTAGATGCTGGAAAAACAGATTGCAGAGACAAGCAAAAGGGAGATTATAATAGAAGGGAGGGACCTGTATCTAGAACTGTACTCAGAGATAGATTTTACTGCTAAATCAAAACTTCTTAGTCATACATTAAGGGACACAGGATCTTAAACTGACTGGGTCCTGCGAAAGCAGCCCAACCGAGGGGTGTGCGACAAGAATGATATAAAAGATCCAAATAAAATGGGTTAGGAAAGGCTCAACAGATTTAGAAAGCAACTTGGAG
The DNA here is from genome assembly GCA_029574335.1 of Rana kukunoris. Taxonomy (NCBI): domain Eukaryota; kingdom Metazoa; phylum Chordata; class Amphibia; order Anura; family Ranidae; genus Rana; species Rana kukunoris. Next base: position 262,490,344 of record CM056059.1, on the reverse strand, counting down.
CATCAGGAGGCGGCCTGAACATCCAACAGATGGATCAAGCAAGCATGTGAAACAGATGCCCAGGTGGTGGCTTTTTAATTATGAGAAACAAATGCCCGATGCTGAAAATCCCAAAAATCACTAACAGATCTTATAAGTAGGGATATGCAATTAGAGGACCTCCAGCTGTTGCAGAACTACAAGTCCCATGAGACATAGTAAGACCGACAGCCACAAGCATGATGATACTTGTCGTTTTGCAACAGCTGGAGGCCTTCTAATTGCATATCCCTGTTGTAGAGTGTCTCAACAGAAAGCAAAGAACCCTACCCTTCAAACCATAGGACTTTAAAACTTTGTCTGATGCATCTAGCAATGGCGAAACCCTTAAAGATCTTTGGAAGGGCTTCCTCGACTCCAGCGCTGGGTTGCAAATCCACCATTTTAGAGAGTCTAGGTTTGGTGAGCCGACGTATAGGACAGACCCTGAACCGCGTTTGTTTGACCCACACTGCCAGAATGTTGAGCTGCAACAGTCTCGAGTGTAACTGGGCATATCGCACAGCATTGAACGAGGCAACTATTAGACCCTAGAAGCTCATGTAGATACAAAGTGAAAGCTTTCAGTGATTCCTGACATGAGTGGGGAGGCAGAAGTTCCTGGACAGGGTTGTATTTAATAAAAGAGCCAAGTACTTTAGACTGTAGTCTGGGTTGGCCGGAGTGGGTACCTGGTTTTGACACTTACCGGCTCCCACTTCTGGCTGAGTGAGCAGAGGTAAAGTGTGCCCCCCTGACCAGCATTTAAGCCAAAGGATCACATTTATGTCGATAGAGATTTGATGAATTAACCCAACAAGCTGTTCAAGCAGTAGCATAAAGCCGTAGGTAAATTTGTGGCCATGCGTTTATTCCAGACAGCAATTGTCTGTTGAGTAGAAGAAAAAACCGGCTGCATGGCAGGGTCTGCCAAAGACCAGCATCTCAAGCTCCTCAGAGTGTAAAGCTTTAGACGGCAAACTTATCTGCTCTTCTGTGCAATAGTTTTGCATGGAACAGTGCCGATCCTCCTGTTCAGGTCAGCACTCATGGCTCTTGCTCCCTTGTCATGTATTCCCAATAGCAAGCGGCTATGTATCATTTTGCTTGAATAAAAACTCTGCTACAGTAAGGTTACTAAGGCCCTGGGGTAAACTACCAGCCCCACTAGCGCTAAAAAGTCCATATTTTTATTGTATGGTATCATACTTGTGAAATATCCCAATAGGGGTACTCATGCCCTATACCGTTGTGGAAAGGGAAGAGTGTCTTGATGCCAAGCACTTGCCGGCCACTAATCTCATGCTGTGCTGTTAAGCACTTTAACTGTGCTACCAGAAAAAAGGACATGAGGCTGTCAGTCCAAAGTTGCACTCAGAGAGGCAGGTCACACTGCCGCAGTAACCTAAGAAGCACCCATGCTGTGCACCTGCACTAGGCGTGCTAGAGGGTAGTTGCATAAAACCCAGTCTTCATGATTAGAAAGCCTGTGTCCCATGTGTATGGCCAATACAAATCATTCAAGGGTTGCCACAGAGATTTCGAACATTAGGTGACACAGGAAATTCCACTGGCAAGTAAAAATAGAGTGCCTTTCTAGAAGTTGTGCTAATATCCAAAGTCAAAACTTAATTGACACTAGATTAGCGACTTGTGGTTCCAATATAATTTCATAAGACCAAAACACAAGGATTCCATTTTAATAGTTCATAAAAAAAACTCTAGATCTTTAAAAGATGCCCAAGTCCCAAATGTCAGCTAAGCATGTGATTTATAAGTCCCACTTAAATCAAACAAGTGATAAAAGACCAAAAAAAAAAATACCTTGTAGTAAACTAAAGGGTACATTTATAAATGTTTTGAGAAGAATCCTATTCTCTGCGGAATAGACAGGTTATGAAGATAGAAAAAAAAGGGGAAGGTAAAGAACTTAACAAGTATCAACCTTAGTTTTGGGGAGGTGGTGGTGGAGGAGCAGGGGGCATAGAAAATGGGGGTAAACCTGGAACACCCATACCCATCATTGTCACAAAGTTAGAAGGATCTATTGGAGGTGGGGGAGGAGGTGGTGGAGCATACAGTAGGCCTGATGTTCCTGGAGGTGGGGGAGGTGGAGGAGGTGGAGCACTAGGTGGAAGTGGAGGCTGAACACCTGGAGGAGGCGGCACCAAGGAAGAACTTGTCTGGATGCTTGTGCCCGTTGATGCAGTGGCTCCTCCCTGCTGTTGCCAAGGTGGAAGGGAGGCAGACGTGGTTTGTGAATCTGAAACAAAAAAAACAACAAAATGAGGGGGGGGGGGGGGGGGGCGCGGAAGCAGAATTGCTGGGTGACCAAAGTTACACATGCAGCAAAGAGGCTTTAAGAAGCAAACTGAATAGTTCATACTCACTTTGCTGCCAGGGAAGGGGTGCTGTTGGCTGTGGAGGAGCAGCTGTTGCTTGTTGCTGCCAAGGTGGCAAAGTGGGGGCTGTTGGTGGTGGTGGGGGAGGTGCTGGCCCAGTAGGAGGTGGAGGTGGAGGTGGTGGCATAAGACCCATGGGGTGAGAATGCAAGAGGCCTGCAAATAGGAAAATTAGTGTAATTCTGATAATCAAATATAAAGGGTTTCAACTATCCATAAACTTACCCATGTGATGGGGACCATGATGATGGGCTACAGGGTGTGGCTGCATCCAGTGATGATGAGCAGTGGGATTAGGCTGGATAGGTGGGCCATTTCCTGCCCCTCCCATAGGGGCAGGGAAAGTGTGAGGACCACCATGCAAAGCTGGAAACGGCCTATCGGTGGTCATCCAGGGAGGACGGTTCTGTGTGGAAACACAAGGAAAACAGAAATAATAATAAAAAAAAACAAAAAAAAACAACGATATTAAAAAGGCAGATAAAGAAAAATAAAAGTTATACTTACCTGCGCTTTGCAGTGGTTTTGCACATAGCAGCCTCGATCCTCCTTGGAAAGTTCCCTGTCGGCACGCCTGGCCCCTGAGCGCCAGCAAGCAGCTTAGTAAGTGGGCTCACTCCTGAGGAACTGTTGTGTGTCCATTCACACACTGAGCGTGGCTTGGCCCCACCTCCAGTTTTCTTATTGGATTCTGAAATGCACAGCAAAGCATGCATTTTCTATGCAGTTTGCAATGCATTTTGAAACACACAGATGTGAATGGAGCCTCATTGTTCTTGTGTAAACATCAATTTCACTTTCAGGCCCCATTCACACCCAGAGTAGCGGGAGAGCAAGTTTTTTCCCATGACGTTTGAGGAAACTTCTCACTTTCAAGAGACAGAAGTCTAGGCTGAACAGATTGTTAACCAAAATACCCTAGTGCAGTGTAACAGTTTGGCTGATCGCCTCCTCACCAACTTCCGAGTATACGAGACACTGGAAGTGACAGCACTGGCCCCACCCGACCCGTTGCATCACCTGTCACAGGACTTACTCAGGAATAAGCTATGCCTGAGGAAGTCACGTGACAGGTGGCGCTTTGCATCAGGTGGGGCCAGCGACATCTGTTCCGGCGTCTCGTATACATGAAAGTTGGCGAGGAGGCCATCATCTGTTCTTTTACCCTGTTATCTATGGTGGAAATGATTGTTTTTAATGCGAGTGTAAATTTTGAAACCAGTGATACACATTAATTGTGGAATAAGGGCACCATTTATATAATTTTCATTGTTTTGTAGTGTTTCGAGTTCACTCACCAATGGTTGTGGCTGTTCAATGAGAGAATTAGGGCAATAAGGAGTATATAGTAGCGCATAAGGATTTGCATACACTGTTTAATTCTATTTATAATTTAGATACAGATTCTATCATTTGCCAAGCCCCTCCTTTTTAAATTACATTTTCCCCGTATACACCACTACCAGATTTTTACACCACTCATGAGAACTACATAATTGAGTGTAGATTTAAAGGAGATTGTATAGCGTATGGGGAGCTATACAGACCCGTGACATAATTATCCTGTTTTCATTACTACGGCTCTGATCCACATAGGCTGTTATATATCACTTAACTCCACATGATCAATGCATTTGGTAGGAAAAAAAAAAAATGTTACAGCATTTAGTGATAACGGTGATCACCGATTGCGCTGGAAAAATGAGCACCTGCAGAGGGGCTGGATCACCTGGATGAGGGTAGATGCAAGGTGTGTTAATGAGGTCAGCTGCTGAATGCCTAACTGTATCTAAACTGTCTTCACATCCTTCGGCCTGGTTAATAAAGGTGCGACATACACTCCGACTTTGGGAGCATGTCACATTGCACGTATAAATCAATGGCTCCCTATAAGAGCCGTCTTAACTGGTCCAACACAAGTCAGTCTGACTTTGAAAAAAGTCAATTTTCAGCCCATTCAATATACATTTTCAGCCCATTCAATATTATTGAAATTAGGTCATCTCTTAAGTGATCCGACTTGTGGTATGCACCATTTCTTCTTATACAGCCATGGGGCATGGCCATCCGGTGACGTCAGCCGGCAACCCTCGGCACATTGTGACACAACTGCCTGAGGCATGACGGCCATGCCCCATGGCTATATAAGAAATGGCAGACAGCAGGAGCCAGCATCAGGAGAAAGAATTAGCAGAATAACAGACTGAAAAACCAGAGGTAGAAGACTGCAAATGGAAAAGAGTCTGAGGTAAAACCAGAGGAAGAAAACAGCAGTGGAGGGAGAAGAAATGGCCATAGAAGTTAGACCCATTGGAGCTACTTTATTTTTGACACTTTTTTTTGGGTGAATGAGTAGGGGGGTACAATGTACCCCCCTACTCATTCACATTGTGAGGCGGGATCTGGGGGCCATTGTTAAAGAGGGGTGTTCAGATTTCGATAAGACCCCCACGACCATTGCCCAGGGTTGTCAGGAATAGGCCCATGTCCCCATCAACATGAGGGAAAGGTGCTTTGGAGTGGAGGGGCCTTAAAGCCCCCCTGCCCCAAAGCACCCACCATCCCCATAGGGGGTCACACTATTTTTCCTTAATTTTGGCATTGGGGTTCACCTTAAAATCCATACCGGAGCAAAGGGTCTGTATGGTCTTGGGGCGGATCCCACAACTTTTTTTTTGGAGTGGATTTCCCCCCAAAAAGGCCTGGTATTGTCGGATCAAAGTCAGATTCTGTTCATTGAAGTTGCATGGAAGTCTGACAAGTTGAAGTTGTCCGACTTCTCTTTCGTTCAAGGATGGACACATTGGTACAGTGAGAAGGAGGTCAAGGACGACTATGTTCTTATGGTTCTAGTGACAGTAGGAATATTTGCCAGCACACCATGGAACATAAATAGCGTCCAAACGGATGTTTTATTGCATGATCACAACACAAAGAGTGCAATGTTTTGGAGCCACGTGGGGCCCCTTTGTCAGGCACGTTCACATGCCTGACGAAGAAGCCCCCTTGTGGCTCCGAAACATTGCACTCTTTGTGTTGTGATGAAGCAATAAAACATCCGTTTGGACGCTATTTATGTTGTTCCATGTGTGCTGGCAAATATTCCTACTGTAACGTGTACCAGTATCCAGCTGGTTGTTGCTACAAGCACCCAAACCCAAGAGCGGATCCAGGAAAGTGTGCGATGGGAATATGAAGTATGACTTATGGTTCTAGTGAGTCACACATCACTTTATTGGACACTTATATTCATTAGCATTCCACTTGCACACACACCTCCTCTTGACCACTGTTACCTAGCAATGCTCCCCCTATTTCTTCACAGCTACCTTCCACCCCAATACAATCGTCTACAGTTTTTCCAATGTAGATCAGGACAACCGTTGATATAGCTTCCACTTTAAAAAAAAAATGTTTCTTTGTTCATCCTCTCTTGTGGAATATTAGTTCAACCATAGGATGCATTAAGGTGAAAACACACATACCCATAGAACCCCTTTAATGCTAATGTATGTATGATTTTTAATGTCTTATTTTTGACACCAATAGATATTTTTTTGCTAATCATGTTTGTATGGTGAGTGAAGTTCCAAAGATATGTGCTACCACAAGGTTGGTTGCGCTTTTACAGATTTTTATTTCAAGTTTGTCATTCAATCTCTATCCCGTGAGATCCATCCTCTCCTCCCGCTTTTTTTCATTTTGACGCTAATGTTTTTGAGGGTATCCAAATCTCCATAGGTTAGTATTGCTTCACCCTTTTTGACACAATAACACCCTTTTTGACACAACATGCCGGACCTTCAGGGTCCGGCATGTATTTTAGTGTTATATATGAATACCGTGTGAGCATTTGACACCTGGGAATTCAATGTTGCTCCAAATAGCATTTAGTTAAACAGCAAGTTCTTATCTTATTTACTGTATATGTTACTACAATAACACAATGTTAAAGCTGGACTAAATAGTCTAACATAGTTAAGTTCACACAACTAGTATCATACCAGAGGCGGTTGACTTCCTGCCAGGTTAGTTGGCCTTGGGGCACCTTGAATAAGATTGTGGGAAGAAGTAGTTGTAGCTCCAATAGAGGAAGACACTGGGGCTTCACCCAATTCTGCCATGAGGGAAAGATATTCTTTATCCATCCTTGCTTTATCCTGGGCTGACTGAGGTTCCCCGGGTCTCACCTGGACACTACAAAAAAGCAACAATTCTAGGGTAAATAACTTTCTAAAGGAAATTCAAATCTCAACACACATGAAAAACAAAAAAAGGTATCCCCCCCAATTGTTAGTTAAAAGATTTGGCTAAATATTGTCTAAAACCAGCTTTAACCACTTGCCAAAAGCATAGGTTATTCTGTGGCAGAGTGGCTCTCCTGCGACGGATCAAGTACACAGTACACCTGATCCAAAACTTGCGGAGGGGGAGCTTTAACACAGCACAAGCTGGTTGGTGGATGCCGGCCAATAGATGCCCACAGGCACCCGCTGATCGGCGAGGAGAGACACAGAACAGAGCAATGCCTATGTATACAAGGCAGAGCCCTGGGGGAAGTGATGGACTGTGTCAATGCAAAGCAGGGAATAAAAGCCATCACTTCCATTAGGCTGGGTTCACACTAGTGTCAACTGGATGCTGTGTTTCTCCACCATTTTTCTCCCTATGGGAGCCCATTGATTTGAATAGAAGTCGCACCAGTAGTTGGATCAAGATGATTTGACTTGCTGTGCGACTTATGCAATGAGAATCTTGAACGGGAACCCCGTGAAAAATGTAAAAAAAAAAATAAGTTTGCGTGAGGTTCCCCCCAAGACGATACCAGACCCTTCAGTCTGGTACGGATCTTAAGGGGAACCTCCCCTCACCAAAAAAAAAAAAGCCCCTTGCCAGCCCCCTTATCCGAGCATGCAGCCCGGCAGGTCAGGAAAGCGAGCACCCCCCCATGGACTCTACCAAGCCACATGCAAATTCGCAAAATGCCCCCCCCCCCCCCGAGACACAGGCGGGGGAAGACCTTCATGTGGAAGCAGGCTTGTCCGCAGGCTTGCGGTACCAGGTGCGCTTTTGCCCTGTAGCTGGCGCTTTAGCACCTTGAAAAAAAAAATTTCCTGCTGCACTTGGCAGGCGAAAAACCCGCTGCTATGGGGCAGTAAAGGAGGGCCCTTGCTTACGGCGAGGGACCTTACCCTTCCCAGACTGTGGGAGCAGTGTGCTTTTTCCACCTGTGGCATCCTTAACCACTTAAGACCCGGACCAATATGCAGGCTAAAGACCCAAGGTGTTTTTACAATTTGTCAGTGCGCTGCTTTAACTGGTAATTGCGCGGTCATGCAATGTTCTACCGAAGCGAAATTTGCGTCCTTTTCTTCCCACAAATAGAGCTTTCTTTTGATGGTATTTGATTGCCTCTGCGATTTTTATTTTTTGCGATATAAACGGAAAAAGACCGAAAATTTTGAAAAAAAAAGATTTTTCTTATAACAAGTAAAAAATATCGAATAAACTAAATTTTAGTCAAACATTTAGGCCAAAATGTATTCAGCCACATGTCTTTAGTAAAAAAAATCGCAATAAGCGTATATTTATTGGTTTTCGCAAAAGTTATAGCGTCTACAAACTAGGGTACATTTTCTGGAATTTACACAGCTTTTATTTTATGACTGCCCATCTCATTTCTTGAGGTGCTAAAATGGCAGGGCAGTACAAAACCCCCCCAAATGACCCCATTTTGGAAAGTAGACACCCCAAGGAAACTGCTGAGAGGCATGTTGAGTCCATTGAATATTTTTTTTTTTGGTCCCAAGTGATTGAATAATGACAAAAAAAATTAAAATAAAAAATGTTTACAAAAAGTTGTCACTAAATGATATATTGCTCACACATGCCGTGGTTATATGTGGAATTGCACCCCAAAATACATTCTGCTGCTTCTCATGAGTATGGGGATACCACATGTTTGGGACTTTTTGGGAGCCTAGCCGCGTACGGGACCCCAAAAACCAAGCACCGCCTTCAGCATTTCTAAGGGCGCAAATTTTTGATTTCACTCCTCACTACCTATCACAGTTTCGAAGGCCATAAAATGCCAAGATGGCACACAACCCCCCCAAATGACCCCATTTTGGAAAGAAGACACCCCAAGCTATTTGCTGAGAGGCATGTTGAGTCCATGGAATATTTTTTTTTTTGGTCCCAAGTCATTGAATGACCAAAAAAAAAAAATTACAAAACTTTGTCACTAAATGATATATTTCTCACACATGCCATGGGCATATGTGGAATTGCACCCCAAAATACATTCTGCTGCTTCTCCTGAGTACGGGGATACCACATGTGTGGGACTTTTTGGGAGCCTAGCCGCGTACGGGGCCCCGAAAACCAATCACCGCCTCAGGCTTTCTAAGGGCATACATTTTTGATTTCACTCCTCACTACCTATCACAGTTTTGAAGGCCATAAAATGCCAAGATGGCACACAACCCCCCCAAATGACCCCATTTTGGAAAGAAGACACCCCAAGCTATTTGCTGAGAGGCATGTTGAGTCCATGGAATATTTTTTTTTTTGGTCCCAAGTCATTGAATAATGACCAAAAAAAAAAAATTACAAAACTTTGTCACTAAATGATATATTTCTCACACATGCCATGGGCATATGTGGAATTGCACCCCAAAATACATTCTGCTGCTTCTCCTGAGTACAGGGATACCACATGTGTGGGACTTTTTGGGAGCCTAGCCGCGTACGGGGCCCCGAAATCCAAGCACTGCCTTCAAGATTTGTGTGAGTGAAATCAAAAATTTATGTCCTTAGAAATCTTGAAGGCGGTGATTGGTTTTCGGGGTCTCATACGCGGCTAGGCTCCCAAAAAGTCCCACACATGTGGTATCCCCGTACTCAGGAGAAGCAGCAGAATGTATTTTGGGGTGCAATTCCACATATAACCATGGCATGTGTGAGAAATATATCATTTAGTGACAATGTTTTGTACATTTTTTTTTTTATTTTTTTTTTTGGTCATTATTCAATCACTTGGCGCAAAAAAAAAAATATTCCATGGACTCAATATGCCTCTCAACAAATAGCTTGGGGTGTCTACTTTCCAAAATGGGGTCATTTGGGGGGGTTTTGTGCCATTTTGGCATTTTATGGCCTTCGAAACTGTGATAGGTAGTGCGGAGTGAAATCAAAAATTTGCGTCCTTAGAAATGCTGAAGCCGGTGCTTGGTTTTCGGGGTCCCGTACGCGGCTAGGCTCCCAAAAAGTCCCAAACATGTGGTATCCCCGTACTCAGGAGAAGCAGCAGAATGTATTTTAGGGTGCAACTCCACATATAACCATGGCATGTGTGAGCAATATATCATTTAGTGACAAATTTTTGATTTTTGATTTATTTTTTTGTCATTATTCAATCACTTTGGACAAAAAAAAAAAAATCTATGGACTCAACATGCCTCTCAGTAGTTTCCTTGGGGTGTCTACTTTCCAAAATGGGGTCATTTTTTTTTTTTTTTGTGCTATTTTGACATTTTATGGCCTTCGAAACTGTGATAGGTAGTGAGGAGTGAATTTATATATGCCGAAGCATGGGGGCATCCTCCCGCAAAAAAGTTATGCCGCGTACACACGGTCGGACTTTTCTATGCCGCGTACACACGGTCGGACTTTTCTATGCCGTGTACACATGGTCAGACTTTTCCATGGGTAAGGCCTCCGTAGGTTGGTCAACCGTATGTACGCGGCATTAGGAGCAAAATCGCTCCTCCGCCCCTAATGCCCCCATGCTTCGGCATATATGCTCTTTTTTGGACTGTGGTGGTGAAATCACCTCCTACAGCGTTGGAGTCGCAGCTTTATATATATCGTGGGAGCAAACGCTGTTGCTGTCACGCTAAATAAATCCGCGCTGCAACTGAATGGCGTACCTGCTAAGCAAATGTAACAAACAAAGTAACATTACAGTATAACAGTAAGATCATACCATACCTGCAAAGCAAATACCAATAAAAAAAACATAGTAAAAAATAAAACATTTTTCAACAGCTGAATGGCGTACCTGAAAACAGTAAAGTAAATTACTTACCTGAAAAGCAAGCATGAAAAAACATAACAATAAAACTTTGCAGAATAAAATAGAGTAAAAAAGAGCAGAACAATAGAGAGAGAATAGAGAGGGAGAGAACAATAAAAACGACAACTATTTTTGTTTTTTTTATTTTATGTTTTTTTACTTTACACTTTTTTTTGTAACTGTAACTGTTCAACTTTTCGGTTCCAGGTTTGGGTCTCTCAAAATGCGATGGCATCTTGGGAGACCCTGTGTACGTGTGCCTAGCCTGTGATATGTTTTGCCCTACGCTAATACTTCACTAGTGTGTGGAAGCGTTCAAAACATTTGCCAATACAAAGACCAGGATCGGCAGGACATCGGGGACAAAAATAACGGGTGTCACACCTAAATCCGCGCTTGCTACAGACACGACATCTTTGGGGGGCTCGTTGGGTAGGGGTACTCTCGAGGGCATATATAAAATGCCTCTCATGCAGTCGGCTTACTGCATTTGGTAGGAGATGGTGAGGTACAGAACCGCCTGGATACAGGAGTCCGTTGATATCCTTCTGGAATTGGAGGAAGGATACATTCTGTCCTGAAGTTTTGTATAAGACAAAAGCATTCAGCAAAGTCAATTGGAATAAATGTAGAGACACTTTTTTGTACCAGCGTCTCGATTTACGGGCAATATGATACGGCGCCATCAACTGGTCGTTGAGGTCCACCCCTCCCATATTTTGGTTATATTCGTGGACACAGAGGGGTTTCTCCACAACACCAGTCGCCGTACGAATTTGTACTGTCGTGTCTGCGTGAAGGGTGGTAAGAAGGAAAACATTCTTATTGTCCCGCCACTTCACAGCGAGCAAATTATTACATCTGCAGCAGGCTCTCGCCCCCAGCTTTATACGGGCATCTACAAGCCGCTGGGGAAAGCCCCGGCGATTAGGTCGCACGGTGCCACATGCTCCAATCTGATGATCAAACAAGTGACTAAAAAGTGGCACGCTGCTGTAATAATTGTCCACATACAAGTGGTACCCCTTTCCGAATAAGGGTGACACCAAGTCCCAGACAATCTTGCCAGCGCTCCCCATGTAATCTGGGCATCCTTCCGGCTCTACGTGACTATCTTTGCCCTCATAAATCCTAAAGCTCCATGTGTAGCCTGTTGCCCTGTCACAGAGCTTATAGAGCTTGACCCCGTATCTGGCACGCTTGCTGGGAAGGAACTGCTTGAAAGACAAGCGGCCAGCAAATTTAACTAGGTACTCGTCAACACAGACAACTTGCTGGGGATTAAACAAGGCTGCATAACGTTCGTTGAAATGGTTTATGAGGGGCCGAATTTTGTAGAGCCGGTCAAATTCAGGGTCTCCACGTGGACGACAGAGTGCATTGTCGCTGAAATGCAGGAACCGCAGGATCGCCTCGTATCGTTTCCTGGCCATGTGAACAGAGAATATAGGCATTTGGTCAATTGGCTCTGTGGACCAATACATGCGCAATTGAGGAAATGTATGTATGCCCATATTGAGGGTAAGGCCCAGAAAGGACTTAAATTCGGAAACCGTAAGAGGTCTCCATTCTTTGGCAAGGAGGGTCTGGGGATTAGCGGCGATGTAGGTACCAGCATATAAATTAGTCTGGTCCACAATAGATCTATAGAGATCTTCTGTGAAATACAGCGAATAAAAATCAAGTGGCATAAAATTCGCTGTATCCACCTGAATTCCGGGTTTGCCAGTGAATGGGGGAAGTACGGGTGCTGCAGAAGTGGTGGGGACCCAATCAGGATAGGCGAATTCTGCAGGAAGGGCACTATGGGCACGACGGGCCTGTCTTTGTTTTCTTCTTGGTGGCAGCGGGTCACTACTTGTGCTTGCCACCTCGCCAGCTTGAACTGCACTTATGGGACTCGCCACGTCACCACGTGATACTGCAGTGCTGGATGAACGACCAGGGTGTACTAGGCCGCTGGTGCTTGCCAATCCACCAAAAGGAATAGCGGCGCTAGTACTCGCTCTCTGCTTCATACAAGGGTCCTGCGGTTCTTGCTCCTCAACAACCTTAGAACGGGGTCGGGTGCGCCTGGCCTTAGCAGGGACCACTACTCCGTCGTCCGAGCTATCTGACATGGAGCCGCTGTCGTAAACAGGATCATATTCTGAGCCCGAATCTGTCAGATGCGTGACCTCCTCATCATCATCTGACGACATGCACATGAACCTAACAGCCTCTTCACCACTGTACATCCGCTTTGCCATTTTGGGCTCTAAATTTAGTTGTAGACTGGTGAGGATTCACGGGTAAAAAAAGCACCTGGCTATAGAAAGGCAAATGTAGAAAACGCTTCAAAAAAACTGTTAGCGATCGCAGGGATCAGGCCTGTCTCTGCGAACGCTGCAGTTGTGTGTGATGTGTTTTTGAAGTGACAGTGATCGATCGATACTGCACTTGGGTGGGTTGGGCTGGGCAGAGGGGCTAAACGCAAGTGCTAGCGGGTATCTGGACTGATTCCGCTAACAATGCGTTTTTGGGTACCCTAAACTGCTGGGTACGCTAGTATAGATCTGATCAGATCAGGTATAGATCTGTTCAGATACTATACCACTAAGGGGGGTGTATGCTTTGCGAGTGGGTGTAAGCGTTACTGGCACTAACCGAACACTGCCTGGGGCGATGCACACCCTAACTGGCGCTAAAATTTAATTTAAATCACCCGCCGGGCGATCAGGGGGTTAAACCTTTATTGGGTAATATACGGCGGGTGCGCTGATGCTATAAACAGCAAACTAACTAACCAGCGTCAACCGTAACACTTAAACGGTGATCACTGGTGAAAGGGTTAACTAAGGGGCAATCAGGGGGTTAAAACCTTTGTATGGTAATATATGGGGGTACCTAACGCTTTCTAAAAACCTAAATAACTAACTGGCTAACCTGCGTCACCAGTGACACTTATATGGTGATCACTGGTGAAAGGGTTAACTCTAGGGGCAATCAGGGGTTAAAAACTTTATTTATGGGGGTACCTAGCGCTATATAAACCTGGCGGCGAACCTCAAAAAAAACTAACTGCCTAGCGGCAACAGTGACACTAATACAGCGATCAGAAAATCGATCGCTTAGTGACACTGGCAATAGGGGGTGAAAGGGTTAACTAGGGCAGTGATCAAGGGGTTAAACCTTTATTAGGGGGGGGGTAGGGGGCTACCCTAGACCTAAAGGGGGCTAAGACTAACTGCCCTGACACTTTTTACTGCAACACTGACACTAAATGCAGTTATCAGAAATAAATGATAACTGTATTCAGTGACACAATGTTACAGTGGACTGGGGGGGGCGATCGGCGGTGACAGGAAGGGGTTAAGTGTGCCTATGTGTACCTGTGTCAGTGTGATGCTTGGTGCAACTTACTGTGTGATGTGTTCTCTCCTCAGCGTCGGACGAAAAGACCGACACGAGGAGGAACACAGCACTTCCCTCTTCCTGTGTTTACACTTAGCACAGGAAGAGGCTGGCGGGCGCGCGCATTGGCTGGGAGCGATCGCGAGGGGGTGGCTGAAAACGAGTAGCCGCCCCCTCATCCCGGATCGCTCCCGGAGCTAAAGGAACCGCCGCATGTACGGGGGGGGGGGTCCGATCGGACCCCCGAACCCCCTCAAGGCACCAACGTATATATACGTTGATGTGCCTGTCGGTGCCATTCTGCCGACGTAAATGTACATGCGGCGGTCCTTAACTGGTTAATGATGTCATCCAGGAACGCCCCCAAAAGCCGTTCACCCTTAAAGGGTAAATCCACCAAAGCCTTTTTTGAGGACTGGTCCGCAGACCAACACTCAAGTCACAGCAGGCGTCGCAGTACCACCGCGGAGGCCCTAGAAAGCAAGGGGAGCGTATCCAGGGCCGACTCGCAGGCAAATTTTAGGCCCTGTACCAACTGGTCGGCCAGGTCCAGACAGGTCTCAAACATTCTGTGTCTTAAGCTCTTGCAGCAAGACCTTTGCCCGTTCAGCGAGTGTCTGCGACACCAGAGCCCCGGCCAAAACCGGTCTCACACCTGAAACCCACTACTGTGAACGTGGAGCGGGCCACAGCCTGAGCCCTCCTATCTGTGGGGTCCGTAAATGTGGGAGCCCCCTCCACAGGCAACATGGTGGCTTTACTCAGTCTGGACACCGGAGGGTCCACTGAGGGAGGAGAAACCCACTTTTTTTTTTTAAATCCTCCTCAAAAGGATAACAGACCGCAAAGCATTTTGGAACAGCAAAAGCTTTCTGCGGTGTATCCCATTCCTTGTACAAAAGTCCATCCAGGGGTGGTTTGCGGAACCCAAAAGGGATCGGCATATCCGATGCCGCACCGCAGTGATAAGGGCTCCAAACGCTTTATCATGTGTCGGCTCTGAAACATCCTCACTGTCCGCGTGGGCCAAGCCTGCATTATCTGACATGAACCAGTAGCACGGTCTGGTTCTACGTCAGAGCCACCCCCAGAAGCTGGCGCAGGGAGGGGGCATTTTTTACCCCCCTTCTGGCCACTAGTCGCTTTAATCCTGGCGAGAAACGCCTCCAGGACTGCCGTTATAGGCTCCACAGAGGCACCAAGGGTTAACTCCGGCAAGGTTGGGGTGGAAGCCTCTGGTTCAGACTCCATGTTGACCCACACTTATGCCACCCTAGCACTGCAAGGCAGATACCCACCGGCCGCCCACCCGGCTGTAAATACAGAGCAGGGGACCCTCAGGGGCTGTAGCAGAAGCGCTCAGAAGGCTGGCTGTGCTGAGCTGTCCCTCAGGAAGCGATTCGCAGACTTTTGCTGCATTATTTCAGTCACAAGAGGCCAAGACTTTTTCCAAAATGGCCGCCGACCTATACAAGCCGCGATCCGCGGCAAAAAGATGGCCACACGCGCTAGTGAAAGCACAATGACGCAGCAGAAAGTCCACAGCAGCACTCCTCACACCAAACCAACTGTTCCCCACAGAAAACAGACCCCGGCAGTGACAGAACCCCAGGAGGGCCCCCCCTAACAGCCGGCACCCAGTATGGGGAAGGAGGGAGAGGAAGGGAAAGAGGAACTACCGGCAGGAGGCATTCCTGACTGAACCAACTTCCGCAAACGGCATGGTAGTCGGCCAGACACACTGTGACAAGGCCATAGAGACCGGTCATATGTGTGCCCTAGAACATGAAAGTTCCCCGGCCACCCCTGGAGCAATGGGGCATGTCGTGGACAAGCCAGAGCTGAGCTGAGGGCCGGCTCACGCTTGATGGCTGTACATGGGGGGACTACAAGGATCAAGGATGCAGCCTGTCAGCCAGTCGGCAGCTGATAGAATCCAGGAACCAAAATAATAAAAGCAAAAAAAAAAAAACGAGTAGATGGACTCAGAAAGGCCAGTCTACTCCTGATGCTAGGCAGAAGAAAAACTGGAGCTGTTCAGTCAGAGTGGGGGGTAATATAGCCGGGGAACCACACCCCCTGGGAGGAGCTGTACTGCAGAAATGTTTAACACTTGAAGTGCTGTTTTTCTGCCTAGTATCTCCTGGAAGGAAGGTGATACAACCCTAAGGTCAATGCTGCTGTGTCCGTCCATGAACGGAAGAGAAATAAACACTACAAAAGTTTCTATAATATTTTATTAAGGCAGCCCCGGCTCTTCTCCCGGCAATGTTTTCTACTTTTGCTGGCTTTTTTCCCACTGTTCTTCCGACGCTCAACACGATCTCCCGATGCAATGCTGGCTCCACCGTGTGCAATGACATATAGGCATAGGGCGGAGCGCCAACCGGAGACACAAGTTTGAGATCACGCCCCTTGTGACATCAATGCCCCGTAATGCCCGGGTCATGTCGACACAAGGGGCATGGTCTCAAACTTGTGTCCAGCATTACATCGGGAGATCACCCAGGAAAAGAGGGGGGGGCTGGGAAGAGGGAGATGGGAGAGAGAGCTGCCTTAATATTTAAAAAACCTGCGTAGTGCGTTTATTTTTGACACTTTAGGTGAATGGGTAGGGGTTCCATGTACCCCTACTCACTTCACCTAGGGTGGGGGCCCCCCCTTGTTAAAGGGGGCTTCCAGATTCTGATAAATCCCCGCCCGCAGACCCCGACAACCACCGGGCAAGGGTTGTCAGGAAGAGGCCCTTGGCCACATGACAAGGGCCCCCCACCTTGCCCCAAAGTACCAGAAAGTGACCTTGTTTTCCCATTTAGCTCTCCTCTGTACCTCATTTTCAGTTTTAGCCTCTCAAACTTTTGTTTACCCCACAATTTGTTTCACCCTCTCTTACTGCACTCATCACCTTTTAATTCTGCACCACATAATAGTTCATTATGAAACACCCAAGAACGAAGCCCTGCAGAGGTTCCCACACACTGCAGGGATAGCCGACATCTTCCTCAGTGTTTCTTCCGGGTTTGTTGCTACTGCCGGAGCCACAAATACATCACTCCCGCGTATGCGCGTCAAAGCCAGTCATGGCACAGGGCCCTGAAAAAACAGCACGGGCTGCTGTTTCAGAGCGCATGCACAGCGTACGACGAAGTATATAGTAAATATCTCCTAAACGGTGCAAGTTTAGGAGACATTTTTAGTACCCTATAGGTAAGCCTTATTATAGGCTTACCTGTAGGTACAATTAAAAAGGAAGACTTTACCTTCTCCAACATCCAGTTGTATGGTGACAAGTCAAATGTGTATACTGCTTCTGCTTTGCTAGTCAGCCTGCAGAGATAGAAAATTATATATATATTTTTTTACCTTAAAAATTGTCCCTAGAACCTACCTTGTAAACTTGCAGTCAGAGGCAATATGGCCAGCACCTCCACACTTTGTGCACAGGGTGGTATTGGTAATAGTACGCGTTTCAGTACTTTGCCAGGGCCGTAATATCCTGCAAAAATAATGGCAGATATCAACTTGAGAACCAAAACATGTTAAATAATGGCCCTATGTATATATGGCATTTGGATATACACAGATCTTGCAGAGGTAATCAACTGCCATGAAGCACAGTACATGTGATTTCTTAAATAAATCTTACCTGTTGTCATCTTCCCGCAGAGTACCATTTAGTCGTGCCAACTCTCGCAATTGCATCTTGCGAAGGTCATTCTGATCTTCTGGAGTCTCTATACCTTGTTTGAGAATATTCCGAATCTTATAGAAAAAAAAAAAAAAACACAAACGCTAAACAAGCATTACCAATAACTTCTGGGGAAGATTTCCAAGAGTGCCTCTATTTGCAATAAAAGTTGAATCAGTCATCCATTACCAAAATTTCACCTGGTGAAAGCCCGATTCCTCTTTAACCATTTGCTTACTGGGCACATATACCCCTTTCCTGCCCAGGCGAAATTTCAGCTTTCAGCACTGCGTCGCTTTAAATTAAAATTGCGCGGTCGTGCGACGTGCCCTTACAAACAAAATGGATGTCCTTTTTTCCCCACAAATAGAGCTTTCTTTTGGTGGTATTTGAATACCTCGGTGGTTTTTATTTTTTGCGCTATAAACAAAAAAGTGCAACAATTTAAAAAAAAAACATAATATTTTTTACTTTTTGCTATAATAAAAATCCCATTTAAAAAAAAAAAAAAAAATCACAATAAGCGTATAGTAATTGGTTTGCGCAAAGGTTAAAGTGGCTACAAAATAAGGGATAGAAATCTGACAATTTTTTTTTTTTTACTAGTAATACGGCGATCTGCGAATTTTGTCAGGACTGCGATATTGCGACGGACACATCGGACACTTTTGACACATTTTTGGGACCATTCACATTTATACAGCGACCAGTGCTATAAAAACGCACTAATTACTGTATAAATGTGACGGGCAGGGAAGGGGTTAACACTAGGGGGTGAAGAAGGGGTTAAATGTGTATCCTGGGTGTGTTCTAACTGTGTGGGGGGAGGTGTCCCTATGTACAAAGGACACAGCATCAGTCTCCTCTCCCTGACAGGACGTGGAGCTCTGTGTTTACACACAGAGCTCCACTTCCCTGCTCTAAAACTGCCGATCGGCGCGTCGGCATCCAGTGGCCGGAGAAGACGATGCCGTCAATTGACGGCGGCTGGGATATTCAGATCCCCTTTGCCGCCATCATTTGACGATAGACGGGGATTCAAGTGGTTAAACCCTCAAAGTGGATGTGAACCTTCCATACACCCAGTGAAGTGAAAACCCATCTCCCTACAAAGGTTTTACATTTATATCTGCTGTCTTCACATTTATATACTGTTTAGAAAGTTGAGATCATGTTAGGGGATTTTCTTTAACTGGTTAACACCAACATTTCTGATTGGAGGAAAGACACACCCCCTCTCATCATAGGCAGAGACTCTCAGTTGTTTTGTAATAGGACCTGCTCTCTGTTAATCTATTTTAGCAACTTCCACAGACAGAAGATTCAGGCTGCTTTTGTCTAAAAAGTCTGAATTTGTCAGGAGTTAGGCTGATAAACAGAACAGTTCAGGAGAAAGCTACAGGACTTTGCTCATTGAAGAGAGAAAACAAAATACTGCAGGGATATATGTGCCCAGCTCACATTTCATGAATCGTGTTTACATCCACTTTAACAGATTAAAATATTCAAAGCAATTCTAACACTGCTTACCTGATCTACAGCTTTCTTGACATTCTCCATGGTATTGGCCGTTACCAAGGCATGAAGCGGCTCATCCTCACCAGGAAGAGTCTGCCCATCTTTGCGTGCAACCTTTCCTTCCTTCACTGAACCTTTGCCCCGGATCATAATTTTAGCATTACATTCCTTCTCAATGTTTTTCAACGTATTTCCTCTAAAAAAAAAAAAAAAAAAAAATTGGCACATTTTTTTTTTTTTTTCATGAAATACATTTTTATGGGTTTAGTTGCATACCTTGGACCAATCAGTAAACCCACAAAGTTGATCTCTGGGTACTCATCCTGAGGGATCATAACCTTGTCACTGACTCGTGTGGCAGGTGGCCTGAAAAATAAAATGTGGAGATGAAAAACTAAAGAACGCAATGGTAGATCATGACAAGAGCCAAAAGGAAAGCTTTATATGTAGCATAATGAATAGATCAATGTTTGGACATCTATATATGCACACATGTATAAAGTATAATCTCTTTAAAACTTTTTAACCATTAACTCGCCATGACCAACGTTGCAAACATCCATTACAGCCTAAAAATAGGATTTTTGCCATACTTACCTGTAAAATCCTTTTGAGTACATCATGGGACAGTCACTACCTGCTGGGTTATACTTCCATCTCCATGTGAATGGACACCAATAGACCGGAAGTTATCCCACATAAAACCCCTCCCATAAAGGAAGCACATCAGTTTTGTAGCAAGCACTGAATTCTCAAAAAAGAGGAGGGACCTCTGTGTCCCATGATGTACGCAAAGAAATGGATTTAACAGGTAACTGATGTAAAAATCTAAATTTTCTTTTTCAAACATCTTCGGACACAGTCAGGCTAATATTCATTATCTACTGGGAAATCTCAGAGCAATAGCCTTGAGGGGAGGGAGACACCCTGCCAAACTGTAGCCATCGGTTATTATACTGCAGCCTGCAAAACACTGTGGCTGAAAGTCGAATCCTTGGCTGCTTTAACATCCACTTGATAAAATGTTGTGAACGTATGCACTGAAGACCAGGTAGCAGCCTTACAAATCTGAGCCACAAATACCCAATGGCAAAAAGCCCAGGAGGTTCCTACACCCCTGGTAGAATGAGTTCTCACGCTAAAGGAAGGAGCTTTACGTTTCAGCCCCGTGGCCCGAAACCAAAAAGAAGTCTGATCCGAAGATCGCTGCAGATCTATAGACAAATAAACCTCGACTGCTCGGACAACGTCCAAATGAGGCAGAGAAATAAAAAAAAAAATCAAAGTGTTCCGAAATGAAAGGAAAGGCAGACACCACTTTTGTCAAAAAGAATGTAACAGGTCGTAACACAACCCTGTTATGGTGGAGGATCAAGCACGGTTCCCTGCATGAAAGGACCGCCAACTCTGACACCATTCTAGCCATCATGAAGTCTAGCTTGCTTGGCAGCAAGTCTAGTGGAATTTCCGCAATAGGTTCAAATGGTTGCTTCTGTAACACCAAATTTAAGTCCCAATAAGTGACCTAATGGGGGAAGCAAACGAGTTGCCCCCTGCATAAAGTTTTGGACCAGTGAATGCGAGACTAAAGGTCTTTGAAAAAACACAGATAAGGCTGAAACTTAACCTCTGAATTAGAGCTGCACAATTTATCATTAAAGCGGATAGCCCCTTAAAAAAATAAAAATAAAAGCCAGCAGCTACAAATACTGCAGCTGCTGACTTTTAATATTAGGACACTTACCTGTCCTGGAGTCCAGCGGCGTCCGCAGCAGGTCTCCATCCACGGTGAGGGAACCAGGAAGTGAAGCGCTCCGGCTTCACTGCCCGGTTCCCTACCTCGCATGCGCAAGTCGCGCTGCGCCTGCCGATTTGCTCCCGATGTGTGTTGGGAGCCGAGTGTTCCCAGCACACAACGGGAAAAACCTTTCTTTTTGCCTGAGACTGCGGGGCGGAAGTGGGTGCAAATACCTGTCTTTAGACAGGTATCTGCACCCCCCTCCCCCTGAAAGATGTCAAATGTGACACCGGAGGGGGGGAGGGTTCCGATCAGCGGAACTTCACTTTAGGGTGGAGATCCGCTTTAAGAATCAAAATCATGATCTTTTTCACTTCCGGATATTTAAAACAGCATGTCACTGTTTGAAGTGCAGATTTCTCACAGCTGGAAAAAAATAAAATCCAGGCAGCCTGCCAAGTTTTAAAACTAATAAGGCTAATAGGCCAATAAGTGAAACAAAAGTAACTTCATTATTTTATCAAATAAAGAACTCTGTATAGATGAAGGAAGATTAACCATTTAAAAGACCAAACCTTTTCTGACATTTGTTGCTTACAAGTAAAAATGTTCTGCTAGAAAATTACTTGTAACACCCACAAACATGATATTTTTTTTTAGGGACCCTAGAGAATAAAAGTGGTTGTTGCAATATTTTACGTCACACCGTAGTTGCGCAGCGTTTTTTTAAACTTTTTCTGAAAAAATACACTAATGAATAAAAAAATAAACGGTAAAGTTAACCCAAATTTTTTTCTATAACGTGAAAGAGGATATTGCACCGCGAGAGAATTCGTGATCTTTATTCCAAGAAAAAAAAATTGTGATTCTCATTTTAGCCGTTATAGTGCCGCTCTACTCTGAATGTACTCAAGGACAATCTGATTTCCACAGCTGACTGTAGAAAAGAGAATTCTCCCAATCACGTATTCGAGGATGCCATTTTTTGGTTTCACAGCAAGTCGCACCAAATAATAGATCTTCCCAGCAACAGCCTTTCAAGCATTCACTAGGGAAGACTGTAAATTGGGGTGGAATATAAGACCTTGAGGCAGTAGATCGGGGAGACACGGAAGTGTCCATAGCCTGTCTACAGTCAGTCTCAATCTCTGGGAACCAAGGCCTTCTGGGCCAGGCTGGTGCCACATGAATGACTGGAACCCTCTCTCCGAATCCTGCTGTAGTTTGCTGTTGAACCTGAATGTCAGTAGAATAATAAAGTGATAAGCGCATATACATTAAACACTGAGGCTGTCAAAATACAGTCTGTTAAAAACAAAGTGCAATCCGTGCAAAAAGTGCAAATGCATATATATCAAATGATAAATGGTCCCATCCGTGGTGCAAATGCATATATATCAAATGATATTATTCTATCACTTTATTATTCTATCACTGTTTTATCGCACATCACAATTCAGCTTGAGCAGCACATACACCCCCCTTTTTCACTTTATTTGGTGGCGCAAGAGCTTCACATACTTATACTGAATGTCAGTAGATCGAACTCTGGCCATCCCCAACGTTGGCAAATTTCCTGGAACACCCCTGGGTGTAGGGACCATTCCCCCCAGCCGGATCTGCTGGTGGCTGAGATAATCTGTGTAGTATGGGTAATCCGCACTATCCCCAAAGAAAGGGGGTGTGCAATAGTGCAAAAAAATTCCACCATGTGAAAAAAATATATGTGGATAATACTTGTCCCCACTGGGACAAAATTCCAAATATGACAAAAGGAAGGTGCTGTGATTATAAAAAAAATAGCTTGAATAGTAAACTAGAAATAAATGTAATAAAGTGAAAACAATGCGCAACCTAAACATCGCGTTTCTCCGTACAAGGTGTCCCAGTGGACGCCTTGTACGAAGAAATGCGATGTTTAGGTTGCGCATTGTTTCACCTTATTACATTTATTTCTAGTTTACCAGTGGAAAGGAGGCCTCCTTTCCCAGTGGACACATTGTACGGAGAAACGCAGCGTCTGTTGGAGCCAAGGACTCTGACGTCATCACACTCCAGCTGGTTCGGCGTGAGCTGCCGCTGGTAGACTGTTTTTTATTCGTTTTTATCTGGATGTCAGTAACCCAGTATTTTTAGTATTTTAAAAAAAGGGTGTCTTCTTTGATATACTGCACCATGAAGTTTTCCTCTCTTTTTCATTTATAATATGCTCAGACCTGCGCTTTGAACGCCTTTACCCATCACTATTCCTGAAAGAGATAGTATATATGTCCTGGGAGAAAGATCCAGCTGATCCTAAGGTTGTTTGGTATCCCATGGAGAGGTGAAAAAAGTTTGCTAAGGGGAAGGATTTTCTGCTGTGGATCAACTTCCATGTTCGGAGCCTGATGAATGTGCTGAGCCCATTTGATCTCCGTAGCAGAGCGGCCAATTTATCTACTTTTACCTGATGAAGTCTTCCAATTCTCTACTCCCAGGATATGGACTGCGGATCGGCACATGTCCCTCTGCCCAGGCTGGTATGTGGTTCACCTTCAGAGCTGACTGACTGGTACTGCCTTGGTGGTTTATCTAATATAAACCACCAAGGCGGTACCAGTCTTTTAGCTCTGAAGGAGGTGAACCACTCCAGCGACATTGTCAGTCTGAACCCCAATAGGACAGTCCTGAAGCTCCACTGTCCAGGAATATAGGGCCAGACCTACTGCCCGTAATTCCAGGACGTTGATGGGCAGGATCCGCTCTGTCCCTAACCATTTCCCCTGAGCCTTGAGACCTTCTAGAGTCGCTTCCCAGCCTGAGAGACTGGTATCTGTAGTCTGTACTATTTCAAGTTACCGGAAGGATTCTCCCTTTCCCAAGTTCTGATCCTGCAACCACCAGTTTTGGCTTGGAGTTGTAAAGAAAAAAACGTTTTTTTGCCCAAAATTAATGTCTGCAAGGTAGACAGACGGAATAGTGTAATGATTCTGTTAAATACCTATTACATTCCTTCATCTATACCACCTCTGGCATTCTAGTTTCTGTTCTCTCATTCACTTCTTGGTTTGCATCACTTGTTCATGCAAGAACTATATTTCCCAGTATGAATTGCGACACGCCCAGTAATTCACACCTCCTTGAAGTCTCTAACACGTAGAGAGCATCCTGCCACACAGATGTAGTTTCCAGGAGGGGGCGAGCACGTTGACCACCGCAGTAAAGTCTCCCTTCACGGTGGTCAGTAAAATCAGACAAGCAGGAAGTGAACAGAACAGACGAAATAGAGCAACTTCTGAGCAAAAACTAACACTGAGGAAGTGAAAAGAGAAATGTCTGCAGGTAAAGGATGCTCATTATGAAAAAATAATTTTTCCTTTACAACCCCTTTAAGCCTGCCTGAGGAGATAAGCACACATTGGATAATCCAGGGCTTGTCTGCTGTTCCAAGCCGGAACGTTCTGTGAATGGTTGATCCTGGCTAATGCGCGTGGCTGTATTAGCGTATGACGCAAACCTTCGTACACCCAAATAAAGGCTACTGTGCATGCACTCTTGCAAGCACACATGTGCCAATGGCGAACCAAGTCAAACTGACGCATCATACAGGTTAAAAGAAACAGCCAGAGATAAACAAAGTACACTTTGCAAGCACCCACAGCTAGTCCAAAACTCCCCCGTATGGCCACCACACACAGGTGTCCAGCCTCTAGCTAGCTTGACTGATTATTAAAATCACTGGGACACCCCACAATAAGTAAAGGGGTTTCACTTGCCCTTCCAGGCTCAGGGCAATTTAGAAACCAAGAGCCCAATCTTCACCCTCCAGGGCAGGATCCTGCCACTTGAGAACCTTCAAGGACTGGGTACCCTTTTCGTGTTTAGGGTCCACTCCCTTGGACCTGTACAACACCCTGCAGGAATGCCTTAGCGCTGTGGTGTCCAGGATTCCACTTTGCAGGGTCCAGTGCCCAGAGACTGCATTACAGGCAAAACCCTGCAAATTTCTTGAGTCTTCTTTGCAAGGCTCGAGTACCATTTATCCAAGCATATAAAGCCTGTGTCGAATGAATCTGATCAGCCCATCCCTTGATTTAAGAACAGTTTGTGGGACTAGAGACCTGGATCTCAGGGAGCTCAAACAGTGTCCATTCACCTGGAGATGAAGTATAACCAAGCAGGTAATTAGCCTGTTACCCACGATGTATGAATAAGAAATACTCATTTATATTACTCATAAAACTACAAAGTCATGTCCTCAGTCTCCTAATGGTAACCTTTTAAAGCTGAACTCCAGGAATTTAGCCACCATCTAAAATGTGCTTGCTTACTACGGGTTAAAGCATGCCACCTTGTGGACTATTTAGAAACAAGTTTTATTGATCACTGGGGAGAATAACCATAACTACAATTCTGGCACTGACAACTTTCTTACACAGAGCAATTTGATGTCGATTGCCCATTTTATGCCTCTTAAACATTTCTTTGCCTCTTAAACATTTTTTTATGTATTCCTTATAAAATATATGCAGATCGGATTGAAGGTAGGACACAAGTTGTCTTACATCTACCATTACTTAGAGGTTAATGGAGGGTCCTATTGGGTTGGACTGACCGTGTGAAAGAGGCCCAAGGCTGCTTTCACACTGATGCGCTATGGTCTATAGTTCAGTGCAGGTAACCCGCAGTTTGAAAGCAGCCCAGTAACCACTGCAGAACAGATATGCCCATATATTCACTATGATTTTACTTAATAATAAGTAATAAGCTGCCCCCTAATAATAGTATTCTATTCAATGCCATCCCAGAGCAGGAAGTCGCGGGCCACATGTGCACTTATACAGCTTTCTGTCGAAGAGATCACCAGTCCAATAGAAGGGGGGAGCGTTACAGGAAGAGCAGTGACCAGATCGGGCAATCGGCCTTCCATGCATTCATGACCCACCATGTGTGGGTAGTTTGTAGTACGGTGTAGTTTGGGTCCACCCTATTCGGTAAGGGTATTCCATCTGATTGTCTCTGGAGGGATCACATTTCCTTGAAGGGAAACCTTCCATGTTGATTCCACTAAGATGACTTCACCATTTGGATTCTTTTCACCTTTATGGACATATATATGCTATGTATATTAAGTTGTGAATCACATTCACTTTGATATGGTTGAATTTGTTTCACTCCACTTCAGTATATATAACTCTTGTTATAGGAGTTCCTGTTATAGGAGCTGCACTTTTACTTAACCAGTTTGTTACAATTATCCTTTTGTTGTGTTGGCTGCCCACTAGAGATATTTTAGGGAAGCGCAGTATTTACTTTGAGTACATATGTTTCGTGATCACACAAACCAATGTATACACTTAATTGGATTCCACTCTTTTTGCTTATATCGCCAAAAAAACAAAAAACCGAGTTATGAATAAATACCACCAAAAGAAAGCTCTATTTGTGCGAGCAAAATGATAAAAAATTGATTTGGGTAAAGCGTAGCATGACCGCACAATTGTCATTGAAAATGAGAGAGTGCTGAAAGCCGGAAATTGAAAGTGCCCAGTATTGATGTGGTTAAATACTAAATAGCTAGTACAAAATTAAAAATGTATACCACCTCTACCATTCTGGAATACAAAATAGAGAGTTATAACTTCTCCTACTGGAGGACTTTGTGGGATTAACAGAAATCTCGTTTAACAGCTCACATGACTGGGCTCTGCAAGCATCCAATGGTGCACCTTGTTCTGGTGGGACAAGATTGTGGATATACTAACAACCTTTTTTTACCAATCTGAAAGCTTGTGGGAGCCTTTATAGCTAGTGCCAGGGGGTGGCTATTGAGGCTGGAATCCCAAATCTGGGGCCCATAGCCCCGAGTCCAGGGCAAGCTGTACCGTGAGAATCAGGTCTGGACTGGCCATAGGGCAGACCGGGCATATGCCCGGTGGGCCGCAAGTCACGTCTCCCCCCCAGTGCACTCTCAGCTGCGAGTCAGAGCCGCACTTGTGTGACAAGTGACACCCGTCAGCACATCAGGGGGCCGGGACCCGCAACAATCCCCTTCTCTCTGTAACGGTGGCCCCGATCTGATTAGTCTCGGCCGTCTCACACAGCCCAGCAGAGTAAAGCCACCTCCCCCTCTATGTCTACACAGGGGGAGGGGACCCGACATGCAGTACCGCACTGATCTGAGGTACATTATGGGTCTGAAGGGGGGGTTTCTGTACTGTAGGGGGAAGGGCATCTGCACTGTAGGGGGGGGCTGTGTAATGTAAAGGGGTCCAGGGCACTGTAAAAGGGTCCAGAGGTACGTGCTGGAACCCCACATCCCATCATTAACCACCGCGGCAAAGAGTGTTGTGTAGTATGCTCTTGGAGGTTTTGGAACCCATGCCAATTATTTACAATTTGGCCTGGAGTTTCCCCTCATGATTCATACCCAATACCAGAGAGGGGTTTGCCTTAGGACCGGTACACACTGGGGCGACTTCCTGTAAAGTTGCCTCACTATGAACGGGGATCTGACTTGGGAGGCAACTTCCATTGAAATCAATGGGTACAAGTGGCCTAGAAGTCGGATTGAAGAAGTACAGGAACCTTTTTTGAAGTCGGAGCGACTGCAGTAGTGTGCATTAAGACAACTCCATTCACTTACATTGATTTCTTCATGCAGCGCGACTTGAAGTCGGATCCGAAGTCGGACCTGTGTGAATGGGCTCTTAATTGCACTCTTTACTGTACAAGACAAAAAACCGGACAAAATATTCACAACCACCACTTATTACAAATATAACGAAAGTGGAACATGAGTGGCAAAATGAAAAAAAAAAAAAAGAGGATTTTTAATAAACAGCTTACCTGTAAAATCCTTTTCTTGAAGTACATCACGGGACACAGAGCGCATAGCCATTACACTTGGGTTATATGGGTACCTTCAGGTGTGGACACTGGTGTAATCAATTTCACAGGAAGTTTCCTCCCTATATAACCCCCTCCCACTGGGAGTGCTTCAGTTTTGTAGCAAGCAATTCTCCAGAGGTTACACAATGTTCCCCAAAAGAGGGGTGGGAGCTCTGTGTCCGTGATGTACTTCAAGAAAAGGATTTTACAGGTAAGCTGTTTATTAAAAATCCTCTTTTCTTTATCGTACATCACGGGACACAGAGCGCATAGCCATTACACTTGGGATGTCCTAAAGCAATGCTCTATGAAGGGAGGGAGACCGTAAGGCCAAGAATAGCCAAATAAAAACATTGTCAGGAGAAAACATGGCTCCACCAACAGAAAAACAAGGGGGCGTGAACCGGGCCAGAGGATTCTATACTGCTGCCCGTAGTACCGCCTGCCCAAAAGCTGCGCCCGTACCCTTTGCAACGTCCAACTTATAAAATTTAGTAAACGTATGTACGGAAGACCAGGTTGCCGCCTTGCAAACCTGTGCCATAGAGATCTGATGGTGTGCCGCCCAAGAGGCACTCATGGCACTCGTAGAATGGGCTTTAACTGATAAGGGAGGTGGAACGCGCTTCAGACCATATGCCTGAAAAATCAGCTGCTTAATCCACCTAGCCAAGGAAGACTTGGCAGCCGGCTGACCCTTCTTGGGGCCATCCGGAAGAACAAAAAGCACATCTGTTTTCCGAATCTTCTCTGTAGCCTTGAGATAGACCCTCATGGCTCGAACCACGTCCAAAGTATGAAGCCGTCTTTCCTCTCTGGACTGGGGAGTAGAAAAGAAGGATGGTAGGACTAGGTCCTGATTCAAGTGAAAACTGGATATGACCTTAGGAAGGAAAGAAGGTTGAGGCCACAGAACCACTCTGTCCTTATGCAGAATAAGGTATGGCTCCCTGCATGACAAGGCTGCCAGCTCGGAAACCCTTCTGGCTGAAGCCATAGCCACCAAGAAAACCAACTTTCGGGTTAGTAGCACAAGAGGGATTTCTGTCAGAGGTTCAAACGGCTGCCTTTGTAAAGCTGACAAGACCAGATTTAAATTCCAGGGGCAGAGGGGAGCTCTAATAGCGGGATTCACATGCAAGACCCCCTGCAAGAAGGTTTTCATAAGCGAATGGGTGGCCAAGGGTCTTTGAAACCATATTGATAAAGCCGACACCTGCCCCTTTAGAGTACTAAGAGCCAACCCTTTGTCAACGCCAACCTGGAGGAATCGCAAGATCCTGTCAATAAAAAACTTTCGAGGATGCCATTTTTGAGACTCGCACCACTCCACATAGGTTCTCCAGACTCTGTAATAATATTTCTGGAGACCGGTTTCCTAGCCTGAATCAACGTAGATATGACCTGATCTGAGAGGCCTCTGCCCTTAAGGATTAGGGATTCAGCTGCCAAGCCGTCAAATTTAGCTGCTGTGAAGCAGGATGGCAGATTGGGCCCTGAGACAGCAGATCTGGGCGCAGGGGGAGCGGCCCCGGCGCCCCGACTGACATCTTCACGGTGAGTGAGTACCAAGCCCTCCTGGGCCAGGCTGGGGCCACCAGGATCACAGGCCTGCGCTGCACTCGGATCCTCCGTAGAAGGCGGGGAATCATCTGCAGTGGAGGGAACGCATACAGAAGAGAAAACTGGTGCCAAGGGCAAACCAACGCATCGGTCCCGTAGGCCGAGGGATCCCTGGCCCGGGATATGAATTTGTCCAATTTTTTGTTGGATCTCGTTGCCATAATGTCCACATCTGGGACTCCGAATCTTTGGCAAATCTCTTGGAATACCTGGGGGTGAAGAGACCACTCCCCCGGGAGCAACTGTTGACAACTCAAAAAATCTGCTTGAGAATTGTCTATCCCTGGGATGAACACCGCCGAGATGCAGGGTACATGGGCTTCGGCCCATGAGAAAATCAGGTTTACTTCTCTTTGGGCTGCTGGGCTCTTCGTGCCCCCCTGGTGGTTTATGTATGCCACCGCAGTGGCGTTGTCGGACTGTATCCTTACTGGCAGACCCTGAAGGGGGAGAGTCCAGGCGATCAGGGCCAGTCGAGCAGCTCTGATCTCCAAGATATTGATGGGAAGCAGTTTTTCTGCCCCCGACCACAGCCCTTGCTGGGTCTGTTCTTCTAGAACTGCCCCCCAACCTAACAGGCTGGCATCCGTGGATACTATCTTCCACGTGATGGGGCAAAAGGATTTCCCTTTTGACAAATTTTGAGAGACCAGCCACCAAGACAGGCTGCGCCGTACCTTCGGGGAGAGCACTAACGGACGATCTAACGCCTGAATGGATTTGTTCCAAGCAGAGAAAATGGCTGCCTGAAGATATCTGGTATGGATCTGGGCGTAGGGCACAGCCTCCGAGGCGGCCACCATCTTCCCCAGCAGTCGCATACATAGGCGAATAGTCAGCCTCTTCTTGCCTAAGATCACTTGAACTGCTTGATTTATTGATCTGATCTTTGCTTGACGTAAACTTATCCTCTGGCAGTCTGTATCTAGCCGAAGGCCTAGGTATTCCAACTGCTTTGTGGGTTTCAATACCGATTTTTCTAGGTTTACAATCCACCCGAATTCCTCTAGATGCTGAACTGTGCGACCTACTGCCTGATTGAGGTTGGAAGCTGAGCTGTCGATAACCAGAAGATCGTCCAAGTATGCCAAGACTAAAATGCCTTCTGTCCTTAGGACGGCTAGCACCGGGGCTAACACCTTTGTGAATACCCACGGAGCTGTTGCCAACCCGAAAGGGAGGACTACGCACTGGTAATGGCGGTGATCTATCATACAACGAAGAAACCTGTGATGTGCCGGGTAGATCGGCACGTGCAGATACGCATCTTTTATGTCTATAGATGCTAGAAAGTCGTCTTGATGTAGGCTGGCTGCCACCGAACGTATTGGCCTCCATACGAAAGGTCTGAATGTTTAGAAAGCGATTTAGGCGTTTGAGGTCCAAGATAGGCCTGACGTCGCCATTGGGCTTTGGTATTATGAAAAGGTTGGAGTAGAATCCCAGACTCCATTCCTGGGTTGGTACTTCTACAAATACTCCTTGGAGCTAGAGACGATCCAATGCTTTTACAAGAGAGGCCCTCTTTATTGGGTCGCTTGGAAGATTTGACCCCTGAAGATGAGGGGGGACTTCCCGAAACTCTAGCTTGTAGTCCGTGGTTACCACGGATCTTACCCAAGAGTCGGGAATTCTGGCCTTCCACACTTCGGAGAAAAACCGAAGCCTTCCCCCCACCCAAGAGAGTGGGGGCGCCCCTTCATGAATCTGACTTGAGGACTGGTTTAACCGGCTTGCGAGGCCATGGCCTCTTGCCTGTCGTGGCTTGTCCTTGTGGGCGGCTATTAAATGCTGAACGCCCGGGAGGCCGTCGATACTGACGGGAAGTTGAAGGGGCCGAGCCTGTAAAGGCCTGTCGCTTAAATGCGGGCCCACGCGATCTTTTCTTGATAGGCAAGAAAGAACTTTTACCACTTGATATGGTCTGGATATATTTATCTAGGTCTTCACCGAATAGTCTCCCACCATGAAAGGGAAATCCTGCTAAAAGCTTTTTGCAGGGTGCCTCTGCTGACCAGTTTTTTAGCCACAAAAGGCGACGCATATGAACCAACAGCAGAGATAAACGGGACGCCTGTTGAACGGAGTCCTTAATAGCATCTACTGCAAAGCAGAGAGCTCTTGGGAGGTCAGCCAATTCACGAGCTTGCTGAGCCGGTATGTCCCTTAATATCGGTTTAGTCTGATCCTTTAAAGCCTGACAAACGCCAATGGCTGCCACTGCTGGCTGAACCACGGCACCTACTGTGGTAAAAGAAGCCTTCAGTAGGGTCTCCAATTTTTTGTCGACTGGATCTTTAAACACCTGGACATTTTCCACCGGACAGGTCAGGAATTTATTTACGCAGGAAATGGCTGCGTCCACGGTAGGGAGTGCCCATTTCTTTGCAAATTCTTCTTCCATAGGATAGAGAATGGTGACCATTTTAGGAGGGATAAAAATCCTATCAGGTCGAGCCCAATCCTGAAAAATCACGCTCTCCAGAAGGGGGTGAACCGGGAAAGACGCACCACTCAATGGTGCCTTCAAGGAACCTAAAGAGGATACCGCGGGGGCTAATTGTTCTGACACTGGAAGTTTAAAAGCAGTGCGAACCATATCCGTCAGAGACTGGATCCACAGACTCTCTGCTTGAGAAGCCGAAAAAAAATTCATCTATAGTGGAATCTTCAATGTCTGACCCGTCAGGACTCAGGTCCGCTTGATCCCCCTGTGGGTCCAATTCCTCCGAAGAGAGGACCTCTGCATCCGAACACACCGTTCTAGGTGACGGGGATCTAGCCCGTTTGCCACCCGGCAAAAAGCGGGCAATTAAAGCAGTTAACCTTTTCTCTAGCCCACCCAGGGTGGATTCTAGCATTTCTTCCGTAACATAAACGGGAATGGGTTGATTGGGGGCCGCCTCTGCCCCTAGCACCCTCAATGGCTCCTGCATGATGCTGTTCGGTGGTCTATCTGGTGAGGGTGGGACCACTGGAGCCTGGCCCAAATCCTCTGACCCCGTTGGAGACCCCTTTACTTTTTTGGCACCTTTTGAAGCCTTAGCTGGTCCTGATCCCTTGGGAGCCATTGCACAACCTTGAGACACCCCTACAGCCAACACCCAACTGTTGTAGCTAGAAGTGAAACATTAATAAGGACAGGCTATGGTAAAAAAAAAAAAAATTTTCATACGCCTGAGAAGGCGGCAATACCGAGGAGAGTCCTGTGAGTATTGCCACACCAATGCCCGTTAGCTGGAGTCCAAGGTTGCACCGACTCAGATACTGCCAGATCTAAGGCTGAGTCCCTTTAAGAAATTTTTTTTTTTTTTCTGGTCAGTGTGGACTAAGTCCAGACCAGAAGATCCACAAACCACCACTGGGTGTCACTGTTAGCCAGAAATGGCTCAGCTGCGCGCTGTGTCCTCACTCTCCACTGCTCTCAGGAGGGAATGACCAGCCAGGAAATGCTTTTTTTTTTTTGCTTTATCTGAGACCTGACGCTGCTGGCCCGCCCCCCCCCCCCCCACGCTGAAACCAACATGGAGGAAGCAGAGAGCAGAGGAGAAGCCTGGACCAGCGCTAGTAACACAGACACCCGGTAAGCCACTAATCTTTGTAGTGCACACATAGAGGAAGCTGTCCCCCTAGGCTTCCTAGGAAACAGGAGTTTTGTCAGCACTTCCTCTCTATACACGTGGGGCTGCAGTATCATGCCAACAGGCAAATCTGGGGGGGGGAGTAGCAAAATACATATCTTTAAAAGCATATATATATCTACATGTTATCTGGGTAAACATTAGTACATCCCATCCTGCCTCAAAAGACATAGTGGAGATAGTGGCTGATGCACAAGCATACCATTAGCCAACCCAGAACCCCCAGGGGGATACCTACTGTCGAACCAAGTCCCGCAGGTTCCCTCTTACCTGCTCCACGCCGCAGGGTATTGCAAAATGCAAGAGGCCCAGCCTTCCCCCATCTCCGTGGGTATTGTCTTGGACCTTCAGGGACCGGGGTCCTGTGTTAAGGAACCCACACCCCTGGACCTATATAGCATCCTGGCATCAGTAGCGTTTAGTTCTTGGAAGAGACTAAGGCACTGGAGCCCAGAATCCAGCCCTCCAAGGAGAGGCATTATAGGCAAAACCCCACTCCAGCAGGGCCCGGGTACCGTACACCTTGGCTTTGAAGCACTTCGGACGGATCCGGCTAGCTATCCTGGGTCCCGAGACCTCCGAGGGACAGCTAGACGTGACCAACACCTAAGACACTGGCGAAAAAACTTTAGCACTCCCAGTGGGAGGGGGTTATATAGGGAGGAAACTTCCTGTGAAATTGATTACACCAGTGTCCACACCTGAAGGTACCCATATAACCCAAGTGTAATGGCTATGCACACTGTGTCCCGTGATGTACTATAAAGAAAATAGGATTTTTTTTACTCAGCGTAAAATCTATTTGTCTGAGTTCTTGGATGGACACAGCAGCATTGTCTAAGAGTATTATCCTTCTAGGAGATTGACTAGGCAGAAAAACAGCGTGTTGAGGGGTGGGTGCTGTGTCCATCCATGAACTCAGAGAAATGGATTTTACGGTGAGTACAAAAAAAAATCGTATTTTCTCTTCCGTTCATGGGCGGACACAGCAGCATCTTGACCTTGGGGACATCCCCAAGCAGTGTCAAACGAATGAGGGGTGGGAAAACACAGCAAACCAACATCACCCCAAACAAACCAGAGCTCCTCAATGGAGGAACTACAACCATAAACAGCTGCCTGCAAAACCTTGAGGCCCAAGGAAGCATCCGAAGATGCACTCACATCAACCTTGTAAAACTTGGAGGAGGTGTGGACTGACAACCATTGCCTTACACACCTGTAAAACAGACGCTTGATGGCGGAAAGCCCAAGAGGCACCAATTGCCCAGGTCGAATACGAGGTAACCGGAAAGGGGGGCGGCCGTCCCTTTAGATCAGGAGTCTCCAAACTACGGCCCTCCAGGTGTTCAGGAACTACAATTCCCATCATGCCTAGCCATGTCTACTAATGTCAGAGTTTTACAATGCCTCATGGGAAGTGTAGTTCCACAGCAGCTGGAGGGCCGTAGTTTGGAGATCCCTGCTTTAGAGCATAGGCCTGAAGCACAACCTGCCTCTGATCCACCTAGAAATGGTGGACGACGAGACCGCCAGACCCTTCTTAGGACCAGTCACCGACAAGAACAGTGAATCCGACCTCTGAAACTGAGCCGTAGCAGACAGGTACACGCGCAGGGCTCGAACTACGTCCAGGGAATGCAACACAGCCTCTTTTGGATTTGCCAGTTTTCTACATCCGGAATGTACACGGCCGATAGATCCAGCACACTCTGTTCCGCCCACCTCCGCATGTGAGCGACCTCCAACGCTGCAGCCGAGCTTCTTGTTCCTCCCTGTTGACATACGCCACTGCCGTGGCGTTGTCCGACTGGATTCTGAAGTGGAATTGAGCAATCTGTACTGCCTCAAAGGAGGCAGCCATGAGACCCAGGACTCGCATGCAAAAGCACAGCGACGACTACCTGCGGGACGCCAACAGCTTCACCGCGGTCTGAAGAGTCTGCAATTTTTTTTAAAGGGAGAAAAAACTCTCGCCTCTGAGGAGTCTAGAATCAGACCCAGATACTCCAAGCACTGAGTCTGTACCAACACCGACTTCTGGAAGTTCAGCACCCAGCCAAATTTTTGGAGGGACTGACTGCCAGTCGCTACATCCTCCTCTAATTCTGAGCTTGAAGCAGCTCTCAGAAGCAGATCATCCAAGTAGCCCACAATAGCAATTCCTTGCTGTCTCAGTGAGGCCAAAATTGGGGCAAGCACCTTGGTAAAAACCCGTGGGGCTGATGCCCGGGCAAAAGGAAGAGCCACGAATTGATAGTGGCCTTCCCCGACCGCAAAGCGCAGGAACCTCTGATACCCGACATATACGGAGACATGAGAAAATCCCCCGAATGGAGTGCAGCTTCCACAGAGCGAACGGATTCCATCCTGAACTTCCGAACCCTTAAAAAGTAATTGAGAGCCTCGAGGTCCAGAATTGGGTGGACTCTGTCCTTCTTTGGGACCACAGATTAGAGTAGAAACCCTGAAACCTGTCCTGCAGTGGCACAGGTACGATTACCCCACAGCTCAACAAGTGCTGCACTGCCCGGAAGGAGAGGAAGGTTTGAGGGAAAGAATCTGTTTGATGGACGAGAAACAAACTCTCTCGTACCCTGATGAAACCACTTAGCAAACCCACTGGTCGGAAATCAGGGAGGTCCACCGAGCCGCATACTCGTGCAGACGTCCCCTCCCACCCAAGAGTTGAGCGGAGGCAAACCTTCATGCAGTCGCAGATTTGTTCGCAGGCTTGTTTGGCTTGCGAACCCAGGGACGTTTTTTCCCCCCAGCAGGCCCTATGTTGGTCTGAGGATGCTTACCTGTGGGACCTGACTGATGAAAATACAGTTTTCGCACAGAAAAAGAGGTCACCCTGCCTGCAGGGTGGCTCTTTTCCTTTCCTGAACTGGGAGAGGAGCGTGCTGTCGTCCAGGGAGGCACCAAATAGCCTCCCGCCCGGAAAGGCAAATCTGCCAGAGCCTTCTTGGAATTCTGGTCTGCAGACAACCGGGGGAAATTCCTACTTTTTTTTTAAAAGGCTCTCCTCAAAGGGGTAACGGACCGCCATACACTTAGGGACCACAAAAGGTCCTCTGCGGTCCTTCCCATTCCTTATCAAAAAAGGTCGCATAAGGAAATACTTTAGCAGTGAGGGCCTGCTTGTGGGACCCAAAAGGGACGGACCCCTCAGCAGATGTCCCGGCAGTATCCTGTAGCTTAAGAGTGTCCCGCACTGCGGTGATCAGAGCGCCAACAAGTGCCTTGTCTTGCGCTGACCAAGACCTGGAGTCTTCACTGTCCGAAAGATCCTGGTCTGCATCCTATGATACCTCAGAACCAGGGCCCTGGGGCGCAGCGAGGCCCAAGTCAGAGCTACCCCCAGGAGATGGAGGGGGCGTTTTTACATGCCTTTCGCCCACAAACTTCTTCCACCCTGGCAACAAATAATTCCAGGCCTGCCAACTAAGTGCCCACAGGGACTGCAGGGGCACCAGTAGTCACCACTGGAATGTCTGGGGAAGAAGCGTCGGCTTCTGACAGGCTCACCTGACAGCCCTTAGGGACTAATGTCAAGGTACAAGTGCGCAAAAAAAAAAAAAAAAAAAAAAAAAAAAAAGGGACACACCCTCCTTGCTGTACTGGCCAAAATGGTATCCCAGGGGACTCGCCACCCTGACAAGAAAACTACACAGCGCTGCAGTCCGCTCCTTTACACTGTGTGTGTCTGAGGTAAAACTGCGCTGTTCGCGCAGCTCAGAAAGTCCCCCAGGCACTAAAGGTCAACCTCAAAAAATTCCATCAGGAGACTTAATCAATTTTGCATTTATTCGCTGTCTCCATCTTAGTTCACATCATAGTAGGAAATGACTTCATAGCATTATTACTTGCATGTGTATGAAAGTGATAGAGCCTATTCCGGTCGCGGAATAGGAATTCAAAAGGTGCTTAAATTGCTAGGATATAAGAATTCCCCCACCCTAATCCACCCCCCTAAACCCTCCTCCCTACCCACCCTCCTTTCTTCGAACAACCATCTCGTATTGTGTCTACATTTGCTTATTGCCCATTTTTGTTCTATACCATCCTGTCTAGATATCTGACAGCTTATATTCCTGCCATTCCAGTATAAAACCCCTTTTACCTTCCTCCCCCATAAACCTAAGCTGTTCAGTGTTATAGATATTTATATTACAGAGCCAGTTCCTCACCGTTGGGCTCTCAGGATCCTTCCACTATCTGGGAATCAAACATTTCGCTGCAAAACCTGTATTAAACCACAGCAAAATAGCCGACAGACGTTTCAGGGGGGAAAAAAATAGGATTTTTATAACGGCTTACCTGTAAAATCCTTTTCTTGGAGTACATCACATTTTATCCGGGCGCCATCAGACACGAGGAATCAAACTGCAGCCTGCAGCACACTGCGCCCAAAGGCGCTTTCCTCATTTTTCCTTATGTCCAGTTAGTAACATTTTGTGAAACTATGGACAGACGACCATGTCGCGGCCTTGCAGACCTGAGCCATGGAGGCTTGATGATGCACTGCCCAGGAAGTACCCACCGCTCTAGTGGAATGTGCTTTAACCTTAAACGGGGGAATCTTTCCCCTCAAGCCATAGGCTTGAGTAATGATCTGTCAAATCCATTTGGAGATAATAGACTTCAACGCTGCCTGCCCACATCTGGGACCTTCTGGTAGGATAAACAACATGTCCGTTTTCCGGACTTGAGCAGTAGCCCTAAGGTAGATTTTAACTGCTCCAAGTACATCTAGCGTATGCAATGACTCTCCCTTGCAGAACTAGGTTCTGAGAAAAAAGAAGGGAGAACTAGATCTTCATTTAAATGAAAGTTAGAAACAACCTTAGGAAGGAGAGTCGGGTGAGGCCGTAGGACCACTCTGTCCTTATGGAGAATAAGGTATGGTTCCTTACATAAGGCCGCCAACTCCGATACCCTCCTAGCAGAGGTTATGGCAATCAAAAAAACACCTTCCTTGTCAGAAGGATTAATAGAATGTGAGCCAAAGGCTCAAAAGGTTGCTTCTGCAAGACAGAAAGGACCAGATTTAGATCCCACGGACACAAGGGGGTCTTGACTAGAGAATGTGTAGCCAGTGGCCTTTGAAACAAAATCGATAAGGCCGAGATCTGGCCCATAATGGTGCTTAGGGCCAACGTCATGTCTGCCCCCATCTGCAGAAAATCTAGAATTCTGCCAATGAGATACCTGCGGGGATGCCACCCCCTGGTTTCGCACCAGGCCACATAAGCTTTCCAAACTCTAATGCCAGAAAGCCAGCATCCAGGCTCATTTACTACAAAGTAGACACTACTGATTTAGAGAGACCCCTCATTTTTAGGATATGGGACTCAACAGCCAGAACGTTAAATTAAGAGACGGTAAGGAAGGGTGGAATATCGGTCCCTGAGACCGTAGGTCTGGACGAAGCGGAAGGGTCCATGGATGCCCCACGGACATCCTTACAACTTCTGTGTACCAGGCCCTTCTGGGCCACGCCAGAGCGACCAGAATGACTGGTTTCTCGTTCAACCTCATCCTGCGAAGGAGGCGAGGTACTAACTGCAGTGGAGGAAACCCTTACATTAGGGAGAATAGAGGATCCAAGGCCAATGCTAGGGACCTTCTTTTTCCCGGGTCTTTCGGGACGCTTGAGGCCAAGAAGCGAGGCGGAGGAAATTCGCTCAACTCCAGCTTGGAGCCCTCGGAAACCGTAGCTAGAACCCAATTGTCTTAGATCCTCCCTTGCCAAGCCTCCGCAAACTGCTGAAGTCTCCCCCCCACCCTGCTGAGTGGGGGGTGAACCTTCATAATGCCGACTTGGATGCTGGCTTGGCTGGCTTACGGCTCCAAGGCTTTTTGGAAGCCTGAGGCTGGCCCTGCGGCTTCCCACCCGCATTAAACCATCCGGGAGGCCGTCGGAACTGCCTGGTAGTGGAAGTACTAGGGATAGGAGAGGAAGATT
Organism: Rana kukunoris; assembly: GCA_029574335.1. Lineage (NCBI taxonomy): Eukaryota > Metazoa > Chordata > Amphibia > Anura > Ranidae > Rana > Rana kukunoris. The sequence continues at coordinate 262,451,405 of CM056059.1, read as the reverse complement.
TTTTTAAAGGAGGGAGGACCCCTAAACCTTTTCTTTACTGGTAACAGTGTGCTCTTGCCACTGGAAATTTTCTGAATGTATGCATCCAGATCTTGCCCAAATAAACGCTCTCCATGAAAGGGAAACCCTGCCAGTAATTTTTTACACAGGGTTTCAGCTGACCAGTTCTTTAACCAGAGTAATCTGCGCATTTGAAGCAAAGAGTGAGACGGGAGGACTGTTGTATAGAGTCCTTGATAGCATCTATGGCAAAGCATAATGCTTTAGGAAAGTCAGCCAATTCCTGAGCCTGTTGAGCCGGGATATCCTTCAAAACCCCTTTTAACTGGTCTTGTAAGGCTTGGCAAATACCAGTAGCTGCAATTGCAGGCTGGGTTACCCCTCTAGCTGTAGAAAACAAGGTTTTTAACAGCGTCTCTAATCTCTTGTCTGTCGGGTCTTTAAACACTTGAACGTTGTCCACCGGACAGGTCAAGGTCTTGTTTACGCAGGACACGTCCACTGTGGGTATACCCCACTTCTTAGTGAATTGTTCCTCCATGGGGTCTAAAACTTTTTAGGAGGAAGAAAAAATCTATCCGGATGTTCCCAATCCTTGTAGATAAGACCTTCCAGTAGGGGATGAACCGGGAAGGAATAGTTAGCTTGAGGAGCTTTTAAAGAGCCTAAAGGAGACTTAACTTGATGCGGTCTCTGAAAGGGGCAACTTAAAGGCCGAACTGACCATCTCCGTGAGGGACTGGACTCACAATTAGTCTGAGACCTCTGAATGACCCTCTGCCTGGTCCCCAGAGGATAAATCAATCTCTTCTGAGGATAGTGGTTCCGCGCTGAGGAACTCTGCAAAGGGAGAGGGAGACCTTGTGCGTTTTTCTCTTGAGAGAGGATGCAATCAAGGTCGCTAATCTCTGCTCCAAACCACTCGTGGCTGAGGCCAAAGCCTCCTGTTTCACAAAAACTGGAGCAGGCGGGACAAGGGCAGATGAGGCACTTGACAGTTCACCCTGGGCCTCCTCCAATTTATCAGGAGAGGAACTAGCCGCAGGACCATGCCCGAGATCCTCCGAGCCTGATGGTGATCCCTTAGATCTTTGTACTTCTAGTCCCTGAGCCTTTAGCCATAATAAAGCCGAGGTACTCACAACAGGTGCAACCACTTGCGGACCTATAGACCAGCACTGACGCTGCTATTTAATGGTCGGCAAGGTGTAGAGCCCACTATGAAAAATGTCACTGGCCAACAACCAGCAATAATACTGAAAACTTGTGCACAAGTATTCTCTGTGTCCACTGCCAGCCAGAATGGGTGAAGTGGACTTGAGCATTTATGGACTAGGTGCAAGTCACCTGACCTGCTCTGTCCTGTAATCTCAAGTCTCAGAGAACAGCTGAGATGGACCCCTTGCGCGCACGCACGCGCCGCTGACGGGCGTGCACACGCACCGATGCAGCAAATACATTTGTGTAATTGCGCGCGTGCGCCCCTATGACACGTACTATGTTGCGCGCGCGCACAAGGTCGGAGCTACCGCAGCTACCATGTGAGGACCGAAAGAAAATGTCCGCCAGCCGCAATTCAATAGCAACAGCGCTGCCACAAGAAAATGGCGCCGATTTAAAGAAAAAGCGGCGCCGAGGACACAGAGGTGGACGAGATGGCCGAAAAAACATAGCAACCCCCGAGCCCCCCATGGCAGATCACCCACACAGAGCGGGCTCAGAACACCCCGCGGCCCCCAGCCAAGATAGGAAAAGCACCACCTCAGGTACATCCCAGGTCAGTCACAGCATGGTGGAGGGAAGGAAGGGACGGGAGAAGAGCAAAGGGAGGACACAAGACCCTTCAGAGCAGTATGGAGTAGCTGCCGGCCATGGCCCACTGTGACATAGACAGCTAGCAGCCTGGTCATGTGAGCCCCGGAGCAAAAAGCTCACCGGCCACCCCTGGAGCAATGGGTTGTCGTGGCTGACCCAGCTCGTAGACAATGCCTGCTCACGCTCGATGGCCGGACTGGGGGGACTATAAGGATCTATATTATCCAGCCTGTCACCCAGCCGGCAGTTGATAGAAGATCTCAGGATCAAAAAAATAAAAAACTAAGCTGCTCAGGGCAGTGTGAGGGGTTATGACCAGAGGGACTGTTTCAGCTTTGCTAAAGTTTATATGTTTTAACCATTAACATGTCTGCCTAGTCCTCTCCTAATAGACGGACCATAACCCTACAGTCAAGTACAAGGAAGCTGTGTCCATGGACATGAGAAAAAACATGAGAAAAAAAAAGTATAATATAATATAATATAATATATATATATATATATATATATATATATATATATATATAGTGAGGGTCCCGGTCACCATGGAGACGCAGCAAAAATGGACACAGAGTCTGCATGTCAGCAGACTGCAGAACTACACAGCATAGTTTTTAAATGGAGAAAACTGCTCTGTCAGTTTTCTCCAGGTTTTGATAGTTTTGAATGGGGCTGTGTAGTTGGAGATCCTGCAGAGACTTGGGCAGGATGGGATATCCAACCCTGTGTCCAGATCTTAGACAGCCAGCAGGTTGGGTTCCCAGCTGAACGCTGACAATATAATCAGGGACTGGTCAGAACAGAGAGAGAGAGAGGTGGAAGGTGTGCAGTTGGCTGTTGCTGCAAGACAGACCCTGTGTGGGGATCTATCTGTCTGCCCTGGAGACTACATCCCTGGTGTGGGGGGACTTCGTGCCTGAGGGACTGGGAGGCTGGTGGACCTGAGGTGACTAGCGAGTCCAAGAGAGGCTGAAGGAAGTCCGGAAGTTTGGGAGACAGTGGGCTGGAGAACCTGTTGAGGCCAGGAGTGTGCCAGGTTAGCAGGTACAGCAAGGCTAAGTAAGCCTAGGAGCCAGGAGGCTTGGTATTTTGAGTTCTGTGAACATTACTGGAGAAGAACCCCTGCGTGGGAAATCCTGTATGTGAACTGTTTTTTGTTTCCTTCAATAAAAATGGGCTGCCATGCCCTTAAACATAACATCTGACTGCTGTGGACTCGCTAAAAAAATGCATTTTACCATTGAGTTAAACCCCCAACGTTTACAATATATATATATATATATATATATATACATACACATACACATACACACATACATACATACATACATACATACATATACACACACACACACACAGTTACGGATTTAAAAAAAAAGAAAAATCAAAGAAAATTGTAACGCAGAGTTTACAATTGTTATTAAACTCCCCCATACTGTAATGTCCACAACTCCCCCCAAACTGTAATGTCCACAACTCCCCCCAAACTGTAATGTCCACAACTCCCCCCAAACTGTAATGTCCACAACTCCCCCCAAACTGTAATGTCCACAACTCCTCCCAAACTGTAATGTCCACAACTCCTCCCAAACTGTAATGTCAACAACTCCCCCCCAAACTGTAATGTTCACAACTCCCCCCCCCCCCCCCCCAAACTGTAATGTCCACAACTCCCCCCCCCCAAACTGTAATGTCCACAACTCCCCCCCCAAACTGTAATGTCCACAACTCCCCCCCCCCAAACTAATGTCCACAACCCCCCCCCCCCAAACTGTAATGTCCACAACCCCCCCCCCCCAAACTGTAATGTCTACAACCCCCCCCCCCCAAACTGTAATGTCTACAACCCCCCCCCCCCCAAACTAATGTCCACAACCCCCCCCCCCCCAAACTAATGTCCACAACTCCCCCCCCCAACTAATGTCCACAACTCTCCCCCCCAAACTGTAATGTCCACAACCCCCCCCCCCAAACTGTAATGTCCACAACTCCCCCCCCCCAAACTGTAATGTCCACAACTCCCCCCCCAAACTAATGTCCACAACTCCCCCCCCCCCCCCAAACTGTAATGTCCACAACTCCCCCCCCCCCCAAACTGTAATGTCCACAACTCCCCCCCCCCCCAAACTGTAATGTCCACAACTCCCCCCAAACTGTAATGTCCACAACTCCCTGCTCTTACCAGAATGGAAAGCACAGCAAGCTCGTCCACAGACACAGGCAGGAGGGTTACAGCAGGTGGGCGATGACACGCCGCTACTAGGTCGCCGCTGGGTGTACCAAGATGGCCACAGCTCCGGATAGATATACACACACACACACACAGACACACACACACAGACACACACACACACACAGTCGTCCGTTCACAATTTCACCAAGTTTTACAAGGTTGATGATAATGCATCTTCGGATGCCTGCTTCGGCCGTAAACTTTTGCAGCCGGCAGTTTAAGGTTGCATCTCCTCAGTTGAGGAGCTCTAGTGTGTTGGGGTGAAGTTTGATTGCTGTTCCCACCCCTCGTTTCTGACAATTCAAATTTCCCCTCCAGAAAGCATTCGATTGGAATGTGTCAACAGACTACATGAGCGCCATTTTCCAGATCATATTCCACCATCAGGATCTGGAAGACGACGCCAAAATGAATGTCTAGTGTGCACCAAAAGTGTTAGGAAAGACACCAGTTTCCACTGTCCCCAATGTCCCTCCCAACCTGGCCTTTGCATCAGAGAATGCTTCAAACACTATCACACTCTTGTAAACTATTAGCCCATATTTCTAATATTGCCATTTCCCCGTTTTCAATTTCTGTTGTGGATATTTCCCCGGTGCCTCAATCAACCATATCATTGTCTTCCATGTGAACTGACCCTGGACTATGCCTCTGCATTGTTTATCCGCCATATTTCTTCCTTTTACGTGAACTGACCCAGGAATGTATCGACTATGCCTACTGTCCATTTCTGCCTTTTACCTACACTGACCTTGGCTTGTTGACTATGTTTTTGCCTGCCCCTTTGACTGATCTTTTACCCTGCTACACAGGCGCGTCACATATGTGAGGGGTTCCAGAATAGTGTTCCGAGTTGAAAAAAACAGTTTTTGATTCTCTGTGTTCCCAGAACAGGGTCTGGTTGTCCAGAGGCTTCAAAGAAATTTGGGTGGGAGAAGCCTCTACCCCTGTCCCCATTCTTTCCTGAACGATGACCACAGCTTTATGGTCCTGTCTGTTTCCTGGAAAAATACTCTGGCTGTGCTGACCATACCTCTGCCTGCTGCATGTACTACCCATTGACAGTATTCCTGCCTGCGGCATGGATGATTTTTTTGCTGCTGCTGACCACATCCCTGCCTGCTATCTGGACCAATGCTTTGGCTGAGCCGACATCTCTACCTGTACTGACTATTCCTGCCTGCTTTGCCGTCGCTGTCCACGTTCCTGCCTGCACCGATGCTCTCCTCTGTGGACCACTGCGCTCCTAAAACTGCAGGTAATCTTTGCTTTACCCTTTGCTCAGCAGAATGTATTTTGGTTTGTAATTAGCATGTACAGTACATGCTTTGTGTTAGAAATATGAAGGGTCTTCAACAATGCGATAGGTTGGCAGGAATTTGGGTGTGTAATTTACGCTCCTAGAACACCTGGCAGTGCTACTTGGATGTTGAGCCGCTGTGGCAAGGCTATGTAAAAGTGTTATTGCCATACTAAGGAGTAGGAGTAGAAGAATGTATTTTGTGGTGTCCTTTTTGCCACGTACATGCTGTGCGTTGGAAATATCTTATAAATGGACAACAATTTGTAAAAAATAAATACAAAAAAAAATAAATAAAAAAAAAGTTAATTTTTTCCCACATTTTCCAAAAACTTCTGAGGAAAAAAATGAACCGTTCAAGACTCATTATGCCTCAGATTATACAATGGGGTGTTAGCTTTACAAAATGGGGGCCTTTCCATTGTCCAGGTGCTCCAGGGTCTTCGAAACTAATAGGTGGTTGAGAAAATAGGTGTAATTAATGCTTGTAAAAACGCCTGACGGTCCTACTTCAAAGTTGGGCCTCTGTACGTGGCCAGACTGTGTAAAAGTCTCACACTTGTGGTATCGCCATACTCGGGAGGAGTAGCAGATTTTTGGGGTGTCATTGCAAGTATGCATGTGCTGTGTGAGAAATAATTAGTTATGACAATTTTGTGCAAAAAAATTATTTTCGCAAGATCTATGGGAAAAAAAATTACATTTGCTAAATGTTACAATCAAAACTAAAACGCTTTTTTTCAACAATTAGTTTTTCGCTTATATTGCAAAAAAATTAAAAACAGCGGTGATACCACCAAAAGAAAGCTCTGTGAGGGAAAAAATAAAAGTGCATAAAAATTTTGTTTAGGTACAGTGTAGCATGACTGAGTAATTGTCAAAGTGTGACAGTGCTGAAAGCTGAAAATTAGTCTGGGAAGGAAGGGTGTATAAAAGCCCTGTACTGAAGTGGTTAATAGCCATTCAAACCCCTTTGTGTCAACTTTTGATCAGGGTAATTTGGGTAGTTTTTGTTGTCCTTATGATTTAAAAAAAAAGAGTAAACTCTGTTGAATAAATGGCTTCAGCCAAACACTAACTATGAGTGAAAAAGGTTGTGTTATTCATATTTGAAAAACGGCCAAGAAATCAATTCTGCCAAGGTATACAAACTTGTCTCGACTAATCCTGGGGGGAGAAAGCCAGCCTGACATATTGAAACCAATGGGTGTGAACTGAATGTGTTCCGGCTAGAAGTGTTTACAACAGTTGAATCAGACTGTAGTGGGGTCATTTCAGTCTGGTAAGTGTGTCTTTTTTTAAATGGTGATGGCTCACATGGTGACTACAATTATGGAGTAGCACATTGGATTTGGACTATTTGATATACAGGTGGTTCCTGGGTTTCAAACAAGATTGGTTCTAAAAGAGGAGTTGTACCCAAAAATTGAACTCCCACTTTCAGGCATAGATAGCCGAGCCACGTGCGGACATCTATGCCACTTCCAGTGCCACCTCCGTCCTCCTGATGTCTTCTGGGAGAGACACAGGTCCCAGAAAGACAGCAGGGACCAATGGGATCTCGCAGCACAAGTTGAGGGGACCGCCTATACTCTATTCACCTTTGGCCAGATTTCATTTGATATGGAGTTTTGTTTGAAGCTATTTATTTTCACTATAGTAACGCAACATACAGCAGAGTGGGTAAATTAAGTATGGAATTTGGGCATCCAGGTTCGCAGAAATCTATCCGAATATTTTGAGGTTAATGTGAACCCTGTTCTCCAGAAATTTCTCCAAAAGGTGCTCTGCCTGGAAAAACCTGTCTCTTACACCTGTTGGCAGGGTTAACCTAGTTAAAATGTCCTTCTTCCCCAAGTTTCTTTATGTGTTTAGACACACACCAGTGATTATCCCCAAGTCATTTTTTAACAAACTTGATCAGGCGGTGGGGGTACGTTTGTCTGGCAGGCCTCGGTTGCAAGGGTGGGTAGACCTATAATTCAGCTCCCCTTATCAGAGGGTGGTCTGGCCCTTCCAAACGTCAGGAAGTATTCCTGGGCTCCTGTTTTGGTGCCTGAGGTGGTGGTTTGCACAGGATAACACTAACCCATCGGTCACCATTGAAGCAGCTATTTTGGGGTCTTATGCTGGTTTAAGTAACCTAGTCTATCGAGGAGCCAAGGCCAACGCTCATATTACTGCGCTGATGAGGGCCACGGTGGTGGTGTGGGGACAGGTCTCAAGGCTTCTGGCTGAGCCCGGGTTGTTCTCCCCCCACGTTATAAAATTAAAACTCTGAGACACATCATGCCAGAGGGACGGTTGCTCTCTTTTGGCATATTAAAAGCCAAGTATGGACTTCCACCCTGGATGTTCTTCAGGTTCCTCCAGCATGCGGTCCAAGCTTAGTTACCGGATCCTTTTAAGGTGGAGCCCCACTCGGTAGAGAGGGTCCTCACTTCGCGTTTTTATGGATATGGACTTCTATATATTTTAGATTGACTTGCCGTGGGGGGACCAGGGCGTCGCGAGCCTTCTCGGCCTGGCAGCTTGATATACCGGCTCTCATGCCAGAAGACTGGTCGGAGGGATTGCAGCAGTGCATTCCCTTCATGATATCGACGAGGGAGTGTTTTATCCAGCTGAAATTTATCCACAGGGTTTATTACATGCCACAGAGGCTGGCAGTTATTTACCACACCTCCAAGGATAAATGCCCAAGACGTGGAGAATTTTATCCACATGGTCTGGCAGTGCCCAAAGATTCAGGAGTTTTGGAGGCTGGTTGTGGCTGATATGGTTTCGATTAGTGGCCTGGTTTTTGGGCTGGACCCCTTGGTCCTGTTGCTGGGTATCACAGATAATCTCCCCACCTCAACACACAAGAAGCTATTTATTTCTTATACAGCATTTTATGCTCGGAAAGCAATATTACTTCATTGGAAAGCTGCTGAGCCGTCTGGCTTGTCTGCCTGGTGGAAGTTGGTGAATGACACCTTGCCTTTGTACAAACTGACATACATGGGGCATAACTGCCCCAAGAAGTTTAAGAAGATCTAGGCAGCTTGGGTGGCGGGAAGGAGACTGAAGGTTTAGTGTGCTCAGATCTTTTTGTATGCATTTTTCCGTCCTGCCCCCCCCCCCGTTCCCTAGTTTAGGATATAATGGCCCTTGGCATCTGGGAGTGTTCCTCGTGTTTGTGGTACTACTTTAGATGCCAATTGTGCTGTATATGTTATGTTTACTACATCTTAGGGTTGTCCCGATACCGATACCAGTATCGGTATCGATTCCGAGTATTGTACTCCCGCAAATACCCCCGATACCTAAATAGAATACTCTCCCCCCCCCCCCCCCCCCGCGCGCCGTCCAATCGCGTGTCTATACATGGCGCCGCTGGTATTACAAGTTTACCAACGAAAAACTTGTAATGCCTGCTGTGTTGCACGGGGATTAACCCGGCAGCAGCGGCGGCGCATGTGTGGGGGACATGACATGGCTGCAATGTGTGGGGGACATGACATGGCTGCAATGTGTGGGGGACATGACATGGCTGCAATGTGTGGGGGACATGACATGGCTGCAATGTGTGGGGGACATGACATGGCTGCAATGTGTGGGGGACATGACATGGCTGCAATGTGTGGGGGACATGACATGGCTGCAATGTGTGGGGGACATGACATGGCTGCAATGTGTGGGGGACATGACATGGCTGCAATGTGTGGGGGACATGACATGGCTGCAATGTGTGGGGGACATGACATGGCTGCAATGTGTGGGGGACATGACATGGCTGCAATGTGTGGGGGACATGACATGGCTGCAATGTGTGGGGGACATGACATGGCTGCAATGTGTGGGGGACATGACATGGCTGCAATGTGTGGGGGACATGACATGGCTGCAATGTGTGGGGGACATGACATGGCTGCAATGTGTGGGGGACATGACATGGCTGCAATGTGTGGGGGACATGACATGGCTGCAATGTGTGGGGGACATGACATGGCTGCAATGTGTGGGGGACATGACATGGCTGCAATGTGTGGGGGACATGACATGGCTGCAATGTGTGGGGGACATGACATGGCTGCAATGTGTGGGGGACATGACATGGCTGCAATGTGTGGGGGACATGACATGGCTGCAATGTGTGGGGGACATGACATGGCTGCAATGTGTGGGGGACATGACATGGCTGCAATGTGTGGGGGACATGACATGGCTGCAATGTGTGGGGGACATGACATGGCTGCAATGTGTGGGGGACATGACATGGCTGCAATGTGTGGGGGACATGACATGGCTGCAATGTGTGGGGGACATGACATGGCTGCAATGTGTGGGGGACATGACATGGCTGCAATGTGTGGGGGACATGACATGGCTGCAATGTGTGGGGGACATGACATGGCTGCAATGTGTGGGGGACATGACATGGCTGCAATGTGTGGGGGACATGACATGGCTGCAATGTGTGGGGGACATGACATGGCTGCAATGTGTGGGGGACATGACATGGCTGCAATGTGTGGGGGACATGACATGGCTGCAATGTGTGGGGGACATGACATGGCTGCAATGTGTGGGGGACATGACATGGCTGCAATGTGTGGGGGACATGACATGGCTGCAATGTGTGGGGGACATGACATGGCTGCAATGTGTGGGGGACATGACATGGCTGCAATGTGTGGGGGACATGACATGGCTGCAATGTGTGGGGGACATGACATGGCTGCAATGTGTGGGGGACATGACATGGCTGCAATGTGTGGGGGACATGACATGGCTGCAATGTGTGGGGGACATGACATGGCTGCAATGTGTGGGGGACATGACATGGCTGCAATGTGTGGGGGACATGACATGGCTGCAATATGTGGGGGACATGACATGGCTGCAATATGTGGGGGACATGACATGGCTGCAATATGTGGGGGACATGACATGGCTGCAATATGTGGGGGACATGACATGGCTGCAATATGTGGGGGACATGACATGGCTGCAATATGTGGGGGACATGACATGGCTGCAATATGTGGGGGACATGACATGGCTGCAATATGTGGGGGACATGACATGGCTGCAATATGTGGGGGACATGACATGGCTGCAATATGTGGGGGACATGACATGGCTGCAATATGTGGGGAACATGACATGGCTGCAATATGTGGGGGACATACATGGCTGCAATATGTGGGGGACATACATGGCTGCAATATGTGGGGGACATACATGGCTGCAATATGTGGGGGACATACATGGCTGCAATATGTGGGGGACATACATGGCTGCAATATGTGGGGGACATACATGGCTGGAATATGTGGGGGACATACATGGCTGCAATATGTGGGGGACATACATGGCTGCAATATGTGGGGGACATACATGGCTGCAATATGTGGGGGACATACATGGCTGCAATATGTGGGGGACATACATGGCTGCAATATGTGGGGGACATACATGGCTGCAATATGTGGGGGACATACATGGCTGCAATATGTGGGGGACATACATGGCTGCAATATGTGGGGGACATACATGGCTGCAATATGTGGGGGACATACATGGCTGCAATATGTGGGGGACATACATGGCTGCAATATGTGGGGGACATACATGGCTGCAATATGTGGGGGACATACATGGCTGCAATATGTGGGGGACATACATGGCTGCAATATGTGGGGGACATACATGGCTGCAATATGTGGGGGACATACATGGCTGCAATATGTGGGGGACATACATGGCTGCAATATGTGGGGGACATACATGGCTGCATATGTGGGGGACATACATGGCGAATATGTGGGGGACTACTTGGAAAAAAAAGTATCAGTACTTGTACTCGGTCCTAAAAAAGTGGTATCAGGACAACCCTACTACATCTGTTTGACTAACTGAAGTGGGCTTTCCTCTCTCCCCTTTGGATTGGGTACTAGGATTTGTACTGAACATGCTTCCCCTTATGTTACTGTAACAACTGTTTGAAGCCTTGTGGCCCTGATCTGTATCATCTGACTCTTATAAGCATGTAATCATTTGTTTATCTCAATAAATATTCCTTCTGTTAAAAAAAAAATCAAGTATGGAACACAATTTTTCTAGGTAAATATACAGTGGAACCTTGGATTACGAGCATAATCCGTTCCAGGAAAATACTTGTAATCCAAAGCACTCGCATATCAAAGCGAGTTCCCCATAGAAGTCAATGGAAACAAACGATTTACTTCTATCGCATGCAATACTACATGTGGTCAGAGGTGGGGGGGCTCCGGAGAGCCTCGGAAATACCCGGGGACAGATCGGCTGAACTCAAACACTCGGTACCAAGTATTTGAGTGATTGAGCATTTCCAAACAGCTCTGAACCGTTCAAAGTGTCACCGGTGCCCCTGCACCTCTGGCCAAATGCAGAACTGCACACCCCATTAGCTTGAATTCTGCTCGTTTTGGGAGACACTCGCAAACCGAGTCAGAAGTTAACCACTTAAGACCCGGACCAATACGTTGGTAAATGACCCAAGGTGTTTTTGCGATTCGGCACTGCGTCGCTTGAACAGACAATTGCGCGGTCGTGCGACGTGGCTCCCAAACAAAATTTGCATCCTTTTCTTCCCACAAATAGAGCTTTCTTTTGGTGGTATTTGATCACCTCTGCGATTTTTATTTTTTGCGCTATATACAAAAATAGAGCAACATTTTTGAAAAAAAAACCACTATTTTTTACTTTGTTAAAAAATCAAATAAACTAAATTTTAGTCAAACATTTAGGCCAAAATGTATTTAGCCACATGTCTTTAGTAAAAAAAAAAAAAAAAAAAAATCGCAATAAAAAAAAATAGCTACCTAGCGGGAACAGCGACACTAATACAGCGATCAGAAAAATGATCGCTTAGTGACGCTGGCAATATGGAGTGAAAGGGTTAACTAGGGCGGTGATCAGGGGGTTAAAACTTTATTAGGGGGGGTGGGGGGGGCTATCCTGAACCTAACACTAACTGATTTTACACTGCCTGTCACACCGACACTAAATGCAGTGATTAGATCACTGCATTCAGTGACACTGTGACAGGGGGGTGGGGGGGCAGATCGCAAGGGGTTAAGTATGCCTATGTGTGTGTGTGTCAGTGTAATGTTGGTGCACACTTACTGTGAGGTGTTCCTCTCATCGCAGCGGTTGGAAATACCGCTGCGATGAGAGATAACATCACTTCCCCCTTCCTGTGTAAAAACAGGAGGAGGAAGTGACAGGGCGGGAAAGCGCAAGGATTGGCTGGGAGCGATCGCGGGGGGGCAGGCAAACTCATCGCAGCGGTTGGAAATACCGCTGCGATGAGAGATAACATCACTTCCCCCTTCCTGTGTAAAAACAGGAGGAGGAAGTGACAGGGCGGGAGAGCGCAAGGATTGGCTGGGAGCGATCGCGGGGGGGCGGGCAAACACGGACATCCGCCCGCTCGTCCCGGAGACCTCCGCACGCCGCGGAGGGGGTCCCGATCGGACCCCCGACCCGATACTGGGCGAGGACGTAAATTTATGCCCTTGTGCCCATCCGTGCCATTCTGTGGCCGTAAATGTGTGTGCGGAGGTCCTTAAGTGGTTAAGAAAAATTGTTAACCGCATTACTTGTTAACCAATGTTCTACTGTATCAAAAGGTGCTATTATTTAATATTCACCACGTTGGTAACAACCCATGCAATCCATACAAAGAAATCAAAACAAAAGTTCAGAAATCAGGTTGCGTAAATAAATGGAATGAACACGTCAAATGAAATACTTGGTACAAAATCCTATGTTGGTAATGGCAGCTTCAAGATGCTTTTTGTATTGCTCAGGCGTGATTTTGGCCAAGACACTCGTTCACATCGCTGGAGGAAGATTGGGCTCAGGTAAGTATTAGGGGGCTGCTGTACACAGGTTTTTCATCTTAAAAGGGTCACTAAAGAAATGTTTTTTTTTTTTTTTTTGCTGAAATGACTTTACAGGGTATAGAGACATAAAAGTTAACCGATTCCTTTTTAAAATAATTAAAAATAGATAAAAATCAATCATATAATGTGCCTGCAGGTTAGTTTCACTTTTGAACTGGCTTCATGTTTCTGTGAAGTAGAAATAGACACACAGAACAAAAACAAATCCAGGGCAGTGTTTTGTTTTTAAAATTAATCTGATTGGTTCTAGGAAGTTTTAGACACACAGTAATGACAGCTTAGACCACCGTGAGAAAGCTCCCAGTACTGTGTAATGACAGCTTAGACCACCGTGAGAAAGCTCCCAGTACTGTGTTATAAGGAAACAGACAAGCAGGAAGTGTGGAGAACAGAGCAGGATTACAGCAACTTCAAAGCAAAAACAAATAATAAGGACATGAAACCAGTACTGCAGTAAGGTAAAAGAAGCTCTTTAGCTAAAAAATTTCCTTTAGTGATCCTTTAATGCACAGGTGTCAAACACAAGGCCCGCGGGCTGAATCCGGCCCTCCAGGCCATTTCATGTGGCCCTTGCACCTCTCTCCTGCAGCTGGAGAGCTCCTGCCCTCATCTATTCCTCCTCCAGACCCTTACCTTCTGTATTCAAGCAATGCATCCAGCTTCTTCCCAGCAGTAGCAGAAGGAAAGGGGGGTACATTGATATAAGGGAAAGTTGGGACTCAACTTCTGATGGTGGGGTGGCTCTTGACATCTAATGTAAAGGGGAGGAGATACAATGGACATCTAATCTTACAGATACAGCTGGCCCTTTTAAGGGCAATCATAATGCCGATGCGGCGCACAATTAAATGGAGTTTGACACCCCTGTCTTAATGCATAGAAGGCATTAAAATAAGAAACCTTCTGCCTTTAGAATCATTTTAAGCCTAAAAAACGTTTTTTAGGAGTACCTTCAGACTGAACGAGCCATTAGTTGGCCGCTTTTTTCCACTCCCCCAAAAAAAGTGTTAAAAACTTTTTGCAGTACATTCAAATAGCTTTTTAGGCGCTTTGAAAGCACTGCCCATTCATTCCACTGGGCAGGGGATACAGTGATCCCAACCCACCCCAAAGATACCGGCTTGCAGGATTTTTTGAAACGTCCCACAAGCGCACAGGCTGAGTGTGAAAAGTCACACTGTAATGAATGGGAGACGGTTTTCAGGTGCTTAGCAGAGGCCATTTCTAGCACTAAAGCACCTGAAAACTGCCCCAGGGTAAAAGAGGACTTACCACTTAAGTATGAAAGGGATCCCCCCCCCCCCCCCATTCAACAAAATTGTTAACTGCTACCAGTGAGTTATTTTTAAATTTCTTTGAACCAGAGCTGCAGTTGAATTTGGGAGAATAAACATTGATGCCAGTCTACTTTCGAACTTAGCTACCTTAGCTATGCAACTAGACTGAAAATATGATATACAGTCGTGATTTAGAATAATTTTCACTAACATTTTAAACACTACAAAATAAAGTGATACCCTTAAACTTCTACTCACTTGTAGTCTGCAGGTGGCTTAAAGTCTGGATTTAACCCCACCATTTCTGTGATCAGGTTGTGACGTTCCTCTTCCAATTTCTTTCGTGTCCTGAACTCACGCGTGTTAAGACGCTTCCCCTCACTATTATAAATAGGTTCAGGAGATGGTGATCTGTGTGGAGGGAGAATGCAAGATGTCAAAAAGAAAACATGCAAGATAGTGGCTGGAACGTTCGCTTGTTTCCAGCCTGTATATAGTTATTGTAACATTTTGCTGCAGGTATTTTCATACTGTGGCTACTTAATCACCCTCCACCATTATCTGCTGAGTGGGTTACCCATTTTTTCTAAGAAAAAAACTACTGCAGTGCAAGTACAAAACCTGTTGCGGATCCTTAGAGTTCGGCAGAAATACTTGAGAATGTTTGCAGCATTTTCTCAGTAGCAGTATGACCTATAGCACGGCATGAAGGTTTACGAGTGACCTGCGACATACAAGTCTTTAGTAATGCCAGTCTTTAAGCAACTTAAACTGGTTACACTAATTTTAGAAGCATTGACTTTCCCACTATTATAGTTTACACTATAGTTTTTTTTTTATTTCTATTTTTTATTCTAACCTCAAGTTGCAGGACAAAAAGCAGTAAAATGAAATGGTGGCAATTGTTAAATATATTCAGTCAAATCACATCGTAAGGTTCTGTGTTGAGCCCATCTAGTATATACTAAAAAAAGCAATATACTGGGACAAAAATATGAGCTAGTGCAAAAGAAAAGAAAACTTTAGCTACTAGAGAGAAAAGTCTGCAGGTTAATTTTGTAAAAGGTAATTAAATCTGCCAGATATTCAAATTAGAGGGCTGTTTCAAGGAAAAAAATCATTAGCATTATACAATTTCGCTCACAAACCTTATTAAATGGGCCACAATAGTTAAATCCTGTTTCATGAAGTACAAAGATTGTTAACCATTAAAAATGAAAAAAAGGGTTAACCTTGCCAATACCTGCCTCTCAGGCAAAACACCACAAATTAAGTAGAGAGCAGGGAAAAGTTAAAGTTGTTTGAATAACCATGTGGACTTAGGATATTCCCCATAAGCTGTGCCTTTGACACATACTGAAGTCAAACGGAAAGGCTGCTAAAGACATTTGAAACAAGTTTAATTGAAAAGAAAGCAGTTATTGGTTAGGAATTTCAGCTGGTGACTGGGAAAGCAAGCTACTGCTAAATATTACAGTGATAAATGGTATGTCACATTTAGGACCAAATGTTAACCTGTATTGCTACAATAGGGCCAGTGACACGTACGTACACACAAACACACAAACACACAAACACTTTGCGTGTAAAAAAAAAAAAAAAGATCACATTCTAGTTTGACACCTTAAAAAAAAAAAAAAAAAAAATTTACAGTTTTATTGCACCAACAGGTAACCAAAATTTGTATTTAAAAAAAAATAGATGGCTGTATTGTTCCTAATAGAGAGCCAAGAACAAGTAGGTCAGGTTTAAACACAACAGACATTACTACTAGTAAAAACAGAATTATCCATTAGTTACCTACTTTCCTAATTTTAGCTCAACGAATGAAAATAGCCATTTACAATTAACTGGTGTTAAAACCAAGTAAGACAAGCGAAATGAAAAAAATAAAAATCTTGCTCAACTGCCATATACAAATTCTTCCATGGTGCAAAACTGCAAATCCTGTGCTCAAAATCCTGCATACCCTGGCAGAAATCTGGACATTTTGACTCATCGTGCCAAAAGATGGTCTTAAAGAATAGTGATCATATGAAGCCATATGAATTACCACACTTTTGCTCCTTTTTAGGTCCACACTGTCACTCTAAGCTGCAGGATTCCTAGGATATTTACTATTGCACCTTCCCATCAGCTTTTTCCTGATTAGTACAGATTCTGTGCTGTAAGCAGGGCTGATATAGTCATTGGCCCCCGTGTGGATTTACCCAGGAGATATGCCCACATACAGATATCAGACAGCTGTGCTCGTTCTTAAGCCAAAGCTGGAGGATGTGTATAACTGGGGGATTGTGTGACATAACATCTCCACCTACTATTTTCCGGTCCTAAGCCACGCCCACAGAACAGAAGTTTAAGAGCTGAGAAAGCTTAGGGAGCATCTATATGAGGTACATTCACAGCTGTATGTAGGTTTAAAATGCATTAATTTATGGAAAAAAAAAATATTTCTTTATATGTGCGTTAACCACTTTATGTTTGCCGGTAAGCACTGTTCATTCACTGAAGTAGAAAATTCAGGGATCTGTTGATGACAAGGTCAGATAGGCCAAGACAGACTGCAGCCACAACAGCCAATTGAGTTGTTCAGGGTACACAGAAAATCCCACATGTAACTTCAGGAGATATACAGGCTGCTCTGGTGGGGAAAAAAATGGTATGGTTTTTAAAGGAGCACAATACAATAATACTTGAACACAAATGATCTGCATGGTCTAGTTGTCAGAAACTGCTTCTTTCTGGCAACTCTAGAAAACCTGTGGGTTTTGCCATGTATCCCGAATGTAACCCCTTCAGCCTCGGAAGAGCATTTTTTGCAATATGACAATGCCTCGCTTTAAATAAATAATTGTGCGGTCGTGCGACGCTGAACCCAAACAAAATTGCTATAAACAAAAAGCGTAGTATTTAGGGGGGAAAAAATGATTTTGACGCAATGTAAAATCCATTGCTCCAAGTTAATTGACACAGCTCTTTAATATTAAGAACCATAGGGCATCCCAAAGCAGTGCCAAACATGAGGGATGGGACAATAAAAAATCCCAAGGCCAACACAAAAGCCAACCAGGTAACAGGAGCTTAACAGAACAATTTACCCCGCCGGAGAACGAAGCCACCAGACAAGGGAACCTCTGGTTTCCTGGCTCAGCCGAATACAATTGTCCAGAGACCTCAGGCACTTGTCCCATTATGCCTGCATCTCCCTTGTATGGAACTGTTCAAATAAAATTGCCTCAAAAAAAAAAAGGTAGATATCATCAGACCCAACACCCACATGCAGGCCCCACCTGCCAGACAACAGTAAATTAAAAATACAGCATGGAACTTTTGGAGTTTGTCCAGAAGAAGAAAAACTCTGGCCAGAACTGAAGCCCAGGTCAGGCTCAGATAATCCAATGTTCAGGAAAGGGCCAAAGCAGACTTTAGTATAGGAGACAACTAAATCGGTCAAGGTCTGTATAGGAGCTACATCGCCCCTCTGGGTAATCGAGGACTCCCAGAAAATCTTCTTGGCAGCGCAGGACCTTAAACCCCCACTGACGGAACAATGCCAGATCCGGGGCCAACACCTCGTGAACACCCAATGAGTGGTGGCAAGACCAAAATGCAACACAACAAGCTGATAATGCTTAGCACCAACAGCAAAAATGAAGTGCTTGAGTCAGGCACATAATGGAAATGCGCAAGTAAACATTTGTGATGTCAATAGCCAGAAAGTCCCCATGATGAAGGAGTGCAACCGCCATGCGGATGGATTCCATCCTGAACTTCTGTACCCAACACAAGGTAGATCAGGGCCTTGATAGGATGCCCTTCATCTTTGCACAGCCCCACGAGGAGAACCGCAAACGGTCCGGGCGACAAGACGCATATTGGAAGCAACAAATCTTTGGGGGAACAAGGCCAGAAAACCATCTTGTAACCAGACAAAATCAGAGACGCATAATGTCACCCAGGGTAGCCCCCTAATACATGTCTTAGCAGAAGCTGAGAGCTCAGCAAACAGGGGAACTGCGGCTAAGGCATAGCAGACATACTGCCGCACCTAAACCAACAGGTCCGCCAATGCAGCAAAGGCAGGGGGATTCTGCTCCGCCTCTAGATACAGGTTAGCTAAATCTATAGAAGCCAAAGATTCCTCTATTGGAATTGACGTATGTGACCACGCGAGACGTTTAACTCGCAGTGCCAGCCCCCATCCAGCGGGGTTATGCCGCGGCCGATCTAGCGCATAATCTAGCGGCCGATCTGGCAAGCATTTGCCAGACTGGGGGGACCACTGGATTTTTGTGTCCAGCCCTTCGCCCGGCTTGTCAGTTGATTGTAGATCTCACCAGGGGAAAATCAAGGAAAGAAAAAAAAAAATAAAAAAATGCCCATAGGCATAGCCAAGTCTTTTTTCTGCCTAGTGTCCTACTCCTGTAGGGGGGCGATATAACCCTATGGTTCTGGTTTTTTTTTTTTACTTTCTGCTATAACACATAACACCCCCCCCCCCCCAAATTATCTATCTATATACATACGGGAATTTGTACTCACCGTAAAATCCTTCTCTCAAGTTCATGGACGGACACAGCAGCATATTGACATTAGGGTATTAGCCTTCTATTAGGAGAGGACTAGGCAGAAATATGTTAAATCAACATTAAACTGTATAGTACCGCCCAGGGGCAGTACTGGGTACAACCCCTTTCCCTGCATCTGGTAGCTCAGTTAGTCAAAAAGCAGAACATAAAAAACAAGGGGCGGGTGCTGTGTCCATCTATGAACTAGAGACAAAAGTATTTTACGGTGAGTACAAAAATCCTACTTTCTTATCGTGTTCATGGACGGACACAGTAGCCTATTCTTGACATTAGGGATGTCCCCAAGCAGTGTAAAAAAACGAGGGGTGGGAACAGCAATCAAACTTCACCCCAAACCCAACCAGAGCTCCTCCTCAACGGAGGAGTTGCAACCTTAGACGCTTGCAAATCCTTGTGGTCGAAGCAAGCATCCGAAGATGCACTCACATCAACCTTGTAAAATTTAGTGAAGGTGTGAATGGTAGACCAGGTCGCCACCTTACACACCTGGGAAACAGAAGCTTGACTTGATGTCGGAAAGCCCAAGAGGCACCCATTGCCCTGGTGGAATGCGCCGTGACAGGAAAATGAGGCGCCTGCCCTTTTAGGGCATAAGCCTGAATCACGATCTGTCTGATCCACCTAGAGATGGTGGCCGACGAGACCACCAGGCTTTTCTTAGGACCACCCACTGATAAACAGGGAGTCCGACCTCCGGAACGGAGCAGTAGCAGACAGAGGTACACCTGCAGAGCTCGGACAAAATCCAAGGAATGCAAGGACGGAAGTACAATGTCCTCATTGAGATGAAAAGCCAAAACAACCTTAAAAAGATGTGAAGGCTGCAGGCGCAGCACCGCCTTTTCCTTTTGGAGGATCAGATGAGGAGTCTTGCAAGACAAGGCCGCCAGCTCAGAAACCCGTCTGACCAACGCAATAGCCACTAAAAAGGCTACTTTCTGAGAGAGCCTCTGTCACGGAGGTTCCCCGCATCTAGACCGAATGCTTCCGTCAGATACGGCTTCCCATAGTCTGGACATAGATACTGGATATTTTAGCTGCCTTGAAACACACAACGAGACGAGACTTGTATGTGTGTGCGAAGTATGGAATGTTTAATAGGACTAAAGACACAACCTTATATACAGTAAAGAGAAGGAAACCAGAACAATAATCAACATGAACTAATTATTAGCTTGACACATCACATTCCTTTATCAATAGAATTCAATAAACCTTTAGAATAATACACAATCACACATAATCTTCACACACATACAATGAACCTCAATCACAGTCTAAAAGACATTTAGGTAATTATCTCCCGGAGACGTCCCGTCTCTGACAACATCTATTCACCTGCAGAACACAATAGAAAAAGTATTTCACAAGCCACTTAGCATTTCAATAGTCTGAGCTAAGCATTGAAGGGTCATTGTCCTGGTGACCTAGTCAGGCCAAATTAAGCCACTTGCAATATTCCAGTATCTCCTGCAATGAACTGTCAGTAATGTCCTGTCTCATGTAATACATTATATAATTTTAGTCACCCTATGGCCCTATTGGACATAAGGTGACCCTAGACATAGGAGAATCTGAGTCTGTCACATTTCTCCCCCATCAGAAGACGACTAACAGGGTCCCAGACCTCCACCTGGTCTGGACACGCGTTAGTCGGAAAAAGTTTACTCACATAGTCTGTCCGCATGACCTCCAATCTTGGCTGCAAAGAGTAGTTGACACCAGTAGAGGGAACCCCAAACGGGTTGACTCCAAACTTAGTCAGTAGTTCCAGTCCTCCAATGCTGGTATCCACACCGAACCCCAAATAAATTGCTCCAAACAGAGCATTACTCCCCCCGCCAACCTCTGCCTCTCTCAGAGAACATGTCTGCCGCTGAGGAGAGGCCTGGACTGGCCCTTCTCCCTGGAGTCCTTTCAGCCGCTGGAGAGGAGACAGGGTGGCTGGGCTCAGTCCATTATGCTGTTGGGGTTCTGGGCCAACTGTCCCCCACCCCTGGGGTATACCAGTGGAGACTGAAGTCCCATCCACTGGTGGTAGGTGAAAATCTCCCGATGCTTGCAAAGCAAAGCTGACATCCTCCAGTCTCAGTGCCGCACAATTTTCTGGGGTTGTTGCCAGCTCTTCTGCCGAGTTGCTGTGAGTGGAGACCACAGTCCCATCCATTACCACAGGGACCCCCTCTTCTGTTTGTTGAAAGCAGAGGCCTGTGGCACTCTGCTCTGTTGCCAGCTATTCTGCCGAGTTGCTGTGAGTGGAGACCACAGTCCCATCCACTACCACAGGGACCCCCTCTTCTGTTAGTTGAGAGCAGAGGCTTGTGACACATGATCATATCATCCGCTCTGGCTAACCGTTGGGGAAGGAGGCTGGATTCATCCACACCCAATCTGTGTAGCTGCCATTGGGGAGGTGAGCTGGCTGCTTCATTTTTCGTTCCCTCATCTGGCTGCCGGGACAACATGGTTGTGGTACTGCCTCCCAGATGCACTGATCTTAGCTGGGGAGAAAAGACTACATTCTCCACCCTGGCCAACTGTTGGGGAGGGACGATGAACACCTCCTCTTTCTTCTCCCCCTGTATCTGCTGCTGGGAAGTGATCGCCACCTTCTCACCCTGAGCCTCCGGAACTGCCACAGGGGTGGGGCAGAGGTCTTGAAACCTCTATCCGGTGACCAGTGCTTCAGCTGGGGAAATTTCTTGCAACTTCACCGATACTGCCCTTGGTGCTGAGCAGAGCACAGTGAAGTTTGGCCCTGACACAAGCTCTTCTGCTGGAGGCTCGTCAGGTTGTTCTTCCTCAGCAGAAAAGTCTATCAGATCCCCTGTCTCTACAACTGGTGTCTGGGGATAGGGGTTCATCTCCTGTCAATGGAACCCAAAAGATGCTTTAGGTACTGAGCAAAGGTTAGCAGAGCTCAGCCCTGCGGTCAGTACTTCAGCTTTGTGAACGGTAATCTTCAGATTTTCCACTGCTGATTCACTGGCATACTGCTGGACAGGCACATTCCTCCATTCACGATCATCCCATGCAGAAACAGGATTATCAAAGGCCAGTCACAGCACTTGCTGCATCCGCCATTAGACCTCCGGGTCCATAGCTGCAGGGGCAGGTTGGCAAAGCACACTGTTACCCTTCCACATTAAGGCAAGCTTTTGGACCACTCCACGCTGCAAAAACAGCAGGATTCTGGAAACTGAATAAGCACGTGGACGCCACTGCATCTCCTCACAAAGACCAAGGCCCTGCACAGTAAGGGAATCGTATCCAAAGCCGACTCGCAAACAAACTTAAATCCCTGCACCACTGGTCGGCCAGTTCCACACAGGCCGGTGGAGCCTTTTGCTCTTTCAGCTCATGGTGCAACATTTTTGCGCATTCAGCAAGTGTCCGACACCAAGGCCCCAGCTACAGCCGGACGCACTGCTGATCCCACCACCGTGAACAGGGAGCGAGCCACAGCCTCGGCTCTCCTATCCGCAAGGTCCTTGAAAGCAGGAGCCCCATCAACCGGAAGCATGGTCACTGTTTAATCTGGACACAGGAGGGTCCACTTTTGGGGAAGTAGTCCATTTCTTCAGGAAACTCTCCTCAAAAGGGTAATAGACCGCTATACATTTGGGGACCAAAGACTCTTTGTGGTCATTTCCATTCCTTGTATAAAAGTTTATCAAGAGGAGGTACACAAGGAAATACCTCATCAGTGCGGGTTGGCTTATGAAACACAAAAGGGACCGACCTCTGTGGGTGCGTCCGCCTTATCCTCCAATTTAAGCGTATCCCTCACTACTGTGAAAAGTGCCCCAACAAATCGCTCTATCATGCGCTGACTCGGACACGGAGTCATCCTCACTGTCCAGGCGGTCATCCCCGGAAGATGGTGGGGGGAGGGGGCGCTTTTTACCCCCCCTTTTCCCCGTGGCAACGAAACCCTCCATGACCGCCGACATAGCGTCCACATAAACAGCAGATTGCTAACACAGGTATGTCTGGAGAAGCATCAGCTTTCCGACGCCATGCTGAGCCACGTGCCTGGCACCCTTAGAGACGTAAAGCAAGGCACACACA
The DNA here is from genome assembly GCA_029574335.1 of Rana kukunoris. Lineage (NCBI taxonomy): Eukaryota > Metazoa > Chordata > Amphibia > Anura > Ranidae > Rana > Rana kukunoris. Next base: position 262,428,183 of record CM056059.1, on the reverse strand, counting down.
GCCCACCCTCCTAGCTGCTACAGATGCCGAGGGGAACCCCCAGGAGGACTCACCACACAAGCCAGGTGCTGTACAGCTGCCGTTTGCACCGTGTCTCCAGAGATGCTCTCCCCGCACAACCACACATCATCTCTCCCCAAGGTGTCTAATAGGCTGTCCGCACCATTCAGATACCTCTGCCACTGCTAGAGGCCAAAACCCACAACAAGATGGCCGTCCTGTAAAAAGTGTGCGGGCTACAAGAAAATGGCGGCCGAGAGAACCAGTAATACGTTAGTGGACACCACCAAAATTGCACAAAACAGGCAGCGAACACATGGGGCCCCCTCCAACAGATGCCCCCCACACATGACAGCCAGACAGCACCGCCAGGAGAGCGGACCCACAACGCAGCCCCCTGCTAGAGAATGGAGCACCCCCCAGGTGGACCCCCAGCCACACAAAGCAAGCCTAGCTCCCAGAGCATAGGGAGGAGGGAAGAGAAAAATGGAAAAACCCTAGTCGACCTCCCTGGGAATGCCCAGCCATGCCAACCTGCCGAAGCAAGGGGAACTGCTACTTGCACATTTTGTGTGGACCGCTGGAGCATCTCTGACAGATCCACCACCACAGTAGTACGGGGGTAGCTGTCGGACCGGCACACTGATATGGACAGTAATTAGCACGGTCATATGTGTGCCCTGAAGCACGTAGCTCACCAGCCACCCCTGGAGCAAACGGCCATGTTGTGGCCTGACCCAGCACGCAGCTAAAGGCCTGCACACGCTCGATGGCTGAAGCTGGGGAGACTACAAGGATCTATGACATCCAGCCTGTCGCCCAGACGGCAGTTGATAGTAAGATCACAGGATCAAAGAAGAAGAAAAAAAAACTCCAGGACCTAATGGGCCCCCAGGGAGCCAGGTCCTTCTATGCTAGGCAGGAAAAAAAAAAGTGAGCTACATGTTTAACATGTTTCTGCCTAGTTCTCTCCTAACAGAAAGCTAATGCCCTACTGTCAAGAATATGCTGTGTCCGTCCATGAACACAAGAGAAAACAAATGTATTCATCAGTTAAGGCCGATATATATTCTACATATTTTTGATTAAAAAAAATTAAAAAATTGCAATAGGAGTATATTAACTGGTTTGTGCAAAAGTTATCGCGTCTACAAACTGCGGGATCAATTTAGGGACTTTTATTGTTTTTACTGGTAATGGCAGTGATCTGTGATCTGTGATTTTTAGTGGGGCTACGACATTGCAGCGGACAACTCTGACCCCAAATTACACTTTTTGGGGACCAGTGACATTACATTGATCAGTGCTATAAAAATGCACTGATCAATGTAAAAATTACACTGGCAGGGAAGGGGTTAACACTAGGGGAGCAATCATGGGGTTAAGTGTGTTCCCTCAGCAGGTTCTAACTGTAGAGGGAATGGGCTTACTGAAACATGACAGATCACCGATACCAATCACAGTTACCAGTCGTGTCACTAGGCAGAACGGGGAAATGCGTCGTTTCGCAGCAATCATGTCTGCTATCCTGCTACAGGTATGTCGGTTTGCACAAAAGAGCCATTCTGACGACTTATATCCGCATGTGGTTAAATGTATTCTAGTCTGCTGCAGCTCACCACTACATGCTATTGCCAAATGTGACCTACTAGGACATCAAGATCCTTTTAAATCCTTAGGCCCCTTTCAAAGTTGCGGATTTGACACGATTTCAGGGAATGCCTGTGTAAACTTAAAGGGACACTAAAGTCAGGACTTTTTTAAAAAATAACAAACATGTTACACTTACCTCCACTGTGCAGCTCGTTTTGCACAGAGTGGCCCGGAAAGCTGTCTTCTGGGGTCCCTCGGCGGCTGGCTGGGCTCCTCCTCACAAAAGCTTTCAATCTTAATGCGAGGGCGCTCGCATGGTGAAAAGCTTTTGCGAGCATGCTCCCGTGATACAGCGGCGGCCATAGCCGCCGACTGTATCACTCGGCTCCGCCCCCGGCGCGCCGCGTCATCCGCTGTGATTGACAGCAGCGCCAGCCAATGGCTGCGCTGCCATCAATCCGCCCAGCCTAGCCAATCAACGGCCAGGCTGGGAACCGAAGAGGATGACGTGGACGCGCCTGGGAGTTTTGAACGGTAAGGTAAGTAAAACGGGGACGGGGGGGGGGGGGGGGGACGGGGGCGGCGCTGCTGCGAGCCCCACTGGAGCGTCATCTAAGCACCAAGCAAAAGCAAGGTGTAAACAGGACTGTAAGCTATCCATTTTATTTAGTGACAGGAGCTTTGACTGGCGTTCAGAGAACTTTAACAAAGCGTAAATTAGCCCTAAGTTTTAGCTGGAGTTTGGCTTCAATTTGCTAGTGCATCTAAATGTGCCAATACATGCAACACTACCCCACCCCCCCCCCCAGTCAAAAGTTGTCGCACCAATATTGGACTTGTGTTACTGGCCAGATCACCAGGTTAAAAACGGGTGGAAAAGACACAGTAAATAAAACTGATGCAGCAATGACATCTGAATGCTGTATTGGAGCTTACCAATTTGGGCTTAAAGAGGGGGTTCACCCTTAAAACTACTCTGTGTGATCCCATCCAGCACACTGGTGTCAGCGCCAGTATGCTGTTTTTTTTTTTAATCTTCGTACTTACGGTTTAATTGATCATTTTATATTGTGCCTACCACAGGTGAATGGCGTGTCTATTCAGCGTCACGGCTTGCAAAAATAGCCGACTAGCACTCGGGTATTCCCGGCGCCTGCGCACAGACCTAGGAGCTGACTGCGCAGGTTCCTGTATATATCCGAGTCTAATGGCTATGGCGCTTACACCCTCCGAAAAATGCCGAAATAGGACTCGGATATATATACGGCGCCTGCGCAGTCAGCTCCTAGGTCTGTGCGCGGCCGCCGTATAGCGCCGGGAATACCCGAGTGCTAGTCGGCTATTTTCGGAAGCCGTGATGCTCCATAGGACACGCCATTCACCCGCGGTAGGCACAATATAAAATGATCAATTAAACCGTAAGTACGAAGATTAAAAAAAAAAAAAAAAAAAAACAACAGCATACTGGCGCTGACGCCAGTATGCTGGATGGAATCACACAGAGTAGTTTTAAGGGTAATATCACTTTAACCAATCGATTATAATTTGAATGTACTATGCCCCTCAAATAGCTTATATACATTTGCAGTAAAAGAGTCAAAAAAGCAAAGCCATCATATTGCTACAATATGCACAAGGCGCTTTTCAGTTAAGGCTGCACTGGAACATTGCAAAATCAAAAAACACCTCCACAATTAAACACAGAGAAAGGATTACCTGCAGTATAAAAAAGGATGAACAACGCAACCATTGTATGATGCAGTATGAGTGATTGAGATCAGTTCACATTGCTACAGAAACCCAGAAAATTGATGGTTCACAAAGCAATATATAAGCCTTAGGATTTTTTTTTTTTGAGACAACATGCATGGCTAGCATCAAGAGTAAAGAACATCTGTTTTAAAATGGTTTATAAAACTTCCTGACAAAAGTGCTTAGAACTGAAAGGTGACCCAAGGTCAACTAATTCTGCAGCAAACATCACTTAGTGGAAATGTAGCCACTTCTCAAACATGGTTAAAAACGACCAAGGAGGAATACAGAAACTTAAAACAAATGTACAATTTAAATGGATGGAAGCATTTTGCATTTTTACAGATGGCTCACACAGAACAGATTATATTTAGATTCATAGTAGGCAATCTTTTCTTGTTGAAAGTTAAAATGCAAACCCCCAATGATGACCCAATTACTTTTTTGCTCCATTTTGGTCTGCTAAATGTACCATGGAAAGTCATCATTTTTAATGAGTGCAAAAAACACCTGTTGATTTTGCCAGTAATCTAGTGAGCTGATAAATTCCTGTGCACAAAGGGTCATATTAACTGCTTGCCGACCAGCCGCCGCAGTTATACGGCGGCAGGTCATCTCTGTTGGGCGAGAGCACGTAGTATAACCTCACCTCGCCCAGCAGCCAATAGGGGCACACGCGCGCCCCCGATCGCCGCCGGTCACCCACGATCGCTCGTTACAGAGCAAGAACCGGGAGCTGTGTGTGTAAACACACAGCTCCCGGTCCCGTCAGGGGGAGAAATGCTTGACCGTCTGTTCATACAATGTATGAACAGCGATCAGTCATTTCCCCTAGTGAGTCTACCCCCCCTACAGTTAGAAAACATCCAGGGAACATACTTAACCCCTTCCCTGCCCCCTAGTGTTAACCCCTTCCCTGCCATTGGCATTTTTATAGTAATCCAATGCATTTTTATAGCACTGATCGCAATAAAAATGCCAATGGTCCCAAAAATGTACCAAAAGTGTCCGAAGTGTCTCCCATGTCACAGTACCGAATAAAAAAAACAAAAAAACGATCACCGCTATTACTAGTAAAAAAATAAATAAATAAAAAACATTTATATAAAAATGACATAAAACTACCCCCTATTTGTAAATGCTATAACTTTTGCACAAACCAAACGCTTATTGCGAAAAAAAATTACAAAAAATATGTAGAAGAATACGTATCGGCCTAAACTGAGGAAAGAAATTGTTTTTTTTTATATATTTTTTGGAGGATATTATAGCAAAAAAATAAAAAATAATCATTTTTTTCAAAATTGTCGCTCTATTTTTGTTTATAGCGCAAAAAATAAAAAACCGCAGAGGTGTTTAAATACCACCAAAAGAAAGCTATATGTGTGGAAAAAAAAGGACAAAAATTTCAGATGGGTACAATGATGTATGACTGAGTAATTGTCATTCAAATTGTGAGAGCACCGAAAGCTGAAAATTGATCTGGTTAGAAAGGGGGTTTAAGTGCCCAGTGGTTAAAGGGTTTGTTAACCCATATAACCAGACTACACAAAGGGTTTGTTAACCCATCTGCCAGACTACACTGTACCTTTCTTATAGAAAAACAAGCGTTGTAAAATAGTGATTTAGAGCCGTCTTCAGGCTAGTCACATGAATAATGGCCACTGTACAGCTCTGCAGAATGGTGGGGCCGTGATCTCCCTCTGACGTCAGCCGGGGAGATCCCTGACCGGCCTGAAGACAGCGATACAAAAAGGTACTTACAGCGCTCCTTTTTCTAATAGAAAGGTGCTCTGTCAGGATATAATTGAGGGACTGGCAGTAAGAAAAAAAAAAAAAAGTAATTACAAATTTTACTAGGGGAAACAAGACAAGACAGACAAGCCGACATGCAGGGAGGGGGAGACTGGAGAGCAGAGGGAACAGCAGAGTATGACGGAGGCCTGCAATTAGACCACGGTGATCAGGGCAGAGCTGCCCTAATTTTCGTGGTCTAATTAGAGAAGGGATACAGGAAGTGATGAAAGTTAAAAGCGCCCCACTAGAGGCCGAATTGCGCCGCTAAAAATGACAGTGAAGCGCCGCTACAAATAGCGCTTTACCACCGACGCCCCCACCGCTCCAGCGTGAAAGGGGTCCAAGGTACCAGAAAATTTATATTTTTGGGCGTTTTAGCATGAAAACGGCCTCCCAGTCTCTGCACTTGCGGGATGTTGGAAAAAGTCCTGCAAGCACCTTCGGGCGGTTTGGGATTGCTGCACCCCTGCCCACTGCAATTAATGGGCATCTCTTCCGAAACGCCTGACAAAGCAATTCGAAGTGCTGCAAAATGTGAGTTAACCCATATATTGGGGTTAAAATCATCCCACCAATGGCCAAAAAGTGCTGCTAAAACTAGCAGCGCTTTACCGCAAATGCGCGGATGGCCCCGGTGTGAAATGGGGTTAAAGGACATATATGGGGTTCATAAAAAAAAAAAAAAATTACAAATTTGGCCATTCTACTAACTGCGGTTTTAACCTTTTACAGCCGCCGCTAGCGGGGGTTGAAAGCGCCCCACTAGAGGTGAACCGCGCCACTAAAACGACGATAAAGCGCTGCTAAAAATAGCGGCGCTTTACCCACCGCCCCAGTGTAAAAAAGGGGTACAAGGTACCTGAAAATTTATAATTTTTGGGGGGTTACACTTTAAATTGTCAGGGCTATACAAGTCTCAAACCGCAGCTCAACTTATCTACTTTTTCTGTACAAGAATGTTTAAGACCCCTGTGGCTGTTTTCAGGCATTTTAGTCTCCCATTCTCTGCACTGGATACTTTCACACCCGGGCTGTATGCTTGCAGGATGTTGGAAAAAGTCCTGCGCTGCAAGCATCTTTGGGCTGTTTGGGATCGCTGCACCACTTGTAAAATCCATACAATATTCGAGTACAGTACATCTGGATCCCTGCAACCACGGTAATACCTTAGCAGCCTTACCTGGACTCAATGCTATGGGCGTGGCCTCTAAGGTTGCTCTCGATCCAGCATGGGCGCCCACCTTAGCATTTGTTGCAAAGAGTTTAGTCAGCTGTAGGGTGCTATAAAGTGGACCAGAAAAACAAGGACGCTGTATTTTGGAGTGTTGCTGGTATAAATGGGACTGTGTTTGGAAAGTATGCATAGTGCAAACTATTCAAACTTGGTACCAACATTCAACCACTCAGAGCTCAGTCTCGTGTGAATGACCTAATTGGCATCACCGATTGTATACTTTAATGCCACTTTCAATTAGAGCTTTTATAAAATGGTACTCAAGTGCTTACACCTGCCCTTTCACCACAAGGATTTGCTACAGGATCGTTTACAACTTGGTTATGACATACAAGGGAATATCCTTACTTGTAACTATGATGGAGACCAGGTAAATTCACTGTGCTTACACTAGGCAAAATAAGATTTCCATGAGTTGGGAGTCCAGTGAATATCTTGTCTGTGACCAGTGAATATCTTGTCTGTGTGCCAGGTTTGTCTGATAAAGTTTGGTGCAATTAGAATCAGTCCTCTCTTGCTCTATTTTGTGTAGCAAGTGAGGCAAAACACACACTGAAGGTATAATCTAGTCTAGTGCAAAAAATAGGATTTTTGTACTCGCCGTAAAATCCTTTCCTCTCAAGTTCATTGAACACAGCACTTTTATTCTTGACCTTATTGTTATATCACCACCTTCAGGAGAGGACTAGGCAGAACATGTAAAAAACAGGGGGCGGTCCTACCGACTATAACCCCCTCACACTGCATCCAGCAGCTCAGTTCGTCAAAAAGCAGTACAAATATAAAAAAAGGAGGGGTGGGTGCTGTGTCCATCAATGAACTTCAGAGAAAAGGATTGTACGGTGGAGTACAAAAATCCTATTTTCTCTTTCGTTCATTGGCGGACACAGCACTTTCAATCTTGACCTTAGGGACGCGTTCCCAAGCAGTGTAAAAAAAAACAAGGGGTGGAAACCGCAACAAAGAACTCCACCCATAAAAACCAGAGCTCCTCAACGTAGGAGTTGCAACCCTAAACAGCTGCCTGCAAAACCTTTCGCTCACATCAACCTTGTAAAATGTTGTGAATGGACGACCAGGTCGCCCCCCATACACACCTGGGAAATAGACGCTTTATGTCGGAAAGCCCATGAGGCACCAATTGGTCGAATGTGCTGTGACAGAAAAGGGAGGCGCCCGCCCTTTTATGGCATAAGCCTGGATCACAATCTGTCTAAATCACCGAGAAATGGTGGCCGACGAGACCACCAGGACTCTTTGGACCAGCTACCAAAACAGGGAATCCGACCTCCGAAACGGAGCCGTAGCCAACAGATACACCCTCGGAGCCCGGACCACGTCCAATTAATGCAAAGAAACCTTTTTAGGATGCGATGGCCGAGGATACAAGGATGGAAGCAAAATGTTCTCATTTAGATGAAACACTGAAACAACTTTTGGGAGAAACAAAGGCTGCGGGCGTAGCACCGTCTTATCCTTGTGGAGGATCAAGTAGGGAGACTTGCAATACGAGGCCACCAACTCGGAAACCCTCCTGGCAGATGTAATCGCCACCAGAAAGCCTACTTTCTGAGAGTGTCAATAGGGGGGGATTTCCCTAATGTTCTCAAAACGCCGGTTTCTGAACCACCAAGAGCACCAGATTTAAATCCCATGGGGGCAGCAGTGGCTGAAACGGAGGAGCCACATGTCTAACCCTTCGCACAAACTTACTCGCCAATGAAAGCCACCAGGGGTCGCTGGAAGAAAAAAAAAAAAAAAAGGAGACAGCCATGGCTAATATCTGCCCCTTAATGGTGCTTAAGGCAAGAGTTTTTGATCCATTCCACACTGCAAAAAAAAAAAAAAAAAGAAGGATCCTGGAAACCCAATATGTACACGGACGCCACCCCATCTCATCACACAGATGTAGATATTTTAAGTGCGATGATAAATCTTCCGAGAAGACGACTTCCGCTCCCTCAGCATGGTGGAGATCACCGAATCCGATAGACCTCAGACCATCAGCACCTGGCTTTCAACAGCCATGGCGTTAAAGCCAGCGACAGTAAAGCAAAATTAAGTATAGGACCTTGCGGCAGAAGGACCTCTCGCATCGGCAGACGCCAAGGAACATCTGCCACCATCCGAACTATGTCGGCGTACCAGGGATGCCAAGGCCAATCTGGGGCAATTAGAATCACCGGAATCCCCCTCGGCCTCAACTCTGCGAAGCAGACAAGGGAGAAGTTTTAGCGGGGGAAGGCATAAATCAGCCAAAAATGCCCCCATGGCGCTACCAACGCGTCTGCCCAAGGATATTTGGACCTGGCCACAAACCTCAATACCTTCCGATTGAGTCAAGAACCCATGAGATCCACGTCTGGCGTGCCCCATCTCAGGCAAAGGTGTTGAAATACAGCCGGATGTAGCGACCATTCCTCTTGGTCCAGCATCCGAAGGCTTCGGTAGTACGCTTGCCAGTTTTCTATACCCGGAATGTACACGACCGATATAGCCAGCACACGTTGCACCTCCAATGCTGTAGCCGAACTCCTCGTTCTTCGTTGATGGTTGGCATACGCCACCGCAGTGCCATTGTCTGACTGGATCCTAATGGGCATCCCTGCAGCCTCCATGACCATGTGGAGAGGCAACGCCTGATGCCCGAAATTCCAGCACATTGATTGACAGACAGGATTCTTGCTGCGTCCAGCAACCCTATGCCAATTGGACACATCAAACTCCCCCCCAACCGGTCAGGCTGGCGTCAGTCGTGATCACTGTCCAATGATAAAGGAAGGACCTCCAGGACTGAAGGGTCGGAGACCTCAGCCACCAGACCAGGGATTCCCCGACTAGGAGGCTCACCCGAATCCGACAATCCAGAGACAACAGAGATTTGTCCCATTTGGACAGAATCTTTCTTTGCAAGACTCGAAAGTGGCCACCATGAGACCCAGGACTCGCATGCAAAAGCGCAGTGACAACCACCTGCGGGACGCCAACAGCTTCACTGCAGCCTGAGTCTGCAGCTCTTCTGAAGGTAGAAAAACTCTCGCCTCTGAGGAGTCCAGGTACTCCAGGCGTTGGGTACTGAACCTCCAGAAATCGATGTTGGTCCCGACTCAACAAAACTCCCGAAGAGTCCCGAAGAGTCCGACTGGCGATCGCCACATCCTCCCCCAATTCTGAGGCTGAAGCTACTCTCAGGTCGTCCATGGAATCCCACGATCGCGGGGATACCTGGAAGAGCTACAACTCGACCGCAAATCGTAGAAACTTCTGATGGCTGACGCATATAGGGTAGGGGTGTTGAAAATAATCGCTGCATCGAGATTATACTCTGCCCGATTCTGCATCAATGCGGTATTCGGCAATAATCGATTATCAATGACGTCACCGCGGCCCCTCCCCCGCACAGCAATGTCTTTGCTAGAAAGATATGCTGCTGATCGGCTGGCTGCGCCTGGAGCTGTCCCCTCAACTCACACAACGTAGCCTGAGCCTCGTTGCTGCTCCCACCCAAGATCTCCCCCTCCTCCGATTTGAAACTCTGACTGGACAGTGACACTGGTCATCTCCCCGATGGGCGGTGTCGAGCTGCACGAGGAGCTTAGAGACAGACACACAGAGATCACTGCACGGAGCTGACACTGCAGCTGTTGTAACATCCGTGGGGTGAGCCATAAAGTTGGCTTCTAGAAACTACAAACGAGCTGTGAGGAGAGGAGGGGAGGGGGGATGGAAGCGCTCCAGAGGTGAGAGATAAGCCTGTCATGCTTGATATATGGGTAAGTGTAAAGGTGGCAACATCCCCCCCCCCTTCCCTGCTGCAGCTATCCTGTGTGTGTGTGTACTGTTTGCCTTACACATTGGGGGCTGCACAACTCTTTTACTGTCTAACTTCTTCCTGTGATTTCCCCATCATCTCTCCCCTCTGGAACCATCTACTGATCTAGAAGCAGTATATTTCTTGCTGATTGGAATGTCTCCCTTTTTTTTTATTTGTGCAGTGATGTTGACCTCTTTACTATGCAAGTTGCTGCCAAAAGACTCAATGGGTTTGTTAAAGTGATACTAAAGCGTATTCTTTTTTTCTTTAAAATAAAAATCAATACTTACCTGCTGTTCTTCTGTATAATTTCCCCAGTCTCTGACCCTTTCCTGTGTCGCATGTCCCCAGTCTCTGACCCTTTCCTGTGTCGCATGTCCCCAGTCTCTGACCCTTTCCTGTGTCGCATGTCCCCAGTCTCTGACCCTTTCCTGTGTCGCATGTCCCCAGTCTCTGACCCTTTCCTGTGTCGCATGTCCCCAGTCTCTGACCCTTTCCTGTGTCGCATGTCCCCAGTCTCTGACCCTTTCCTGTGTCGCATGTCCCCAGTCTCTGACCCTTTCCTGTGTCGCATGTCCCCAGTCTCTGACCCTTTCCTGTGTCGCATGTCCCCAGTCTCTGACCCTTTCCTGTGTCGCATGTCCCCAGTCTCTGACCCTTTCCTGTGTCGCATGTCCCCAGTCTCTGACCCTTTCCTGTGTAGCATGCACGCAGTCTCTGACCATTTCCTGTGTAGCATGCACGCAGTCTCTGACCATTTCCTGTGTAGCATGCACGCAGTCTCTGACCATCTCCTGTAGCATGCACGTAGTCTCTGACCATCTCCTGTAGCATGCACGCAGTCTCTGACCATCTCCTGTAGCATGCACGCAGTGTCTGACCATCTCCTGTAGCATGCACGCAGTCTCTGACCATCTCCTGTAGCATGCACGCAGTCTCTGACCATCTCCTGTAGCATGCACGCAGTCTCTGACCATCTCCTGTAGCATGCACGCAGTCTCTGACCATCTCCTGTAGCATGCACGCAGGCTCTGACCATCTCCTGTACCACGTCTGCAGTCTCTGATCCATCTCCTTTAGTATTTTGGGGGGGGAGCCATGCGCACTTGCGCTGCAATCGTGATGCATCGCGGAATCGTATCGGGGACTTGATAATCGTAATCGCATCGAATCGTGAGACCGGTAAAGATGTGCAGCCCTAATATAGGGACAGGCAAGTATGCGTCCTTAGTGTCCAAGGATGCCAGAAAATCCCCCGGATGGAGTGCAGCAACCACAGAGCGAACCGATTCCATCCTGAACCTTTGTACTTTTACAAAGCAGTTGAGGGCTTTGAGATACAGAATCGGACAGACCCCACCCTTCTTTGGGACAACAGATTGGAGGTAGAATCTCTGAAACCTTTCCGGTGACGGCACATCACTGCCTCAGCACGTCTTACGTCTCCCCAAACAGGGTGTCCGGACACGTGGGAAAAAGATGAAGGTTGGAGGCAAGAAAACTATCTTGTATGCTGATGACACCACTCCGCAAACCCAATGGTCGGAAAGGAGGGAGGTCCACCGAAGGCGACCCCCCCCCCCCCCCACCCGAGAGTCGGCCAGGGAAAACCTTCATGCATCCGTAGATTTGCTTGCAAAACCAGGGACGCTTCTGTCCCTCAGCGGGCATCTTATCGGCCTGGGCACACTTACCTGCGGACCCGGGCGGACAAAAAAATGCTTCCGATTGGAAAAGGAGGGCTTTGGCCTACGGTGTGGTTCCTTGCCTTTTCTGGATTGTGGAAGCAACGTGCTCTTACCCCCAGTAACATGCTTAATAATGTCATCCAGCGAGGCTCCAAATAGCCTCTCCCCCGGAAGGGCAAATCTGGCTGCAATGATGACCCCACCACCGTGAACATGGACCGGACGACCGCCTCAGCCCTCCTATCGGTGGGGTCCTTAAAAGCCAGGGTCCCCTCTACCGGAATCGTTATCTTATTTGACCACTTAGCAACCAGCCGTCGTCAAATAACGTCGGCGAGGTGGTTGCTTAACTCTGGGATCAGGTTATATAACGTGATCCCAGAATCGCGCTCCCGCGCACCCGGGAATGTCCGACTAAGCATCGGTTGTCGATGTGAAACGCGTCAGCTTTTGTTACCCCACTGTTTGCTGTTTAAGTTCTATTTTTTGACTGGAATAAACAGGCGCTATTTTTAAGTTTTTTTATCCATTGGAGAGCAGCTGGCTGTCCATTTCTTTTTCCCTGCAATACCCAGATTGTGTTTTTTTTTTCAGGCTTCCCAGCTTAGAGGTGAGATGTGGGGTCTTGTTGACCCCATATCTCACTGTAAAGAGGACCCGTCATGCTATATTCCTATTACAAGGGATGTTTACATTGGTGTAACTTCATATTTCATATTATGCAAAAACATTGGGCTAACTTTAGTTTTTTTTTTTTTAAAGCACAAAACTGTTTTATTTCCAAGAAAAACGTGTTAGAAAAATTGCTGTGCAAATACCATGCGTGATAGAAAGTTGCAACGCCCACCACTGTATTCTCTAGGGTCTTTGCTCAAAAAACATATATAATGTTTTGGGGTTCTATGTAATTTTCTAGCAAATAAATTATGATTTTTACAGGTAGGAGAGAAGAGTCAGAATTGGTCTGGGTGTTACAGAACGCCTGATGGTGTTCCCTGCATGTTGGGCCTCTGTATGTAGCCACGCTGTGTAAAAGTCTCACACATGTGGTATCGCCATACTCGGGAGGAATAGCAGAATGTGTTTTGGGGTGCAATTTGTGGTATGCATATACTGTGTGTGAGAAATAACCCGCTAATATAAAAATTTTGTGGAAAAAAAATCTTGATTTTGCAAAGAATTGTGGGAAAAAATTACAACTTCAAAAAACTCACAATGCCTCTTTCTAAATACCTTGGAATGTCTTCTTTCCAAAAAGGGGTCATTTGGGGGTATTTGTACTTTTCTGGCATGTTAGGGTCTCAGGAAATGAGAGGCTGTCAGTACATCAGATGTGATCAAATTGATACATTTTCAGGAATTGGTACCATACCTTGTAGACCCTATAACTTTCACCCAGACTAAATATCCAATTTTTTTTTGTTTTGTTACCAAAGATATGTAGCAGTATACATTTTAGGCCAAATTTATGAAGAAAAATTACTTTTTTGCTAAATTTTAATAGAAATGAAGAAAAGTTCATTTTTTTACAAAAACATTTTTTTTTTTTTTCATTTATAGCGAAAAAAATAAAAACCGCAGAGGTGATCAAATACCACCAAAAGAAAGCTCTAAAGGACAAAAATTTCATTTGGTTACAGTGTTGTATAACGGAGTTATTGTCATTCAAACTGTGAGAGCACCGAAAGCTGAAAATTGGTTTGGTTATTAAGGGGGTTTAAGTGCCCAGTGGTCAAGTGGTTAACCTGGAGACCGGGGGGTCCACAATCGCCGGAGATGTCCATTTCTTCAGGAAACTCTTCCCAAAAGGGGTACGATAACGCCATGCGTTTTGGAACTGAAAAGGTCTGCTGCGGCCATTCCTATTCTTTGTAAACTTATCAAAGATAGGTAGGGAAATACCTTAGCCAAGCGGGCTGGTTTGTGAGACCCAAAAGAGACAGAGACCTCTGTAGATGCCCCCGCCGTATCTTCCATCTTTAGGGTATTCTGCACTGTTGTGAGAAGTGCTCCTACACTGACCCAGATACAGAGTCATCCTCGCTGTCCCAATGGTCCTGTTCCGTATCCTCTGAAATGTCAGAACAGGGGCCGTGTGCCACAGCAAGGCACGAGTCTGAATTAGCTTTCCCCAGAAGACGGTGGGGGGAGGGGGCAGCTTCTAGCCTGGCAATGAAAGACTCAAGGACAGCCGACAAAGCATCCATAGGCACCGCAGGCGCAGGGGAACCAGTTGCCACCATAGGGATGTCTGAGGAAGATGTCTGACGCCATGCTGATCCACACTCGCCTGACATTCAAGAGGGGCCAAGGCAAGCCAAAAATCCACCCTCATAGCTGTCAGACTGAGACCCCCCCCCGCAAGAGTCGCCACCCTGACAAAGGTACTGCGCGCTGCCGTCCTCCCCTGTTTCAGTCACGAAGTGTTCTGTGTAATTTTCGGCGTTCCAGACAAACAGTTCCAGACAAACAGTCCCAGCGCTAGAGGTAAAAAACTAAAACCACAAGAAAATGGCTGCCTCAGGGAAAATGGCTGTCGGCTTTGTCTGACTGAAACTACACCAAAATGGCCACGACTGTGCGGCAGCCTTCACACAAAACTACACTGGACCACCCCACTATGTCAAGAAACAGGGAAGGACAACCAAAACCCCAGAGCAGGCCTCTGCCATGACTCGAAGCCCTCCCCCCCCCCCCCCCCCGGCCCAGCTCAGGGAGGAGGGAAAAAAGGACAGGGAGAGAAGAAAGGGAGAGCGAGACCCCCTAGTCGACCTCCCAAGGAATTCCCAGCTCCTCCATCTTGCCGGGACAGATGGGACCATACTTACCTGTCCTGTGGGGATTACTGGATGCATTCCACGGACAGACATCATCACCTAAGCGGTATGGGGTGGCTTTCTGCCACCCCGTACTATCATCTGAGGCTGTTCACTGGATATAGGAGAGGGTTTACATCCACCAAGCTTGCCGATCACATGTGATGTTTGTGCTATGAACTAATTGGTGTGAATAAAGCGATTGATTACAGCTGCTTCCCTTAAAGTGTAGACATGCCAACTTATTTATAAAACGAAGGTAGGGGGCGCTCATGATATAGCGATAATAAACACAGTTGTACCAATAATTTCCATTTGTTGAAAAACCACATCAAATTCATAAGCATTAACAAAGTGCAACATGCTCAATATTGAGAATATGGCAAAATAAAAAAACAGTCCCTTTAAAAGTCCATACATTTTTCAGTGATAAATTAGCAAAAACTTAACACCATCATCATTAATCTCTGCAGAATACACCCAATGTGCTTAAAGTGGTGGTTAACCCGATTTCTGACGTATGCAAGATATGCCTGAAGAGGAATCTCTTATCTTGCTGCCTGTGGCCATCAATGCAGTGTGTACAATAGAAGAGGGGAGAGGAGAGGCGGAGAAGGGCGTGGCTGGGAGTACTGTAGGAGATTGGCTTTCTTACTTGACAGGAAGAGGGAGTGGAAGGGGGAGCTGAAAACTAATTGTGGTCTGTTCTCAGGGGGAAGCCAGGAGATGGCAGAATTAAACAGGTATTGTATGAAATGCAGAGAAGTAATCCAAAAAGCAAAACGATTTTTTAAAAGCCAGAATAATACGACCTTTTTAAAGTCACTAGGCTTCCCATCATTTCCGGGTCCCGAATGTCCGGTTTCATCTCCACAAGGCAGTGGAGCGCATGGCAACCTACACGTGCAAGCCAGGTGGTCTATGGTTCCTGCGGCCTATCCTCCGTGCCGGAAAAAGGCACTCGCAAATGTAAGCAGGCATTCTGTGATTTGTTTTGATGTATTTTAATAAAACAATTTTACACTATGGTTCCATCCTTCTGAATGAATGCATGAAAAACTTATATAGCGCGACACATGCGAACTGAATCGCCTCTGGGCGCTTGTTGTTTCTGTCTCTCGACATCAAAAGAGCAGAGTTTTAATCTGTCTTCTGAAGGTCAGGTGGTATTCCTCCAACCGAATGCTGGTTGGTAAAGCGTTCCATAGTCTGGGACCCTGGAAAGCAAACCTTCTTTCTCCTTTGGACTTGTATCCTTTGGTCGGTGAATCGCAGAACGCGATTGGGATGGTGGGCTTCTATTTTTTTCGCAAAGATATCGCGGGGCATTCCCTTCTCTTATTTGTAATGGGATACCATGGTGGAGAGGAGGATATATACTTTAAATCTTTTGATATATGTCTATTGACATTCAAGTCTAAAAGATGCCACCTACTAAGGTTCTAGTAATCTTAACCAAGCACATCAGGTGTATTCTGCAGAGATTTTATCACTGAAAAAATGGACTTTTCAAAAGGACTCTATTATCTTATTAAACGTATTTTGAGGTAGTTATGTTAAAGATTGGTGTGAAGAGGAAAGAAATAAAAAAGCGCAAGAGAGAGAAAGCGAGAGAAAGCGAGAGAAAGCGAGCGAGCGTGAGAAAGCGAGCGAGAGAGCGAGAGAGAAAGCGAGCGAGAGAAAAAGCGAGCAAGAGAAAGCGAGCGAGAAAGCGAGCGAAAGCGAGCGAGAGAAAGCGAGCGAGAGAAAGAGAAAGCGAGCGAGAGAGAGAAAGCGAGCGAGAGAGAGAAAGCGAGCGAGAGAGAGAAAGCGAGCGAGAGAGAGAAAGCGAGCGAGAGAGAGAAAGCGAGCGAAAGAGAGAAAGCGAGCGAAAGAGAGAAAGCGAGCGAAAGAGAGAAAGCGAGCGAGTGAGAAAGCGAGCGAAAGAGAGAAAGCGAGCGAGAAAGCGAGCGAGAGAGAGAAAGCGAGCGAGAAAGCGAGCGAGAGAGAGAAAGCGAGCGAGAGAGAGAAAGCGAGAGAGAGAAAGCGAGAGAGAGAAAGCGAGCGAGCGAGAGAGAAAGCGAGCGAGAAAGCGAGCGAGAGAGAGAAAGCGAGAGAGAGAAAGCGAGCGAGAGAGAGAAAGCGAGCGAGAGAGAGAAAGCGAGCGAGAGAGAGAAAGCGAGCGAGAGAGAGAAAGCGAGCGAGAGAAAGCGAGCGAGAGAGAGAAAGCGAGCGAGAGAGAGAAAGCGAGCGAGAGAGAGAAAGCGAGCGAGAGAGAGAAAGCGAGCGAGAGAGAGAAAGCGAGCGAGAGAGAAAGCGAGCGAGAGAGAGAAAGCGAGCGAGAGAGAGAAAGCGAGCGAGAGAGAGAAAGCGAGCGAGAGAGAGAAAGCGAGCGAGAGAGAGAAAGCGAGCGAGAGAGAGAAAGCGAGCGAGAGAAAGCGAGCGAGAGAGAGAAAGCGAGCGAGAGAGAGAAAGCGAGCGAGAGAGAGAAAGCGAGAGAGAGAAAGCGAGCGAGAGAGCGAGCGAGAAAGCGAGCGAGAAAGCGAGCGAGAGAGAGAGAAAGCGAGCGAGAGAGCGAGCGAGAGAGAGAAAGCGAGCGAGAGAGAGAAAGCGAGCGAGAGAGAGAAAGCGAGCGAGAGAGAGAAAGCGAGCGAGAGAGAAAGCGAGCGAGAGAGAAAGCGAGCGAGAGAGAAAGCGAGCGAGAGAGAAAGCGAGCGAGAGAGAGAGAAAGCGAGAGAGAGAGAAAGCGAGAGAGAGAGAAAGCGAGAGAGAGAAAGCGAGCGAGAGAGAGAAAGCGAGCGAGCGAGAGAAAGCGAGCGAGAGAGAGAAAGCGAGCGAGAGAGAGAAAGCGAGCGAGAGAGAGAAAGCGAGCGAGAGAGAGAAAGCGAGCGAGAGAGAGAGAAAGCGAGCGAGAGAAAGCGAGCGAGAGAGAAAGCGAGAGAGAGAAAGCGAGAGAGAGAAAGCGAGAGAGAGAAAGCGAGAGAGAGAAAGCGAGAGAGAGAAAGCGAGAGCGAAAAAAATACGTTATGTATCGACACCCACAGCGGTTTGCAGAGGGCTTTATTTATTGCCTGTGAGGGAGATGCGATCTCTTTTTTTAGCCCTGTATGGGGGTGGCTCCTGTCCATTCATAAACTAAAGCACGATGCTCAGTGACTGTTATGAAAGGACATGATTTACCCTTGTCCTGACTGATACAAAAGTTGGGGGCATTACAATCACAGATCTCCTGTATTAATTTCAAAGGAGAAAAAAAAAAAACCTTTTCCACCTCAAGACCCTTTTTAAACTGGGGCTGCTGGACACTATCCCTCATTAGCAATGAATGAGGGCAGATTCTGAACTTTTAACCCTTTGTTAGGACAGACAATGTCCAAATCTAGTTTAGATAATGCAGTGTTCAGACAAGGTTAAAAATTACTCCACAGCACTGTCTTAAAGGGGAGTTCCAGCCAAAAATTGTGTTTATTAAAAGTCAGCAGCTACAAAAAGTGCTTACCTGCTCCAGCGTTCCCCGGCCGGCGTCGTCATCACAACTGTGGGCACCCGGCCGTGACAGCCTTCGGCTTCACGGCCGGGCACCCACTGCACATGCGCGAGCGGCACGCCGCTGATTGGACAGGCGATCGCATGGGACCTGTCATGTGTCCCATGCGATCGCCTACAGGGAGGGGCTGCTGTAGGCGATTAAGCTTAATCAGCCCCTTGGCGGAAGCAGGAAGTGGGACAGGAAGCCCCCACTCCTGAAGCCCCCACTCCTGAAGCCCCCACTCCTGAAGCCCCCACTCCCCCCCCAAAAAAAATTACATGCCTTACATAAGGGGGTGAGAAGTGGGATTAGCGGAAGTTCCAATTTTGGGTGGAACTCCGCTTTAAACATTACAAAGCAGGGTTTTTTTTGTGCTATGTTAAATAAGTCACAAATATAGGTGGTGTTATTCCAATTTGGTTACAAAAGTGGGAATACACTTTAAAAGGGATAACACATGGGTAAATATGATTTTATTAGAGATGCACTTTGTTTATTTTGCTTTGACATACACTTAATTATGTTTTAGGAGTCCATAAAAACACATTTTAATTAGGAATGTATGCAGAAAGTTTATAAGCAATCATTTTAAGCAAAAGAGACATTCCAGCAAACAGGCCACCTTGTGCAGACTCAAACGGTTGCAAAAGCATACCCAGTTTTCCACCGATCAGGCAGGCCAACCACCAGCAGCATAGCTACAGGCGATGCACTAGGGTCAAGACTTATTAATAGCTATGGTGATGGACGGCTCATCTATTGCAGGAAAGGGAGTGGGAACAGCTTTGTTATAGCAGTGACATTTCAAGGCATATCTCATTGTTCATCTGTATCTATCAACTGAAACAGTATGCAGACTGTTCCTTTAAAAGGCGTTTTGCTCTACATGCCCCTTTTCCTCACTTCTGATCCAGAGATCTATCTTGCAATTGTGTGGCTAACTAGGTCACCTGGCAGCTCCCAGGCTGTCATCACACCAAGGCTAAGCAGCAATCAATCACTGTTGGCTTCAGTGCTGCTGACTAATCAAACAGATGACCAGAGGTTCAATTTGGGGAAGTCCTCACTGATCTAAAGATGGCCACAGTAGAAGATTTTCAAACATCCATACAAAAATTCTCAGAACAAAATTGATCACATGACATTCTAAAGTCTTTAAAATTGTTTTCCTTTAACATTCAATTTTGAAGTGATTTTCCAAGCTAAAACCGCATACACTTGAAAAATTACTTTTAAGAAAAATTGTCGGTCCTGCTCAGTTTTGAAAGAAATTCTACTAATATATAACTAGCTTAAAGATTTAGCTTTGCATTAAAAACATTCATTACCCTTTTAACCATGTGCAAAAATGCAAGTCTGTAAAGCAGAATATTCCACTAAGCGAAAATATGATAAAAATCTTTGCTAGATGTCATATTCTACATATTTACGAAGACAATGAGTCCAAGAGAAGATGAAACTTTTACTGTCATGTGCTACAAGCGAGCAGAGGGGTTTCCCAACCTGTCTTCTGGGTTAGGGGGTATTCCCAGGTCTCCAGTGCGAAGCTTGCGAGTCAGATCCTCAATTTGCAGTTGAACTGGAAGAAAACAGGTTAGAAAACAAAAAAAGGAATGGAAGAAAATGGTTACAAACCCAAAAAGGAGAAAAATTAACCCACAACATTGTTCAAAACAACAGATTATAACCAGGGCAGAACATGTTAAAGCCAGTAATAGGACATTTATATAAAAAAAAGTAAATAAATAAAAAAAGTGCTTTACTGGGCCATGCTAACCAACAGTTCAAAGCCTGGAAGTTAACAGTGGTAAGTGACAAACACCAAATGCTGTCTGGCAAAATCATTAAAGTAATTTCAAATTCAGAAAGCAATTAGGATGGAAGATGAACACTGTCACTCTTGGGTGATCACTCTATGATGCAAGTTTCAATTGCTAACCCCCTCTTAATCCCTTTCCCCCCAAAAAAAAGGCAGCTGCAGAATTTTCTTTAACCACTTAAGAACCGCATACTGCACATATAAGTCGGCAGAATGGCACGGCTGGGCACATCAACGTATATATACGTTCGTTTTAGTACCCAGCCGTGGGTCACGGGCGCGCGCTCGTGGCGGGCTCCCGCGACCCGGTCCGAAGCTCCGCGACCGCGGGACTCGCGGACCCGATCGCCACTGCAGTGCGGCGATCCGTCCCTGAAGAACGGGGAAAGCCGTGTGTAAACACGGCTTCCCCGTGCTTCACTGTGGCCGCAGCATCGATCGCGTCATCCCTGTTATAGGGGGACGCGATCGATGACGTCACACCTACAGCCACACCCCCCTACAGTTGTAAACACACACACAGGGAACACTCAGTCACAGCGCCCCCTGTGGTTAACTCCCAAACTGTAACTGTCATTTCCACAGTAAACAATGCAATTTAAATGCATTTTTTGCTGTGAAAATGACAATTGTCCCAAAAATGTGTCAAAATTGTCCGAAGTGTCCGCCATAATGTCGCAGTCACGAAAAAAAAATCGCTGATCGCCGCTATTAGTAGTAAAAAAAAAAAAAAAAATTAACAAAAATGCAATAAAACTATCCCTTATTTTGTAAACGCTTTAAATTTTGAGAAAACCAACCGATAAACGCTTATTGCGATTTTTTTTTACCAAAAATAGGTAGAAGAAAACGTATCGGCCTAAAACTGAGGGAAAAAATGTTTTTATATATTTTTGGGGGATTATTATAGCAAAAAGTAAAAAATGTTGCTTTTTTTTAAATTGTTGCTCTATTTGTGTTTATAGCGCAAAAAAAAAAAAAAACAGAGGATCAAATACCACCAAAAGAAAGCTCTATTTGTGGGGAAAAAAAGGACGCCAATTTTGTTTGGGAGCCAAGTCGCACGACCGCGCAATTATGAGTTAAAACGATGCAGTGCCCAATCGCATAAAGGGGCAAGGTCCTTTACCTGCATTATGGTCCAGGTCTTAAGTGGTTAAGCAGTACACCATAATGCATGGCATTTCTGTATTGATACACCACAGCAATAATCTGTTGGCACTTCCTAACTGCACAGGAATGTCATTCTAAATTACCAGCACCACAACACAAAGCTGTTAAATAGCAACAAATGTACCCCAAAGGATTGATCTGAACAGGGTGGTTACGCCTGCATTAAAACCAGCAACCTAATTTGTTAAATGTTTACATTTTTTAGCAATGTGCTTTGGCTTTGAATGCTTCATCTAATGAAAAGGCAAAAGCATGGTACCATACATTTAGGCCGGGTTCACACCGTCCCCGCATGCGGCTCACAGCAGGGGTCCGGTGTGTGTTCTGGTTTACCGGTTCAGTTCCGATTTCAGCCCAAATTTATGGCTGAAATAGAACCTGAAACGCACCAAAAAAGCATGCGTTTTACCGGCACACCGCACCGGATCTGCTGCGGAGATATGTGAACCGACTCCGTAGAGAGCCAGTCACATTCTCCTGCTACGCAAATTGAATGCGGGGAAACCCAAATTTGTATAGGAGTGAACCAGGCCTTAACATCTAAGTTGTCAGCATATCTAATATGATTTGACAGTTGTTGCATCTGCACACATTAAACTCAATTTATTGGCACTGGCAAAAATAAAAATCTATTCTAAATATTTTGAATCAAGACAAAAAAAAAAAAAACGCAAGAGCTGTACATTAAAGAGGAGTTCCACCCTAAAAAATTACTTTTATTTAATCCCCTCCCCTCCCCCTTACATGCCACATTTGGCATGTAAATTTTTTGGGGGGGGGGAGTGGGGGGCTTCAGTAGGAGTGGGACTTCCTGTCCCACTTACTGCTTCCACCGAGGGGATGGTTAGGCGATTAAGCCTTAATCACCTACACCAGCCCCTCCCTGTAGGCGATCACATGGGACACATGACAGGTCCCATGCGATCGCCTCTCCAATCAGCGGCGAGCCGCGCCACGCGCAGTGTGGCTCGCGCATGCGCAGTGGGTGCCCGGCCGTGAAGCCGAAGGCTGTCACGGCTGGGTGCCCACAGTTGGGATGGAGACGCCCCTTTAAGTGTACACCCCTTTAAGTGTACAGATTTATAGCGTCTTCCACTAGCTTATGAAGCGGCATTTAATATGCGTAGTCTGCCAGCACTGAGCTTCTAGGGTGATAGAAGAGCCGGGCGACGCTCAATCAGAAAGGTACAGGTTAGGGAAGACCTGGGTCACTCTGGGAAAATATATATATATTTTTTTTTACTTATTGTAAAATCCTTTTTAGTACTTTAAGGCAGTAGTTCTCAACCATGTCCTTAAAGGGTAACTAAAGGAATTTTTTATTTTTTTTGCTAAAATGACTGTTTACAGCAGGGGTCTCCAAACTGCGGCCCGAGGGCCAGATGTGGCCCTTTGCTAGCTTTTATCCAGCCCACAGGCCTTTATTCCTCCCACCGATATGAGGCACTATTGTTCCCACTGACTCCAACAAGGGGGCACTTTTTCTTTCACCAATACTAATAATGAGATACAATTACTCCTACTAATAGGGGCACTACTCCTTATCCTACTGATCGCAAACTATGAGGCCATATTTATTCTCACCAATGCTGGGCCCCAGACATTCTCTACCCCGCTGGCCACAATCTGGCCCTCCTTAAGACTGAACAATAAACTGGCCCTTTGTTTGAAAACCCTTGGTTTACAGGGTATAGAGACATAATAGTTAACTGATTACTTTTAAAAATGATTAAAAACAGATAAAAATCAATCATATAATGTGCCTCTAGTTTCACTTTCGTTTTGGCATCTAGCTTAGTTCTTGCATGTAATGTAATGCCACAGTGCCATAGAGAGTGATGGTTAGGAAAACTAAACTAGAATCTCCCAGTACTGTGGTCATCAGGAAACAGACAACCATGAAGTGTCCAGAACAGAGCAGAATTACAGCAACATTAGAGCAAAAACTAACAATGAGGACATGAAACCAGGACTGCAGTAAGGTAAAGGAAGCTAGTTAGCTAAAAAAAATATTTCCTTAAGGCTGGGTTCACACTTGTTCCGACAACGCTCCTACATTGGGAGCTCATGTAGCATGACGTGTGAAAATCAATGTTTCCCTATGAGAGCTGTCTTAACTGGTCCTACACAAGTCAGTCCCACTTTGAAACTACTCCCTGTACTACTTTGGTCCTACATTGATCCTACTTCAGCCCATTGAATATCATTGAAGTAGGACCAAAGTAGGAGCCTTGTCCTAACCATCCGACTTTTGCCATCTGACATGTGATTACAGCACCAGTAAAAGTAATTTATCTCACTCTGGGATTGTTTTGATTGGTCAAAGAACAAGTCAGTCTATCACAAAGTAGGACCAAAGTAGTATACTGTTCATGAAAGTAGGATGGATGTAGGACCAATGTAGGATCAATGTAGGACAAATGTCGCAGAGCAAAGTAGGATGAAAGTCGTGCAGTGTAGTGTGAGAACCCAGCCTCAGTGACCCTTTAAGTACCCCTCCAACAGGCCAGGTTTGCAGGTTTTCCTTTATCTTGCACAGGTGCTTTAAATCAGTCAATGGCTTGCTATTTTGGACAGCTATTTTAATCTAAGAGAAATTCCCAAAACATAGCATGTTGGGGGTACTTGAGGACAGGGTTGAGAAACACTGCTTTAAAGCGGAGCTCCACCCTATTTTTGAACATTTGTTTAATCAAATAGCATACTCTAATGCAGTACAAAACTGACGTTATTTTACTGTGACAGTACCTTGATTACACAGCATCTGTCACTCTGCTTCCTGTCCTCTCTTCTGCTGGTAGTGCATCATATCCTTCACCCACACTGTGTCCTGGGAGCTTTTTCTCATTGCTCCCAGGAGTCATTACGGAGCCTCCCCGCCAACTTGCTACACCCCACACTCCTGCACAATAATAGGAGTGAGAAGGGGCAAGCAGACATCTTGTTACACCCACCAGAGTTTTACATTTCACAGTTATTTTCAACACAAAACGGAGCTTATATGCTTACAGTATCCGTTGTGTTGAAAATAACAAAGGGTCACTAAAGGAATTTTTTTTTAGCTAAATAGCTTTATTTACCTTACTGCAGTCCTAATTTCATGTCCTCATTGTTCATTTTAGCTCTGATGTTGCTGTAATTCTGCTCTGTTCTGGACACTTCCTGGTTGTCCGTTTCCTGATGACCACAGTACTGGGAGATTCTAGTTTAGTTTTCCTAACCATCACTCTCTATGGCACTGACCAGCACAGAGGCATTACATTACATGCATAAACTAAGCTAGATGCCAAAACTAAAGTGAAACTAGAGGCAAAAAAAGGAATTGGTTAACGATTATGTCTATACACTGTAAACAGTCATTTAAGCAAAAAAAAAATTTCCTTTAGTGCACCCTTTAAGTCTAAAACTCCAGTGGGTGCAATATGTCCGCTTGCCCCCTTCTCACTATCATTACTGTGCAGGAGTGTGGGGTGTAGCAAGATGGTGGCGACAGGACCAAGCATGTGTGGGAACGAGCGGCGGTGAATGCTGGGAGTTCAGCATCCACCAAAACAAGGAAGTGCTTGTGGGCTTCTCATGCCCACAAGCAAAATGGAAACGGCGTTCCTGACAAAATAAAAGTTATAATTCCAGACGAAATCGGTTTGCGGATAATTAGAAATGGCAGAGACGCGTGTACTCATTTTATATTCTTTCAATATAATGCCAAAAAAAGGGGGGAGGGGGCGGGAGATCCGCTTTAAGAGACACCGGAAGAGTATTCAGAAATGTTGGGTTATGATTTTGCTTTGAGGCCAGACACTGGTTAAAAAAATTAAAACACACACAAAGCCAAGGACAGCCCTCCCAGCATTTCTGTTTGCTAGCAAGCAATAGGCATGGGACAGATAAGGAATCTGTAACCTAAAAAGTACTCCAAGAAAAGGATTTTACAGGCATTCAAAAATCCTACTCTGTTAATCACATATGAAAGCACGCCAGTATTCTGGAACATTTGGGATGTTTGAAAGCTAAACTGGGGCCCCCTGGGAAACTGAACAATTGGTTAACAAAAAAAATAAAACAAATCGAGGTGGCTCAACAAAGCTTACAAACCTGCCGAAAGACTATTACCCCCAAGATGGCATAAAGAGGCTAGAACATCCAGGTAAAAACTAAAACCTGAACACAAGATCTGGTGGCAGATGTGCATATCTGAGGAACAGATGGATGAATTCTAAAAAATACATAAAAACCTTGATCCAGTTGTCAAATCCAACTAGAGAGAGAGGATTGAGAGGCAGACAGAACCCTACGGGAAGCATCAGGCACTGCAAAGTCAGACTGTCGAAAGGACGCAGTCACTGGGAGATGGACTCGAACAGTGCTTACAACATCCAGAATGCAGGGAAAACTAAGAATGTTTAGGAGCAACACAGATGGAAAAATATCCAAGGTTACAGTGAAAGGAAAGCACTAGGGTTGTCCCGATACCTCTTTTTTTAGGACCGAGTACAAGTACCGATACTTTTTTTCAAGTAGTCGCCGATACCGAATACCGATACTTTTTTTAAATGTGTCCCCAAATGCAGCCATGTATGTTCCCCCACATATTGCAGCCATGTATGTCCCCCACATATTGCAGCCATGTATGTCCCCCACATATTGCAGCCATGTATGTCCCCCACACCTGTAGTAGTAGATATGATACCGCCGCGTTAATCCCCCTGCATTACAAGCTTTCGTTTAAATACTTGTAATGCCTGCTGCGCCATGTATAGACATATCCCCTTCTTGGGGGAGTGTCTATACACGGACCCGTGCATAGACACTCCCTCTTGCTCGGGATTGGACAGATCCGTCCAATCCCGAGAAGGGGAGTGCCTATAAATGGCGCGGCGGGCATTACAAGTATTCAAACGAAAGCTTGAAATGCGAGCTGTAATGCAGGGGGATTAACGCGGCGGTATGCGGTGGCGGGGGAAGTATTCTATTTAGGTATCGGGGGGTATTTGCGGGAGTAAAGTACTCCCGCAAATACTCTTTCTAGGGTTGTCTAGATACCAGTATCGGGACAACCCTAGAAAGCACCTTGAACAAAATGAGGCTCCGGGCCATTTAACAACAACCTTTGCATAGCACAATTTTTTTCTCAAAAGGTTAACCACTTCAGCCCCGCAAAGCTTTACCCCCTTAATGACCAGGCCATTTTATTTGCAATACAGCACTGTGTTACTTTAACTGACAATCGGGTGGCCGTTCGATTAGTGATTTTTAGCGGGATTGCAGCAGACAGATTGGACACCTGACATTGACACTTTTGAAAAAAAAGTGACATTACAGTGATCAGTGTTATATAAAAAAAAAAAAGCACAGGCATTTTACTTACACTGGTAGGGAAATGGTTAACAGCGGCGATCAAGAGGTTACATGTGTTCCCCTTTGTATTTTTTAACTGTACAGTAATACCTGTAGCAATAAGTTGCTTAATGTACTTTCATTAAATGTAACCATATTGCTACACTTGGAGGCTCCTCTCTTTATACTCTGTTGCGACATGACGCTACTTTTATACCAAGACATTGCTTGTATATCAAGGCAAAATGTATTAAAATATTTAGCTTGTCTTGTAAAACGCTCTCAAACCAAGTTACTCTCAAACCAAGGTTTTACTGTATGTGGGACTGGGGAAACGCACTCAGTGTCATCCCCTGAAAGAACGGAGATCTGCCCGCTGATTGGCTCACCACTGGCCAGTGTGGCGGCATGAGCCAACAAAAGCTAGCTCACGAATCGCTGTACTAGTACAGCGATTTGCGCAGTCAAGCCACCTTGCTGCAGTTTATCTGCTGGACGGCAAGTCTCTCTCGATAAGTGCCTACGGAGGAAGGACAGTAGTTCCTGATGTGATTGACAAATTACATTTGTCAGCGGGAGGTTTTAAACACACCCTCACTTTTACAACCACCCCGCTGTGCAAAGAAAATGCTGCTCCTGTCCCTTTAAACGTGCAAGCAGCATCATGGTGCTTTTTCTTTTTCAGTTACCCTTCCATCTCCTTCAATACCTTATTTGATCCTGCCAGGTCCCCACTTCCCCCTAAGAGCCGACCACGATTATCATGGCTGCTGAGCTATGATTCCGTGGTCAGAATGTCTGTCATCCGCAGAACTCCACTCTCCTGTGCCTGTCTTCATCTCCTCCCCCTCAGCACTGTAGTCAGAAGTGAGAAAACAATCTCCTGCACTGCCCGCCCACCCCCTCTCCCCTCCCATACAGACTTCATTGATTACAATCGTCACTGCACAGCCAGTGTCAAGATCAGATTCCTCAAACGTATGCTGCATACGTCAGAAGGTATCTGGGCCCCTCCAACTCAGCTCGGGACAAGCAGAGAAGATGAGACACATGACCAGGATTAAAAAGACTTAAAAAGGTAAAAAGCACACGACACGCTGCACTGCTTAGGAAGCAAGTAACGTGTGCCAATTTGGGTTAATAACCACTTTAAAGCGATTGTAAAGTCTCAAGGTTTTTCCACCTTAATGCATTATGTTGAGAAACCTTATTTGCTGCAAATCCCCACCAGATC
Organism: Rana kukunoris; assembly: GCA_029574335.1. NCBI lineage: Eukaryota > Metazoa > Chordata > Amphibia > Anura > Ranidae > Rana > Rana kukunoris. The sequence continues at coordinate 262,400,418 of CM056059.1, read as the reverse complement.
CCTCACCGCCGCCCCCCCCCCCCCCCCTTAGGTTTGATATCTTGATTAAAAATCCGTACTTTAACCACTTAATGCCTGCCGCACGACTATGTACGTCCACAAAATGGCACGTACATGTACGTCCTGCCTTTCCGCGGGTCGGATCGGGACCGCCCCCTGCTACGTGCGGCGGTCGGTAAGTGGTCGGGAGTGATCCGGGATGAGGGGGCGGCTATTCCTTTCCAGCCACCCCCTCGCGATCGCTCCCAGCCAATGCGCGTCCTCCACCCGCCCTTCTACATTTGCTTTTCTATAGTCAGGTGCTTTTTTTACCTGTGAATCATCACTAGTCTACGACTAAATTTAGAGCCCAAAATGGCAAAGCGAATGTACACTGGTGAAGAGGCTTTTAGAATCCTGAGCATGTCAGACAGTTAAGAGGAGGTCACGCATCTGTCAGATCCTGACTCAGAATACGATCCTATTTACGACAGCGGCTCCATGTCAGATAGCTCTGATGACGAAGTTGTGGTCCCTGCTAAGGCCAGGCGTACCCGACCCCGTTCTGATGCTGAGCAGTAAGAAACGCAGGACCCTTGTATGGAGCAGAGAAGTACTAGCGCCGCTATTCCTTCTGGTGGATTGCCAAGCACCAGCGGCCTAGTACACCCTGGTCGTTCATCCAGCACTGCAGTATCACATGGTGACATGACGAGTCCCATAAGTGCAGTTCAAGCTGGCGAGGTAGCAAGCACAAGTAGTGTCCCGCTGCCACCAAGAAGAAGAAGACAAAGACAGGCCCGTTGTGCCCATAATGCCCTTCCTGCAGAATTTTCCTATCCTGATTGGGTCTCCACGACTTCTGCAGCACCCGTACTTCCCCCATTCACTGGCCAACCCAGTATTCAGGTGGATACAGGGAATTTTATGCCACTTGATTTTTATTCGCTGTGTTTCACGGAAGAGCTCACCAAAAACTAATTTATATGCTGGTCAATACATCGCCGCTAATCCCCAGTCCTTCCTTGCCAAAGAATGGAAACCTCTTGAGGTTTACGAATTTAAGACCTTTCTGGGCCTTACCCTCAACATGGGCATACACCAATTTCCTCAGTTGCGGATGTATTGGTCCATACATCCAATTCACAATATGCCCATATTCCCTGCTCACATGGCCAGGAATCGATACGATGCGATCCTTTGGTTCCTGCATTTCAGTGACAATGCACTTTGTCTTCCACTTGGAGACCCTGAATTTGACTGGCTCTACAAAATTCGGCCCCTCATAAACCAACCATTTCAACGAACGTTATGCAGCCTTGTTTAATCCCCAGCAAGTTGTATGCGTTAATGAGTCCATGATTACATTTTCTGGCCGCTTGTCTTTCAAGCAGTTTCTTCCCAGCAAGCGTGTCAGATACGGGGTCAAGCTCTATAAGCTTTGTGACAGGGCAACAGGCTACACATGGAGCTTTAGGGTTTATGAGGGCAAACATAGTGAGGTAGAGCCGGAAGGATGCCCAGATTACATGGGGAGCGCTGGCAAGATCGTTTGGGACTTTGTGTCACCCTTATTCGGAAAGGGGTATCACTTGTATGTGGACAATTACAGCAGCCTGACACTTTTTTGTCACTTGTTTGATCAGATTGGAGCATGTGGCACCGTGCAACCTAATCGCCGGGGCTTTCTCCAGCGGCTTGTAAATGCCATATTAGGCTGGGGGCGAGAGCCTGCTGCAGATGTAATAATTTGCTCGCTGTGAAGTGGCGGGACAATAAGAATGTTTTTGTTCTTACCACCCTTCACGCAGACACGACAGTACAAATTCGTACGGCAACTGGTGTTGTGGAGAAACCCCTCTGTTTCCACGAATATAACCAATATGGGAGGGGTGGACCTCAACGACCAGTTGGAGCCGTATCATATTGCATGCAAGGCGAGACGCTGGTACAAAAAAAAGTGTCTCTGTATTTAATTTCAATTGACTTTACTGAATGCTTTTGTCTTATACAAAACTTCAGGACAGAATGGAACCTTCCTTTAATTCCAGGAAGAGATCGTCACAGAACTCCTGTATCCAGGCGGTTCTGTACCTCACCATCCCCTACCAAATGCAGTAAGCCGACTGCATGAGAGGCATTTTTCGTATGCCCTCGAGTGTAACCCTACCCAACGAGCCCCCCAAAGAAAATGTGTCTGTAGCAAGCGCGGATTTAGGCGTGACACCCGTTATTTTTGTCCCCAATGTCCTGCCGATCCTGGTCTTTGTATTGGTGAATGTTTTGAACGCTTCCACACGAGTGAAGTATTAGCGCAGGGTAAAACATTTCACAGGCTAGGCACACTTACACAGGGTCTCCCAAGATGCCATCACATTTTGAGAGACCCAAACATGGAACTGAAAAGTTGAACAGTTACAAAAAAAAGTGTTAAAAATTATTAAAAAAAAAAAAAAATTGTTTATTGTTCTCTCCCTCTATTGTTCTGCTCTTTTTTTACTGTATTCTATTCTGCAAAGTTTTATTGTTATGTTTTTTCATGCTTGCTTTTATGCAATTTACTTTACGGTTTTCAGGTACGCCATTCAGCTGTTGCGCGGACTTATTTATCTCGACAGCAACAGCGTTTGCTCCCACAATATATAAAGCCTGGACTCCAGTGCTGTAGGAGGCGATTTCACCACCACAGTTAAAAAAAAAAAAAAAAAAAAGACCATATATGCCGAAGCATGGGGGCATTAGGGCCGGAGGAGCGATTTTGCTCCTAATGCCGCGTACATACGGTTGACATTCCTACGGAGGCTTTCCCGTGGAAAAGTCTGACCATGTGTACACGGCATAGAAAAGTCTGACCGTGTGTACGCGGCATAACTTTTTTGCGGGAGGATGCCCCCATGCTTCGGCATATATAAATGGTGCATGTATGCCCATCATTAGAAGTGGGTGGATGAAGGGAGGTATTCTAATGGTGGGCATACCCACCACCGATCAATCCATATGTGGAATTTCACCCCAAAATACATTCTGCTGCTTCTCCTGAGTATGGGGAGAGCACTTCTCCTGAGTATGGGGAGAGCACATGTGTGAGACTTTTTGGGAGCCTAGCCACGTACCGGACCCCAAAAACCAATCACCGCCTTCAGGCTTTCTAAGGGTGTACATTTTTGATTTCACTCACTACCTATCACAGTTTCGAAGGCCATAAAATACCAAAATAGCACAAAAAAAAAAAATGACCCCATTGAATTTTTTTTTTGTCCAAAGTGATTGGACAAAAAAATAAAATTAAATACAAAAAGTTGTCACTAAATTATATATTGCTCACACATGCCATGGTTATATGTGGAGTTGTACCCTAAAACTCATTCTGCTGCTTCTCCTGAGTACAGGGATACCACATGTTTGGGACTTTTTAGGAGCCTAGCCGCGTATGGGGCCCCAAAAACCAAGCACTGCCTTCAGCATTTCTAAGGGCGCAAATTTTTGATTTCACTCCTCACTACCTATCATAGTTTCGAAGGCCATAAAATGCTAAAATGGCACAAAACCCCCCCAAATAAACCCCATTTTGGAAAGTAAACTCCCCAAGCTATTTGCTGAGAGGCATGTAGAGTCCATGGAATATTTTCTATTTTGACACAAGTTGCAGGAATGACACTGATTTTTTTTTTTTTGCACAAAGTTGTCACTAAACGATATATTGCTCACACATGCCATGGTTATATGTGGAATTGCACCCCAAAATACATTCTGCTGCTTCTCCTGAGTACGGGGATACCACATGTGTGGGACTATTTGGGAGCCTAGCCGTGTATGGGGCCCCGAAATCCAAGCACCGTCTTCAAGATTTCTAAGGGCATACATTTTTGATTTCACTCCTCACTACCTTATCACAGTTTTGAAGGCCATAAAATGCCAAGATGGCACACAACCCCCCCCCCCCCCCCCCAAATGACCCCATTTTGGAAATAAGACAACCCAAGCTATTTGCTAAGAGGCATGTTGAGTCTATGGAATATTTTTTTTTTTTTGCCCCAAGTGATTGAATAATGACCATAAAAAAAAAAAAACATTTACAAAACATTGTCACTAAATGATATATTTCTCACACATGGCATTGTTATATGTGGAATTGCACCCCAAAATACATTCTGCTGCTTCTCCTGAATATGGATGTACCACGTGTGGGACTTTTTGGGAGCCTACCCGCGTATGGGACCCCGAAAACCAATCACCACGTTCAAGATTTCTAAGGACATACATTTTTGATTTCACTCAAATCTTGAAGGCGGTGATTGGTTTTCGAGGTCCTGTACGCGGCTAGGCTCCCAAAAAGTCCCAAACATGTGGCATGTTGGGGCAAAAAAATTAAATATTCCATGTACTCAACATGCCTCTCAGCAAATAGCTTGGGGTTCCAAAATGGGGTCATTGGGGGGGGGGGGGGGGGGGTTGTGCCATTTTATGGCCTTCGAAACTGATAGATAGTGAGGAATGAAGTCAAAAATTTCCGCCCTTAGAAATGCTGAAGGCGGTGCTTGGTTTTTGGGGCCCCATACGCGCAGCTAGCCAGATGTCAAAAAGTCCATGAAGCATCAACACTTCTGGGAGAGGGGGCCATCACAGGAAAAGGAGGAACCCTACGCTTTAAAAGGTAGTACGTCTGAGTATGATTTGCCCAATCAACTTAGTAATTGTGGAGTTGGCAGCATGTTGCTTACAGGAGCCTTCCAGCAACACAAACAAGACATCCGATTAACTTAGAGGTCATGGCTATGAGATTGTGGTTAGACTTGTACAGCCCTTACAGGCAGTGGACAGCAATCTCTTTAGGTTTTGGAGCAAAAGGCAATACCACACTCTTAAATAAAAAGCAGACACCACCTAAGTCAGCAAGAAATCACAAAATTGCCTTGTCCCTGTGAAGTACAAGAAAATGTTCCAAGCTCAGACACCCTCTACATCAGTGGTTCTCAACTTGGGGTCGGGACCCCCTTGGGGGTCAAATGATGATTTGCCAGGGGTCACCAAATTCTAGGCTGTTCCAAGCCTGCACCCCTCTCCCAGCCTTTTTGCGCTTAGCAGAGCTGTCCCTGGAGCATATGGCCACCCAGCTAGGCTGTTTCTGGAGCCTGGAGACCTATAGGTCAACTGATTGGTGAGGATTGTAAAGTGGGAGGGGCTAGAGGAGACACTATCTCCTGATTTAGGTAGAGGTGTCACTGTTACGAGACACCACAAAGTCGGAGACACATTGGGTAATACTACCTGTAATTATAGTTGCCATTAAAGTCCCCACTACAGTTCTCAGATTAGGAGATGACCTTGATCAAGAGCATCCAAGTTGGCTGATCAGAACTTCCCCCTAACATTGCAACTCATCCCACCCCCCACCAAGGAGTAAGAGATGGAATAAAAATAGAGAATACATGGAAGGGAGATGAAAAGAGTGGAAGGAAGAATGAAAAAGGGAGCGAACGAATAAGAAAGGCAGCTAGAGAGAGGGATGGTGGGGGAATGAGGATAGAGAGAGATAAAGGGAAAGAAAGGAGAAGAGTGGTGCATCCTAAAACATACCAAAAGGAGGTTTTAATACTGTACGCTTGGAAGGGACTCAGGGAGCGCTAAATATCCATGGGTTTGGGGCGCAAATTACTTGTCTTGCCTTAAGTGCTGAAAACCCACTCTACGAAAATCATTTCTGTTAGGGGTCCCACAACTTGGGAAATGTCATCAATGGTCACAGCACTAGAAGGTTGAGGATCGCTGCTCTACATACACTTGAGGTAACAGCCAGGAGAAAAACAACCTCACATGATAGGAAAAAGAAATATCCGATAGCCCACCAGACTCAAAGAGTGGCTTCTCACAAAACACCAGAATAAGGCCTCACTGTCACAAGGGAGAGTACTGGTGGAACAATGTGAGCTACCACATGCACAAAGGCTCTGATCAGAGTGGGAAGCAAGCAGTCTTTGAAAAACCACCAAGGCAGAAACTTGACCTTTTATACACCTCCGGGTTAAAGACTTGTCTGATCCAGACAAGGATGGATAACGCCTATGTCAATGAGTGTTTCCTGGGTTGAGGCTTTCCCTTTCCACACCAAGCAAAGTATGCTTACCCATGTTCAGTGGTAAACCATACAATAGGGTCATTCTGCCTTCAAAGTACAAATCAAAAGTGAGAGCGATTCCAAATAATTTTTTGTAAACATACCATAGTTACCTGCTCTGTGCAATGGTTTTATAAAAAGCCTGCTTATGATTTTATAATACTGGACCTTATCTTTGCTTTAAGGCCATATTGTGGTCCAGACATGATTGCAGAAAGGCCAGAATGTAGTGTGTGTTTACAGCAGGTAAAGAAGGGTTTCCAGGCACAACTATAGATCCTTTTGGAAGTCATTTAGCAAGGAGTGACAATTGAAATTCCCTTGTTCTCTTGAAACCTGGATTTCCGCAGCCATTTGCTTAAAGCTAGTGACTAAGGAGGATGGAAAAGTTGGCCCAGGGACAGCAGGTCTGGCCTATGGGGAAAGTGCTATGGGCCGTCACCTAGTGGTCCGTTTTGTGCAATGAGAATCACTGGCTTCTCCCTATTGCAGAACAGACAAAGTAGAAATCACCTGGGGGTGGGGGGGTTATAGATTAGCCTGAAGTGAGACCAGGGGTATATCAAGAAATAAAATGCCCTGGCTAAAAGACCCTTGGGTCCTAGCCACCAATAGAGTTAAATCTAGACACTAGGGAATATCTGGGGCCCATTTCCCTTAAGCCAGTGGTGGCTGAGGTAATCTGCTTTCCAATTGTCCACTGCATTGACACAGGCTGCACGACTCTGGTCGTGAGACTATAAGACTGATATCTTATCACACTCCAGTGACAAGACCTTGTTAGGGTTGGGATAGAGAGCCAAGTTAGGGAATTACTTGCTTGGCTCGACATGAGCATGGGTAATTGGGTCGAGAGGAGCAGCATGCTCGTTCAAAGGTCGACAAGATTTGTGTTGGAAAAGTCTCAAATTAAATTGAACGAATAGTACAGCATCAACGAAAACCATCACAAGGCCTAGGGTCATGGATAACTTCATGGAGATGTCTGACCTCCATTTTCCTGTGCAAGCTCCAAAAGAGAATTTTCTATGGTAGAGAAGCCTTTAAAATGCTTATGTTGGTCCTGGACACAAGCGGTAAAGAGAAAACGCTGGAGAACAGACTTGGAAAAATTGATCACCACAGATGTTCAGGGGGTGGTCATACAAATACCTTGTGACGAGGATGCCCCAAGTTTTAAGGAAGGCAAAGGTACTAGGATCTTTGCGAACACTTTGGGAGCAGAGGGTAGGCTGAGAGGCAGTGTGATAAGCTGGAAATGACTGTCACTGCAGAAAGCACTGATTAGGTAGACCGTATAGTCATCGTGGATGTTTACAGGAATTCCTGCCTCAGGGGGCAAGAAAAGACCCTGGGGATTCCATGCAATATTTTGGAATTGGATGGTATTTGTCGATTTAAAAAAGGAAGAGAGCCTGAGCAACTATGGCAGTTACCATTCACAGAATGCCTTAAATGTTGACATTTTAGGAAACCAAGCAATATGTTCGCTTTCAGTTTCCAGAATAGGAAAAACACCCCTGCTGGGCTTTGGTACCATGAACAGGTTTGAAAATAAACCTTTGAACCTTTGTTGGGGTACTGGCGCAACTACTGTCGGACAACATATGACTCAAGGCATTCTGCAAAAAAAAGAAAAAAAAGTGCTTCAGCAGTTTTTGGTTAGGGCCCTTTCACACTGGTGCGTTTTTGCCGCGTTTTCGTGGTAAAAATAGCGCTATTAAAACGCTCATAAAACATTCCCCATGCCCCTCTCCATTGAAATGAATTAAAAAACCGCAGTAAAATCGCGGTGTTTTGCTGCAATTAAAATCGCGGCAAAATACCGTGATTTTAACGCCTTTTTGTAATTAATTTCATTGGAGAGGGGCATGGGGGGGGGGGGGCGCGTTTTAATAGCGCTATTTTTACCGCGAAAACGCGGCAAAATCACAGGAAAAACGCACAAGTGTAAAAGGGCCCTTAGAGAAGCAGTGGGGGTTTGAACCCCATCTTGTACCTCTTACATACGTGCAAGAAGCTTTGTGCAGGAAGCTGTCCAAGCCTTTAGCCAACAATTCTGCAAATGTGAACGTTTTACCACTTCCCGCCTGGCCTACAGAAGAATGATGGCCAGGTGGTGATTCAGTTATCCTGACTGGGCGTCATGTGATGTCCAGCAGGATAACAGCTGCCGCCCGCCCACGGGGATGCGCATCACGGCGATCAGTGGTGCGTCAGTCACACACTGCTACACCGATCCCAGTAAAGAGCCTCTGAGGATTCAGCGCCCAGAGGCGATTCAGTTCGCAAGTGTTGCGCTTTATAAGTTTCTCACTCACTCACTGACTGAGGACCGCCCATCAGCATCACCCACTAATGCCGCCCATCAGCGCCACCCACCAGTGCCGCCTCATCGTTGCCCGTCAGTGCAGCTCAAAATATTTTCTGGAGTGATCCAATCAGGCTGCACACATACTGGTTCATGAACAGGGGAAATTTTTAAAAATGTTACTACAAGTCTCTGTACACAAAGGGACATGCTGACATGAACAGTAAAATCAGTCTGTATATGCGGTAAAGCATGCTGGGTATACTCACTGTGGAACCTAAGGGGTAATCTTGCGCTTTGTGTAAAAAGGCTGTTGGATCCTTTCTTCTGACCCCCCCCCCCCTCCTTCTTTCACAGTCCCAATCCATCCAACAAAATAGAGCCTTGGGGCACTTTGCACATGTTCAGTTTGGTGTGTATTGCTAGAGTATTCTTTCCTTGGAAGGGTGCATGTAATCGGCACAGGGCCAACCAGCACTGTCCAGAGGGTCAGGTGTCCTGCAGCCTCAGTCAAAATGAAAACTCCTCCTACAAGCTTTAACCAGACACTGATACAAGTCATAAGACTGCTATGTACTGCTGATGAGAAAGGGTATTTAGCAGTTTATATTTACTAAAATAATTGCAATGTTCTGTGTACTATGGGAGACCAGATATAGTGCATGCAAGGTCCTGGGTTTAGTAACACTTTAAACTTATTAGCAAGCATGCTGCATGAAACTCTTGCTTCAAGTGTAAAAGTGAAGATGAAAAATATTTGAAGCCTCCAACACTGCTTTTATATCCCCCTCATTCCATACCAGCCTGCCTTGTTTATGGCAGGCAAACTTTGATTAACTAGGTGTTCCTCTGAATAACTATATAAAAAAAAAAAAAAGAAAATCAGGGACTGGAGCCTACCTCAGATCACGGCCTTGGACCTGTAAAGGTGCATATTACAAGTCTGTTTTGCATCTTCATTACATTGGGAACCAGGTACACCCTCCAAGGCTGTGTCGAGGATCAGCCAATCTAGAAAGCTACAAAAATTGCTGGCATAAAGTGGCTGCAGCCTCATCTCTCCGAATTTTTACCACAGCCCTTGATGTGCAAGTTAGCAGTTTTGAGTATGGGACGAGTCCATGAGCCCCTACCCCTTGGAAGCTTTCAGCCGCTGGAGGGGGCTACTGTTCCATTTTGACAATTTTTTTTTACCCGCTTCTGGCTCTCAAACTCTTGGCAATAGACACATGTAATGAGTTATTTGCTGCCAATATACTATTACTTTAACAGTTTGTGTAGGCTGTGCCCAGGATGTCTTATAGGTCTCATTCATGTGGTCAGTCATTTCCTCCCCAATAAGTGGCCCCCTAAATCAGGGTCTCGCAATCAGCACATTTGCAGCCGGTTTAGGCTTCTTGTATTTGCCTTGTTCTTTTTATGTCATTTTTCGTGGGAGTGTGTAACGAATGAGGTGCAGCTTCTTCGCTCCAGATTTCTATTCATTTTAACAGGGTGTGCAGTGCCAAAGTCTTGAATCTCTGGGTTTACTTTATACCCAAGCCATGGCCAGTGACTTAAAGTTATTGTCTTATGTCTGTCTGAGGGCTTTGTGGCCCCCCATAAGAAGTTGGTTTTGGCAAGAATTTAAAGAATAAGGCGACAACCACTCCAAAACTTCACTGGTGACTAACTTTAAATATGTTATCCCTCCAATGTTAAGAATGGCTACTCTCACCTTAAATGTCACCTTAATGTCACAATGTAGAGAATAAAATTTCTTATCATCTGTGCCCAGTCTTGCCACACAGAGTTAATCCAGCGCTAAGTAATCCTCTTTTAAAGTTCAGTGCAGAATTTCAGATAAAAACCTGCCAAATTAGGTTAAAGCGGAGGTTCACCCAAAAATTAACTCTTTGACATTAGATCCAGCATACTGCTAACATCTGCAGTATGCTGGGGTTTTTCTATGTACTTATCGTTTTATGAGCCGTTGTTATCCAGCTTCCGAGCGGGGAATCCTGCGGGGAATGGGCGTTCCTAAGCCAAGAGGAGTTGATTAATGGGCTGCTAAGGCGTGCCACACCTTCCGAAAATACCCAAAGTGACACTCGGGTATTTTTGGAAGGCGTGACTCGCCTTAGCAGCCCGTCAATCAACTCCTCTTGGCTTAGGAACACCCATTCCCCGCAGGATTCCCCGCTCAGAGCCGGATAACAACGGCTCATAAAACGATAAGTACAATTTTTTTATTTATTTTTTTAAACAGCATACTGCAGATGTTAGCAGTATATGCTGGATCTAATGTGAAAGTTGATTTTTGGGTGAACCTCCGCTTTAAAGGTGTAGTTCCCCCAAAAACCTTTTTTTTAACATTGATTGTGGCTCGCTTTTTTTTTTTAATCGAAGCAGTACTTACCGTTTTAGAGATGCATCATCTCCGTCGCTTCCGGGTATGGTCTTCGGGGAAGGGTGTTCCTATTTGATTGACAGGCTTCCGACGGTCGGATACATCGCGTCACGATTTTCCGAAAGTAGCCGAACGACGGTGCGCAGGCGCAGTATAGAGCCGCACCGGCGCTCGGCTTCTTTCGGCTACTCGTGACGCGATGTATGCGACCGTCGGAAGCCTGTCGGAAGCCTGTCAATCAAATAGGAACGACCAGACGATCATACCCGGAAGCGACGGAGACGATGCATCTCTAAAACGGTAAGTACTGCTTCGATTCTAAAAATAAAACACCCGATTCCCCTTGACAAAAACGAGCCTCAATGTTAAAAAAAGGTTTTTGGGTGAACCACCCCTTTAAGTCTGTTTCTCTGTTATTGCTTTCAGTAACAGGTTATTTACAAATCTAGCATGGACATGTTTATCATAACAAGAGGTGATCCAAAGTTTATTGTACATTACTAGGATGTGTTATGATGTTATATCACCTCATGTTATTGTAAACAAAACATAACATGATAAACATGTCCTAGCTAGATATGTAAATAACCTCTCACTTAGGCTGCATTCACACCTAGGCGACACGATACGCCGCGTACGCGGCTTATCTTGCCGCCTGTAGATTAAACTTTTTTTTTCCTTTCTTTAACATTGCGGTCTATGAGCGAACGCCAATGTCGCCTGAAAAAAAGGGTCCAGGACTTTTTTTCAGGCGACAGGCGTGGAGATGTGAACCATCTCCATAGACCGCAATGTTATTTCACATCTCGAGCGACAAGAGCGTCGGGCGACCGGCGTTTTGTCACTCAGATGTGAATGGAGCCTTAAAGCAAGAAGAGAGAAAACAGAATTTTGCTTTAGGCAGGGTTTTATCTGGAAGGCTGTTCATTTTCACTGAACATAAAAAAGGATTTCTCAGATCTGGATTAACTCTGTCAAGACTGGGCACAGATGATAGGAAATCGTATACTCTACATTGTGACATAAAAAAAAGGTATGGACCCCTGTTTTACCAGGCAGTCATACCAGCAGAAATCGATAAACAACTTGGTGCAATATGTGGATACAAAAACTTCTTGGGCTCGGCAGCATTGGGATCAAGGATAAGAAAATAAGGCAGATTCTAAGTGCTCTCTTCTTTAAAAACGGGGCCTGCTGAGGAAGTTGCTACAACATAACACGTACGGGGGAAGGAGCCTCAAGTCGCTTGCTGCCATCTCCGAAAAGACACATGTTGTGTGTATTTCCATTCTGCCGTTTTGCCTTTCGGGCTAATGTGAGTAGCCGGTTAATGTCTTTTTAATAAACATAAGCCGTTTTTAAAGCAGAGAGCACTTGGATCTGCCTTTTTTTCTTATTCTTTATCCCAATGCTGCCGAGCACAAGAAGTTTGCTATCCACATATTGCACCAAGTTGTTTATCGATTTCTGCTGGTATCACTGCCTGGTAAAACAGGGGTCCATACCTTAAGGTGAGAGTAGCCATTCTTAACTGTTGAGGGATCACATATTTAAAGTTAGTCACCGGTGAAGATTTGGAGTGGTTGTCATCTTATTCTTTTGGAATTTATCACTTTTTGGACTGATTTTTGCATTACCTGTTTTCATTAAGATAAACAAAACCTTGTGTAGCAGCCCCCCCCCCCCCCCCCCCCATTACCTACCTGAGCTCCTCCAGCGATATCAATGATTCCCTCAGCCATCCAGTACACGCCTCCTGATTGGCGAAGATAGAGCAGCAACGCCACTGTCAGCCAATCAGGAAGAGAGGGTGCAAGTGTCCAAAATGATACACGGAGCTCTGACTCAGCTCGGATGACCACTGTAGCAAGCTGCTGGCTGGGGGGCACTCAAAAGAGAGAGAGACTAGGAGCAGCAAAGAGGGACCCAAGAAGAGGAGGATCCAGGCTGCTCTGTGCAAAACCAACTGCACAGAGGAGGCAAGTATAACATGTTATTTTTTCTTTATTAAACTAGCCCTTACCATCACTTTAAAAACCTTGGAATAGCCTACAACTTACGTGGTTCGGAAGGGTTATTCCCCCAAGATGACTATACTACTCAGGACAATTTACCTTATAAATACGGTACTGTATTTCTCTCCTACAATTATTATTATTTTTTTAAAGACTGGGTCGCAAGTTCGCTTAGCCGGATAAACATCCAAGACTGACATATGATCTTTCATGCAGATCTGAACCGCATGGTGGAGTCGGTTGTACAAATCCTGAACTGGCATGATCATTACTGCAAACAAGCTCTGGGTTCCACTGAAGACCCTGGTGGGTAGGAATCTAACAGGGGCTCCATGAATCTCCACTGGGGCTTATCCGACTGGTCTTCCCCCTTGACACAATCTACCCTAGCTATCTGGGATCGGGGGGCAATTTTCTCTTGTATTGTTTCGAAATAAAAAAAATTGATTATAAAAAATATACAATAAAAAAGCTACAAAATTAGGCTTAGTAGCGACTAAAAATATCTTCTAGAAGAAAAGATGCCTTAAATAGTAAAAAAAAAATAGGTGCTTCTCCCAGAATAGAGAAAATGCTTATTCCCCTATATTAAAAAAATGTGCTTGAAATGGAAGTGGTTATTCTGGGGTTTGACAATGACCAATCTCAGCTAACAAGGTTCCTGAATCCTTGAAAACCCTGCAAATGGATGAAGAAATCAGGCTTATATCCTGTGAAGAACCCCGTTATTTCTTTTAGGGCCAGTTCGCACCAGACGCAGTTCTGTGTGCTTTTTTTCTGCACAAGATGCATGAACAGTGTTTTCCAATGGCTCTAGTTCATACCATGCAGTCAGTTTCTGTACCGGAAACAGACTGCATGGTGTGAACTAGAGCCATTGGAATATATGGAAAACACTGTGCATGCATTTTTAATGCAGAAAAAAATGCACACAAACTCTACAGAATTGGGTCTGGTGTGAACTGGCCATTAGGCCAGATTCACACTTGTGCAGTGCAGTGCAAATTTCAGCTCTCTTATCTCTGCAGAGAGATAAGAGAACTGTTCAGCAGATCATCTCTGTTTTAGCTGGAAATTTGGAGACCTGGGAGAGGGGAGGGGGAGCAGGGAAGTGTATTGAGGTGAATGAGAGAAATCCTGTAGAGAAATGAACACATCTGGGAATTGGATGCTTGCCCATAGAAGATAATGGGGCCTAAATTCACACCTGAGCCGCACCGCAATGCCTAGAAAACGCACACATCACACATATGTGAACCACCTTCATTGAAATCAATGTATTTTATAATGTTATGCGAATTGTATGCGGTTTAAGCCGCAACCAATTTGCATAGGCGTGAACCCGGCCTTAAAGACAAATATAAGCAAAACGCAACACAGGGCAAGAATTTGCACTACACATATTCTGGTAAAGCACCTTACATGTGCCAATTGTATAATTTTGGGGAAGATTTGACTTTTAACCACTTCCTTACTGGGCACTTATAGCCCTTCCTGACCAGGTGAAATTTCAGCTTCTGGCACTGCGTTGCTTTAACTGACAACTGCGCGGTCGTGCGACGTGGCTCCCAAACAAAATTGGCGTCCTTTTTTCCCCCACAAATAGAGCTTTCTTTTGGTGGTATTTGATCATCTCTGCGGTTTTTATTTTTTGTGCTATAAACAAAAAAAGAGCGTCAATATTTTTTACCTGTTACTATAATAAATAGCCAATTTTTTTAAAAATAAAATAAAAAAAATTCTCAGTTTAGGCCGATACGTATTATTCTACATATTTTTGGTAAAAAAAAATAAAAAAAAAAATCGCAATAAGCGACTGGTTTGCGCAAAAGTTATAGCGCATACAAAATAGGGGACAGAATTAATAATTTTTATAAATGTTTTTTACTAGTAATGGCGGCGATCTGCGATTTTTATTGGGACTGCGACGTTATGGTGGACACATCGGACACTTTTGACACATTTTTGGCGCCATTCACATTTATACTGCGATCAGTGCTATAAAAATGCACCGATTACTGTATAAATGTGACTGGCAGTGAAGGGGTTAACACTAGGGGGGCATGGAAATGTATTCTGGGTGTGTTCTAACTGTGTGGGGGGAGGGGGGGGTGACTGGGGGAGGTGACCGATGCTGTGTCCCTATGTACAAGAGACACAGATCGGTCACTTCACTCCCTGACAGGACGTGGATCTCTGTGTTTACACACAGAGATCCATGTCTTGTCCCTGTAACCGCCGATTGCGAGTGCCTGGCGGACATCGCGGCCGCCGGGCACGCGCATCTCTGGAATGCAGCGGGCGCTCGCGCGCCCTCTAGTGGCCATTAGAAGCACAGGGCGCCCTGTCAGATTCAGGACATCCCGACGGCCGCATATATTCGTACGGCCGTCGGGAAGTGGTTAAAACTTAAAGTAAAAAACAAAAAAAAATTGCCGGGCTGTATGATAAAAGTGTAGGATCGGGGCCTGGCAGGTTAAGAATTGCTCCACCTAATGGACACCAAATAATGCCTGCTTTTTCCCTCATTCACCATCATCTTTATTCAACATAACACCCTTAACTACGAAAGTAAAAAGCCTTTCCTGCATGGTTGTTTACAACTATTAAAACGGTAGTAAACACAGTCAATACTTTTTCCACCCACGATAAGCACCGACATGACTTTTATATCCCTGTCTTATCGTTTCCCAACCTGCACCTTTCATTAGAAATAACCCAATGATTAGTGTAGTGATGTTACTAGCGCATACTCATTTTGTCACCCATTCACAACATACTCTGTGCGCCATCAATACATCCTGTTGCCATGTCTCAGTACTCGTGGCACTCCATTGCAATATCATGAGATTGCTGACCCAAAGTGGACTTTCTGAAACATCTTGTGACTAGCTAAATCACTGGGTGTGTTTACAATGGCATTCAGGATCAACATAGGGAGCGGGGAGAACATTTGCACGTGTATTTTTATTGGTTATACGGGGCAATGTTGCCAAAACGATACACGAAATCCAGGCTTGGTTAACATTTACTACACATGCGCAGGATTATGGGTGACAGTAAAAAGGGTTACAGTGCAGCTGAGGATAAAAATCGGGCAGCACATGCAAATATGGTGTCTGCTTCAGCTAGAGCAGATAAGAAACCAAGCTGTAGAAACCGTAAGAAAAATGCAGTGAGGCCAATTAACATTTTAGCGTGTTTGTAAATTTTTTACATGGTGCTCTATGGTTGCTGTGGACTGTTTCAGAGTTTACTACCGCTTTAAGACATCTGACATATTGTGGTGTCCACTAAAGACCTTATATATGTTTGACATGGCGGACAGTTTTCACTTTAAGGACTCATGCACACAGCACACTTTCAGCAGCGTTAGATTTTTTTTGCAGCTTAAAAACGCCTCCCCATGTAACTATGTGTCCATGCACACACAGGCTTTTAGGTGCAGTAAGTGGCATAGGCGTTTTCAAGCTGTAAAAAAAAAAAAAAAAAAAAAAAAAAAAAAAACAGGACCACTGCATTCTGAGGACAGGCGTTACCCAATATACTTATTCACATAGGGTGGGGGGGCTGGGATTTGGTCTTTTAGATTCCGATAATTCCACTGCCCGCAAACCGACAACCACCAGCCAGGGTTGGCGGAAAGAGGCCCTTGCACCCCCCCCTTTTCCTGGCCTGCCGAGCTGCATGCTCCGATATGGGTCTGGTATGGATTTTGGGGGGGAATCCCACGCTATTTTTTTGGGCATAGGGGTGCCCCTTAAAATCCATACAGACCCAAATGTGGGGACACAAGTCGCACCGCAAGGATCATCATGATGTGACTTGTGGCACTTCTATTCAAATCAATTGGTACTTAAAGGGCTAGCGCTGCTAAACGCGCACCACCGCTAAACATTGGCTTATACGTTAGCAATGTAAAATTGCATACAATGTGTTTTCCCCATGTCTGAGGGTACCAGGGAGCTCTGGTGTCTTATTTACCTAAACTGAAGGCATGAACAGGATGTGTGGTAGCTGCAATTACACAAATCCATTTTATTTGATATATGATCACATTAACCAGGGCTCGTCAAATCCCAGGAGCCAGGTCGCCATTGCGACTAGAAATTGTGCCCTGGCTCCTAGGTTTTGTCAGTGACAGGGTGCCTCTGCTGTAGGGCTGGGATGGAGCAGGAAGAGACCGGGGTAGCAAGCGCTGACACAACGGGAGGAGCGAGCAGCCAACAGAGTGAAATCCAGCTGGGGATCCAAAGGATTAGGATAAGCGCTCCCTTTCTTATTTTTTTTATTTAAATGTTTGGAATTTTTTCACTGGGCTGTTGATACCCAGTGTAATTCAATAGCACAGGTTTTCCTGTCCTTCAACACAATGTTAGACCCACGTATGACAGCGTGTCATACAGCCTTGTAAATAAATTGTCCGGTATTGATTCTGGGACGGCTTCAGAGGGAAGGCGTCTCCCCCCCAAACGTGCCACCACCCGCCAATTGCCGCCACCGGTCTCTATGTGCAGCCTTCTCCACAAGGACATTATATGACCCAAATGTTAAATCTGACTGTTCCTCCAAAAGGGCTTGTCGGAGTCAAATAATAAAAAAAAAAAAATGGCTGTTAACTTTTTTAGCTTGCGCCTAGTTTCAGAGTAAATTTGTTAAGCCCTGACATTTAATTACTTGGTAAGAGTAAGTAGGCTTTGAGAAATTCTCTTGTGTGCAGTTCCCCATGGTTGATGGTGCCAGCAGCAGTATCAATGTAGGGGGTCAGGCTAAACATGTCACTGATACAAAAAATAAAAATAAAAGTTTAAGTACAGTTAAAAACATGCAAATCGATTTAAACTGATTTTTACCAACATTCGGTTTATTAGGCAACTTCTTAAGACCACTATTAATCTAAACTGGAATTTTACAATCTTCCTAAACTATCACAAAACATACCTAAAAATGCTACAAGTAAAAACAAATTTTCTGTTAACACTTTTCTAAAACAAAAGCAATAAAATACAGGTTTGTATTCTATAACAAAAAAATAACACATTCCTTATTTTGAGGACATTATTGGATGAATTGGTCTACCTCTTTTGCATTAAACAAAAGCAACTTAAGATAAGATCTTGGCATAGCTGAAAAAAAAAAATTACTAACATCGATAACATAATATTACCTATATATGCTCTCTCTTGTTCACGGCTGAGTCCTGGAGGTATAACCGTTGGCATCCCAGGAATTATTGTCTTCTGGTCTGGGGTTTCATCATTCCAGCGACTGCGTTTTCGCTTGCGTGAAAAATCTGCAGATTGTGCACACGTGTTAGCTAGTTTGCAGTGTTACAAAAAAATATTATACACAATACAAGAATGTGCATTTCTGTAGTAGTGGTATTTTGGTATAGCAAGGTGGTTAGAACTGGTCATGGTTTTATTTCTTGTGCTGGCATGAGAAGCACAAAAAAGCATTTGCAAATGGGGTCACAGAGAAACAAAAATCTTCACAGGAATTAAGCTCTAAAAAGACAATGTCAACTTGACTATTTAGGACAAAATGACAGTCTTTTCAAAAAGGCACCATTGGCCACCTGTACTTCTGACACCTTGTCTGGTACCTGTGTTGCAGCACACTGCAATGCATGGTAGGCAACCCACAGGTGATCCAAGCAGATCTGATTCTGGGTCTACTGTGGGGCGTAAATCTTTTCAGACTCCACAATGTGCCACCCCCTAAAGTGATAAAGTCTTTTTTTTTATCAAAGTTACAACATGTTACACTTACCTGCTCTGTGAAGTGTTTGGCACAAAGCAGCGTGGATCCTCCTCAGGTCCCCTGCCGACGCTCATGGCCCCTCCCTCTTGGTGAGTGCCAACACAGCAAGCAGCTGTGCATCCAGGAGGAAGAGTCCCGTATGACCGAGCCACTTGTGCACATCACTTGATCGAGATGTGGCTCAGGTAAGTATTAGAAGGGGCGACGCTACACATTGTTTTTTTCTTTATGCATTAAGATAAACCTAAAACAAACCTGCCTTTACAGCCACTTTGTTGCAGTGGTCATTCACTGATCACTGCATTTAGTGCAATTTTGTGACTGTAAAAAGTGTCAGCGATATTGTTAGGTCCCTTTAGGTCCAGGGTAGCCCACTACCCCCCCCCCCCCCAATAAAGGTTTAACCCCCTTGATCGCCCCCCAGGTAACCCTTTCACCCTGTCAGAGTCGGTTCACACTGGGGCGTCTCGGGATCCGACTTGAGGTTGTAAGTGAATGGGAGCGGTGTTAATACACTACTCATGTCGCTCCGACTTCAGAAAAGCTTCCTGTACGACTTCAATCCGACTTGTAGGCGATTTGTACTCATTGATTTCAATGGGAGTCGCCTCCAAGTCTGATCACTGTCTTAACTGAAGCGACTTTCCAGGAAGATAACATACGTTTCTCAGGCAAACCCCTCCCTCCCCCTCTCTCTCTCCCAGAGCTGATTATTGTTTGATTGGCCACTGGAAAGTCTCCTGTCCTGGAGACGACTTCAAGTAGTGTTGTAAATCGCCCCAGATTGCCCTGTGGTTCATGCTCAAGTCGTGTCGGAGTCGCGCTGGAAGTCGTGTCGCCCTAGTGTGAACCGACTCCGTGTCACTAAGAGATCGTTTTTCTGATCACCGTATTAGTGTCGATGGTGACGCCAAGTAGGCAGTTATTTAGGTTCACCGCCAGGTTTTTATATATCGTCAGGAACCCAATATAAAACCTAATAAAGGTTTTAACCCCCTGATTGCCCCCTAGTTAGCCCTTTCTATTTTTTATTTATAATAGAGAAACCGGTTCGTCCGGACCACAACATTACAGTCATCACATCAAAATTAACATGGAGC
Source organism: Rana kukunoris (assembly GCA_029574335.1). Lineage (NCBI taxonomy): Eukaryota > Metazoa > Chordata > Amphibia > Anura > Ranidae > Rana > Rana kukunoris. The sequence goes on along the minus strand of CM056059.1, from coordinate 262,380,746 downwards.
TAGAGATACATACATGAACACACCACATTATACATGGCACATGCCTCAGTTGACCCCCCTGTTGGGTGTGTGTCTTCCAAAGAAGGCAGCAAGAACCAAGTGGGTAATGATGATGAAGAAAAGAGGGAAGGACGGCCGCACTCCAAGGATTTTCAAACGAAAAAAGTTGTCTTTATTGTAAATCCAAAAACATGTACAGTCACAGCAATCACAGAAAACAGGACAGCCGACGCGTTTCGCACTCGATCAGTGCTTAGTCATGGCTATGGTATGGTGCTAACACAAAAACATTTATACTAAACCCCAAAATACCAAATAAAACATGTGACTCCCTTCAGCCTAATTAGTTGTGATAGACATCCTGAATGGGTGTAATCAGAGTGTCAAGTGTGTGCAGGCTGAAAGTCAACACTAACATAAAAAAGGTAACCCTTAAAGAACCTGTGTATGTGTGGATGTGAGGATTGCATGAAAATGGGAAGGGATATATATATAAAGGTGAATGTGAGAGTGGATGTAAAAAATAGTGAAAAATAAAATAGACTGGTTTTAAGTGTCTATATATTTATATATATATAGCCAAAATAGTGTTTAGGATGCCGAAGCAGTCATATGGCCCGCAAACCAAAAAAAAAAAAAATTATAAAAAAAAAAAAAAAAAAAAAAAAAAACTAAAATAAACACAAAAAATAAAATAAAAAAATTATAAACACAAAAAAAACAAACAAAAAAAATTAATAAACACAAAAACACAAAAAAAAAATTAAACACAGAAACAAGAGAAAATAAATAAATGTAAACACAAAAACAAGAGAAAAAAATAAAAAAAATTAAATAAAAAAAAATTGTGCCGGGATATGTGCCCATATGGACCACATTGTGAACATGTTTGTGAATTAATGTCAACTTGTGAAACGAGTGTATACGTAATGTAATGTATACGTGAAAACACGTGTCCGTGAACAGGTGTTCATGAATACAAATGTGTCTCATTCATATATTCATGTGATCGTGAAATGGATGAAGATCAAGTGAATGAGTAAACACGAAGAAGAAGAAAAAAAAAGGCCTTGTTGGGGTATGGTAAAAGGATGCAGAGATATATTGATGTCCTAAATGTAGAAGTATCTTTTTAAAAAAATGAAAAATGAAAAAGGTGATAGATTTACTACGGGGCACCTTTATATATAACGGCCAGGACCCAAATGTGTGCGAGTGGACGGCATGAGCAATATTAATGAACCATAGAAGAGCAATCGATCATGTCGTCTAAGTGTATCGCTTTTCAAAGGTCCGGCTGGTCTGCAACTGTTATTCTGGATGTACCAGAGACTACTTGGGTGCAATCGGCATGTTTTAATGGATCTACATGTAAAAATGAACGTAATTTTAAAACGCATATAGATTTAAGACCCAGAAAAAAAGGGGGGGGGAAGGAAAATCCTCTTTAAAATCACACTCAATGAGTGTGTGTGGTTAATGCATATGGGTATAAACATAGCAAGGTAACAAGAAGGGGGGAAAAATGGGGAATGTAACAATAATGTTATGGTAATATGTTATAATGTGTATATATATAAAAAATTTAAATATAAAAACAGATGAGAAAATATTTTTAGTATTTACTCTTATGTTATAGTCAATGCATAACATCGGGCAGTCTCACTGAAGAGAAAAGACTGCACCGACTCCATACAAAAGTGACATCACACGGGCTAATTGGAAAACGGGAAGGGAGACAAGGGAAAAGGAATGGGGAAGAGGGGAGGGAAAGGGGGAGGAGAATTGTAGTTAGGCGAACACGGACTGAAAGGGAGAATGCCGATAATTAGTATAAAAGGGAAACCTGTAATCTAAACAGGAGAGTGGAATATTATATACGTCGGCATATCTAAAAAGGTCCCGTGTATAAACATATTCGCCTAACATAGCCCGAATGGAGCCACGAGCGCAGAACCCTGATATTATATAGGGATAAATCACAACTGGTGTTGTGTGTATAATTTCAACATGTAATGAAGAAAAAGGGGAAGGTGAAGAAAACAGATGGAAAATAATGAGAGAGGGCACAGATGACAATGTAAAGGAATGTGTGCATATGTATGTGCGTTTGGAGCATATGTAATGTGCAAGACAATCAACATGGGGTAAATTACTAAAAATACAAAGCCGTGCTTAAAAATACTTAGCATCCACCAGGCAGCGCTAGTATATATGTCTAATACAACATATATGTAAAAGAATTAATGACCTGGTTTAATCTATGTAATCTACAAATCTCTATTATTATTGTTTTACCTTGTTTGATTTTTTCTCTATAGAGATTTGTAGATTACATAGATTAAACCAGGTCATTAATTCTTTTACATATATGTTGTATTAGACATATATACTAGCGCTGCCTGGTGGATGCTAAGTATTTTTAGTAATTTACCCCATGTTGATATTCTTGATACCATCTAGGTATTTTTAGGTAGCAGCTTACCACTGATAAGTGACAAATTTTAGATTTTGTTGGCTGAATATTCCAAAAGCGCTTGATTGGTCCGTTTTGGGACAGTGTGCCCCGTTTTTTGCTCATTACTGATCACTATTAAAATGTGCAAGACAAATCGCACAATAATTTCTGATATTTCGTTAAAAGGTAGAAGTGGTCTGAAAAATGCATGTATTATAATGGTACAGTACAATACAATATAGTACAATGTGGTGTAATGCCTGAGTGGTATAGTATGGGCATAACATGCATAAAGATTCATTGATTAATCACCTTAAAATAAACGAACAAATAGATGAACTATAAGTACAACATTAGAAGTAGTGCATGACATATATAGGAAAAATATAATAGTGGTTTCACTCATAGAAATGGGAAACATCCCATTCAAAGTTGAGTCCCCTAGGCAGTCTAGAATTAACCACTTCCCGACGGCCGTACGAATATTTGCGGCCGTCGGGCTGTCCTGAATCTCTGACAGGGCGCATATATGCGCCCTGTGCTTTTAATGGGCACTAGAGGGCGCGCGAGCGCCGCCGGCCGCGCGCGCGTGGCCGCCGGCGGCGCGCGCGTGCCCGCCGCATTCCTGAGATGCCGATGCGCGTGCCCGGCGGCCGCGATGTCCGCCAGGCACTCGCAATCGGCGGTTACAGGGACAAGACATGGATCTCTGTGTGTAAACACAGAGATCCATGTCCTGTCAGGGAGTGAGGTGACCAATCTGTGTCTCTTGTACATAGGGACACAGCATCGGTCACCTCCCCCAGTCACCCCCCTCCCCCCAAACAGTTAGAACACACCCAGAATACATTTAACCCCTTCCATGCCCCCCTAGTGTTAACCCCTTCACTGCCAGTCACATTTATACAGTAATTGGTGCATTTTTCTAGCACTGATCTCAGTATAAATGTGAATGGCGCCAAAAATGTGTCAAAAGTGTCCGATGTGTCCATCATAACGTCGCAGTCCCAATAAAAATCGCAGATCGCCGCCATTACTAGTAAAAAAAAAATTATAAAAATTAATAATAATTCTGTCCCCTATTTTGTATGTGCTATAACTTTTGTGCAAACCAGTCGCTTATTGCGATTTTTTTTTTTTTTTTTACCAAAAATATGTAGAATAATACGTATCGGCCTAAACTGAGAATTTTTTTTATTTTATTTTTTAAAAAATGGGCTATTTATTATAGTAACAAGTAAAAAATATTGACATTTTTTCAAAATTGTCGCTCTTTTTTTGTTTATAGCGCAAAAAATAAAAACCGCAGAGATGATCAAATACCACCAAAAGAAAGCTCTATTTGTGGGAAAAAAAGGACGCCAATTTTGTTTGGGAGCCACGTCGCACGACCGCGCAATTGTCAGTTAAAGCGACGCAGTGCCAGAAGCTTAAATTTCACCTGGTCAGGAAGGGTTATAAGTGCCCAGTAAGGAAGTGGTTAAGGTGAAAAATCCAAAATACTTCCCGTTTGCACAGGAGTCTGAATGTATCACCGCCTCTAGCTGAACGTGTAATTCTTTCTATACCCTGTATGGATAAACTGGAAATGTTTTTATGGTGTATAACATTCCAGTGCCTAACTATGTTGGTCCCATGGTCCTTTTCGATGTCATATAAATGATCGCTGAGTCTGTCCCTCAATCTTCTCGTGGTCCTACCGACATACTGGACATTACAGGTACTGCAAGTGATGACATATACAAGGTACTTTGTGTTACAATTAATAAATTGTTTAATATTGAAGTCCCTTCCGTTGGAGCATGAATGCACCACTTGTCCAGTCCCAATAATGGGGCAATACCTGCAGCCATTCTTGCCACATCTATAGGTACCCTTGCAGTGTAACCAAGTTAGGGAGCTGTGTCTGGTTTGAAATAGACTGGGTGACAGGACCCCCCCCCCCAACGTGGGAGCTCTGCGGCTCACTGTTCTAATGCCTCTAGATAGAATGGATTGGTACGTATCATCATTGAGTAGGACTGGCAGGTATTTGGTGATGATGTGTCTGATCTTATAGAATTCCACACTAAATGCGGTGGAGAAAATGGGGACAGACTCGTTGGAACCGACTCCGTGTCACTAAGCGACCGTTTTTCTGATCACCGTATTAGTGTCGATGGTGACGCCAAGTAGCCAGTTATTTAGGTTCACCGCCAGGTTTTTATATATCGTCAGGAATCCAATATACAACCTAATAAAGGTTTTAACCCCCTGAATGCCCCCTAGTTAGCCCTTTCTATTTTTTATTTATAATAGAGAAACTGGTTCGTCCGGACCACAACATTACAGTCATCACATCAAAATTAACATGGAGCTAGAGATACATACATGAACACACCACATTATACATGGCACATGCCTCAGTTGACCCCCCTGTTGGGTGTGTGTCTTCCAAAGAAGGCAGCAAGAACCAAGTGGGTAAGCCACCATGAGCCCCTTTCTCCGCCGGGGGAACAGCCTTAACAGGCCGTCATCACCTATCTCAATCAAGAATTACGACGATATATTACATGGTAACCAGGCACCTGGGCCCGAGCGGTCCAGCCTCCTTTCCTATTTTGAAGGTGGTAGAATAAAAGCAGATAGAAAGAAAAGCAGAACAAAAAACATGAGCAAGGATTCAGCAAGGCGCCCCAAGGAGCGTAATCATCTTTTTGGATATTCCCATTACTGAAAGATCAGGTACCACTCCCCGTAGCAGAGTAGTCTGGGGTCACTCACTTCCTCAGATTCTGTCCCTCTTCTGAATATTTGAACATGTTCCATAGCTGCCAAGTTCTGGTGTAAACCTCCTGTTTCTGTTGGCCGGAGAGGATCAAGTCTTCCATGCGACTGATCTCATCCACTTTTTTGAGCCAGAGAGCTACGGTCGGCGGATGAGGGAGATTTCCAGTGGAGAGGCACGCAGGCTTTAGCTGCATCTAAAAGATGACGCACAATTGATTTTTTGTAGGCCCCAGCCGACATCTCGTTTGCGTAAAGGAGAAAGTATGCCGGGTCATCCGGCACCATGCTCTGTAAATTTCTGGGTAATGCGGCGTACCTCTCCCCAGAATCCCCTGATGTGTGGCCAGTCTTGTTGACATCTCCAACAGATGTCTGTAGAGGTAGGAAATATTTTATTCAGGAGGTCTGGGGGTTTTATACCACCGCACAAGGATTTTGTAATTCGTCTCCTGGATTTTGGAGCATAATGAGGACTAGGAAAGTCCCCGGCTTCGGCCTAGCTCCTCTTGGTACACACGGCGGCGGCCCTCCTCTCTGTTGACAGCCACAGAGGAGGAGCCCGCGCTCGAGGGAAACACACGCCGCTGTCTGAGGTCTGCACGACTGAGGGGGTTACCGTCTGAGGTCTGCACGACTGAGGGGGTTACCGTCTGAGGTCTGCACGACTGAGGGGGTTACCGTCTGAGGTCTGCACGACTGAGGGGGTTACCGTCTGAGGTCTGCACGACTGAGGGGGTTACCGTCTGAGGTCTGCACGACTGAGGGGGTAACCGTCTGAGGTCTGCACGACTGAGGGGGTAACCGTCTGAGGTCTGCACGACTGAGGGGGTAACCGTCTGAGGTCTGCACGACTGAGGGGGTAACCGTCTGAGGTCTGCACGACTGAGGGGGTAACCGTCTGAGGTCTGCACGACTGAGGGGGTAACCGTCTGAGGTCTGCACGACTGAGGGGGTAACCGTCTGAGGTCTGCACGACTGAGGGGGTAACCGTCTGAGGTCTGCACGACTGAGGGGGTAACCGTCTGAGGTCTGCACGACTGAGGGGGTAACCGTCTGAGGTCTGCACGACTGAGGGGGTAACCGTCTGAGGTCTGCACGACTGGGGTGTCTGTACTGAGGGGGGGTGACACCATTTTTATTATTTTTTTGCATCGAGTGATGCTACGGCAGTGGGGGAGGGGGAGATGTGGATATTACAGGGGGGGGGGGGTTTAGCTGATCCGAAAAATGATCCGATCCGTGACTCCTGATCCAAGGAACGATCCGAGAATTTTTTGATCCGTTGCACCCCTATTCACCAGTGATCACCGTATTAGTGTTATGGGTGTCGCTGGTTAGTTTGCTTTTTATAGCGTCAGGGCACCCACCATATTACCCAATAAAGGTTTAACCCCCTGATCGCCCAGCAGGTAATTTCCATTAAATCTGCCAGAGCCTTCTTGGAAATCTGGTACGCAGACCAGCATTTTAGTCAAATTAGGCGACGTAGTACCACTGCAGATACTGAGGCTCTGGAGAGAAAGGGAGCTGTATCCAAAGCTGCATCACAGACATACGCAAGGCCATGCACCAATTGGTCAGCCAACTCCACACAGACCGGGGAAGCCTGTTGTCTCTTCTGCTCGCGGTGCAACAATTTTGCCCACTCAGTAAGAGTCTGACACCAGGGCAGAGGCCAATACTGGTCCAATGCTGACCCCAGCATGGTGAACATGGACCTAGCCACTGCTTCAGACCTCCTGTCAGTAGGGTACTTGAATGCATGGGTCCCCTCTACCGGAATTGTGGTGAACTTGTTCAACCTAGACACCGGGGGTCCACAACCGGGGGGATGCCCATTTTTTCAAAAGGGTAACGGACCGCCATGCGTTTTGGGACTGCAAAGGTCCTCTGTGGCCGTTCCCATTCTTGGTCTATAAATTTATCAAAATAAGACAGATAAGGAAAAACCTTAGCAGTGCGGGTCGAAATGTGGGACCCAAAACGAACCCACACCTTAGCAGATGCCCCAGACGCATTCCTCCAATTTGAGGGTTTCCTGCACTGCAGTGATAAGTGCCCACACAAGCGCCTTCTCCTACGCTGCCCTGGACACAGAGTCCTCCTCACTGTCCGAAAGGTCACGGTCCATGTCCTCTGACACCTCAGAACAGGCCAGGCCTGAGTCTGAATCAGGGATGTCCCCAGATGGGGGGCTCTTTTTATCCCCCCCCCCCCCCACACACACACACACACCGCTTCCACGACCGCTGACAAAGCGTCCACCTGTACTGCATGTGCTAAAGGACCAGTTGCCATCACTTATTTCTGGGGAAGAAGCGCCAGCTCCCCTGATAGCCACACAAAGATCAAGTCAAGGTATCTGAAACAACCCACTCTCCTTGCTGCCAGAGACCGAGGGGTTAAACCCAGAGGAACTCACCGCCCTGACCAGGTTACTGTTAGCGCTGTAGTCTGCCACCAACACTCAGCACAGTGTGTGCCTGAGTGTGATGTGACCTGCCATTCGCGCCGTACAGAAATAGCCAATTGAGCGCTAGAGGCCAAAATCACAACATAACAGCCACCGCTCGCCTCAAGAAAAAGAGCGCGAGCTACAAGAAAATGTCCGCCAGCTGCAAATACATTAGAAATATGGTTGTCCCGACACCACTTTTTTAGGACCGAGTACAAGTACCGATACTTTTTTTTCAAGTAGTCGCCGATACCGAATACCGATACTTTTTTTAAACGTGTCCCCACATATTGCAGCCATGTCCCCCACATATTGCAGCCATGTCCCCCACATATTGCAGCCATGTCCCCCACCATATACTCAGCCATGTCCCCCACCATATACTCAGCCATGTCCCCCACCATATACTCAGCCATGTCCCCCACCATATACGCAGCCATGCCCCCCTACCTGATGATGCCGCCGTATATACCAAGCCGCCGAACATTATAGGCATTTTTCAATAGCTCTTTTCCCTGCCGAGTGCCATGTTAAGGACACTCCCTCTTGCTCGGGATTGGACAGATCTGAGCAAGGGGGAGTGTCTATACACGCGCAGCGGGAAAACAGCTATTTAAAGGTGCCTATAATGTTCGCGGCGGCTTTGTATATACGGCGGCGGGGTCAGATTTGCTTATACGGCGGAAGCGGGGAGTATTCTATTTGGGTATCGGGGGTATTTGCGGGAGTACAAGTACTCCCGCAAATACTCGGTATCGGTCCCGATACTGGTATCAGGACAACCCTAATTAGAAACAACGTGGCTACAAGAAAATGGCTGTCAGCTGCAATGAAATAAATACAGTGCAGCCCCAAAAAAAATAGCATTGGCGCGAATATGAGGTAAAAGAAGATTGCAAACAGAGAGCCTCTGAGCGGAGGCCTCCCCCTTAATGGCAGACCACCCAACACAGGCAGCGGACCCCACAGACAGGACACAAGCCCCAGAAAACAGCAGGCCCAGCAACGCATGGGAAAGAGGAAAGGGAGGGCGAGAGACCCCCCTAAACGACCACCCCAGGAATGCACAGCTGCTCCATCCTGCCAGGGCAGGAGGAACCTACTTACACGTCCCCTGATAGTCGGAACATAACCCTACTGTCAAGATTTGGAGCTGTGTCCATGCATGAACAAAAGAGATATTGAGATTGCCAGCTTGGCACACAACACAACCCAGACTGCAATCGCCTAAAAAAAAAAAATGGAGTTAGGCTTACCGTAACGTCTTCCAGTAGTCTTTCAGGACAGCCACACTTGAGATAGGCTCCTCCCCTTCCTTCAGGAAACACTGCGTCAGCCCATAAAATTTCTCCTCCCCTGTGTTCTTTTTAATGAGAACACCTCCGGTCAGCTGGGGAGACACAAGAACACATTTAGTAATCCACAATTATACATTATTATCATACTGTATTCCTGGTCTTAGAAGAGACTTCCAAACATCCGGGCGGGTAACCACGGCTGTCCTGAAAGACTACTGGAAAGGACGTTACCGGTAAGCGCAACTCCAATTTTCCCTCCCTGTCTTTCAGGACAGCCACTTGAGAGGATAAGCAAGAACTTACCAACTAGGGTGGGACTACGGCTTGCAGAACCTTTCGCCCAAAGGCCTGTTCACCTGCCAACACCAGGTCCACTCTATAGTGTTTTACAAACATGGTGTAGCTGGACCATGTTGCTGCTTTGCATATCTGTTCCGGCGTAGCTCCAGCCCTTTCCGCCTGAGAAGTTGCCAAAGCCCGAGTGGAGTGTGCCTTTATCCCTGTAGGGATCTCTTTACCGGCTAACGTATATGTTTGCCCAATAGTTACTCTAAGCCACCTGGCAATAGTGCGCCGGGACGCCCTGTGTCCCTTCCTGGCGCCAGAAAATAAAACAATTAGTCTAAATTTCTGAAAGCCTTAATCGACTCTCGAATCGGTAGTGTAGGATGCATCTCCTGACATCTAACGTGCTGAACTGAAATTCCCTTTCACCTGAGGGATTAGGACAAAAAGAAGGTAAAACCATTTCCTGACTTCTGTGAAACCCCGAAGTCACTTTTGGCAAAAAAACCTGGATCGGTTTTAAAAACAACCCGATCCGGAAAAATAATGCAAAAAGGGGTCTAATGGACAAGGCCTCCCAACTCACTGACCCTCCTAGCAGTGGTTACTGCAACTAAAAAGACTGTTTTTAAAGTTCCCTTAAAGGACATTCGCCTAATGGCTCGAACGGGGAGCACGTAAGGGATTGTAACACAACCAACAGGTCCCACCTGGGGAATGGGGGGCCCTGGGATGGTCTCTGTCTGGACAAAGCCCTGAAGAACCTGACTACCCAAGGGTTATTGGCCAGAGGTTTTTCCAAATACACACTGAGGGCCGAGACCTGACTTTTGAGGGTACCCACGGAAAGTCCCCGATCTGCACCAGATTGTAAAAATTCCAAAACAGATGTGGCACTCTGTACCTGGCAGGAACCTTCATTGCAATTTATAGGAAGGCTTGGCTCCGGTTCATGGGTTTCCTTTTTCCTACTATTAAGGGTGGCAATTAGTCCTGCCGAAAAGCCTCTAGATCTTAGTAAGGCCTCCTCAGTAGCCACGCCGCTAGGTTTCACCTGTCTACCTGAGGTGAGAGGACTGGACCCTGCGAGAGGAGGTCCTGATGCTAGTCGCTTGAGGACCGAGAACCAAGCCCTTTTGAGCCAATGTGGTGCTACCAGGATCAGGGACGTGGATTCCAGCTGAAACTTTCTTAGAACCGCCGGCAGAAGTTCCGGTGGCGGGAAGGCGTAGCATAGTTCGAACTGCCAGCTTTGGGATAGTGCATCCACCCCCTGAGCTCCCTCTCCCCTGCTTCGAGAGAAAAAACAGGGGGTTTTTGCGTTGTCTTTGAGACCGACTGAGAAAATCCGCTGTCCCGTTTTCTTCCCCTCTTAGGAATGTCTGCTGCCAGGGCCGACAGGACTTTGTTTCTCGTGCCGCCCTGCTTGTTTAAATAAGCCGAGGCATTGTCTGACCTCACCTGGATGTGTTGCCCCTGGAGTACTCCCTGGAAATACCTGAGAGCTAGGCCGACCGCTCTTAGTTCCTTCCAGTTGGAGGACCTCCTTAACTTCACCCTTCCAGATGCCCTGAGCAGGAAGAGGCCCCAGGTGTGCCCCCCAGCCTTTGCCACTTGCGTCTGTGGTTAACACCTGGGACAAACCACAGGCGACCTTGCGATAGATTTGAGGCCTTCCTCCACCAGAGCCTGGACCAGAGTGTCTAGTAGCTCTGGCCTGTGATCCCAGATATTTAGGAGAAAGGCCTGGAGAGGCAGAAAGTGAAGGCCTGCCCACTTAACCCACTGGGAGGGTCGAAGTCAACAACCCCAGAGTCGACTTTAGGGACCTGATTGACACCCGGTGACTGCCCTGAAGGGAGGCTACCGCCCTGTCCAGCTTCAGAGCTTTCTCCTTCGGGAGAAAAACTTTTTGGAGAGTAGAATTCAGCAGGTACCCCAAATAAGTAATTTGCTGGGATTGGATCAGGGAGGACTTCTCCAAATTTAGAAGCCATCCCAGATCCGAAAGCGTCTTCTTTGTCAACTCGAGGTCTCTGGACAGCTGCTCCGGAGATGCTGCGAAGAGCAACAGATCGTCCAGGTAGGCTATAATGCAAACCCCCTGCAGCCGTAGAAACGCCACAGGCTCTGCCAGAACTTTGGTAAACACACGGGGCGACGAGGAGAACCCGAATGGTAGCACCTGAAACTGAAGATGTATGAAAAATCGCCCCTCTACCTCTCCCCCTAGGGCCCCAGGACTTTTTCTGGCCCCCAGGTCGGGAGGCACCTCTTTGACTGTGGACGAAAGCCCCGTCTGCCCCTGGGTTTTAAGTTTAGGAAAAGCCTTCTTGTCCGCCGTGCGGTTAAACACGGTTTCCAGCCCTGGGCCAAAGAGAAGGTCATCCGTAAGGGGAATGTCCCCAGGGCAGGTTTTAAGCCAGATGGCTCTTCTAGCCAAATTAGCCAGGGCTGCCGTCCTGGGGACAGATTCTGCCGAGGCATCTGCTATGTAGGCGATTCTGCATAGGATAGTCGGAAAAGAGGATAAAACGGTCTCCTTAGCCGTTCCCGCCTCTATGTGCTCCTGAATCTTGGAGAGCCAATGCTCTAGGTTACGGGCCACAACCGTAACCACCAGATCAGGTTTTAGGCTCCCTATTGTAGAGTCCCATGTCTTCCTCAAGAGGGAATCCATCCTCTTATCCATGGCATCGGCTAGTGTTCCCATATCTTCAAACGCCAAATCAGTATTCCTGGAGACTTGGGAAAAGGCCGCATCCAACCTGGGCGACTTGTTTCAAACGGACGTGGGATCGTCCGAAAAAGGGAACCTTCTTTTGAGTGACCTAGAAAAAAAAGTGTTTCCTTTCAGGATCGTGCCACTCCTTAATAGTGTCAATCAACACCTTGTGTACTGGGAAGACCTTTTTCTCTTGCTCCCCCAGACCTTTATACATCTGATCGTGGAGTGTTAAGGGTTTTGTGTCAGCCTCGATGCCGAGGGTTGCGTAAATTGCCCCTAAGAGGTCCTCGACCTCATCCAGAGACAGTTTGTATCTAGAGGGCCTCCTGGACTCCCATTCCTGGTCCTCCCCAACTGACCTCTCCTGTGAATCAGAGGCGGTACTCACCTCCGGGTGAGAGTGTTGCCCCTGAGGGGTGTAGCTGGCCAGCTAGAACCTGTCCTAGGTAGCTAATATAACCTACATATATATACAGCTAGGCCTGCTAAGAACCTAATGTAGAGGACATGCTTAAATGTGAGAGACAAAGGCAGAGTTATTAACTGTGATTTTGTGTTTGGATGTTATATAACAGTTGTATGTTGTGTTCACAGAAGCAAAAGAAAAAATATGCCTTTAAGAGTCATTTGTTTGTATGAGGCAGGAGGTAAGCAAAGTTATTCACAGTTTAATTCATACCGGAAAACAGAGTTAAGCTTTTGTGACTCAGAGGCCTTGGCCCAATCACAGCCAATCTCACATTGAGCAGAGTCTTGACCAGTCACAGCCAGCTTTGCATCCACTGTCTAGGAGGTTCCTAGTGCTGTACACGTGCTCTGCTAGATTGTTCTACAGAGACAGAACCACATGGAGACAGACACACAGAGACATACAGAAAGCAGTTTTTATGGAAGCCAGAGGGCAAAATTAGGTAATTATACAGTTATATATATGTTCTTATTGTAAATAGTGTGATTAGAACTGTATACTGATTTAGCTGAGTGTTCACTTGTAGTTCCACCAAACCTGAATCACTCATCAAACTAAGCTAACCCTGCAAACCCGAACCATATCAAACCTTCATACCTTCAAACTACAGTTATACCTTTCAGAGAATGCTTTGATAACTTACAGAAAGAGAGAGTAAATACTGAAAAAAGAAATATATCCACCATCTTATGTTAAATGACAAGATTGAATATTTGAAGCACCATTTTCTGTTGTACTTTATTCATCACGTGTTTTGTACATGGACTGTCTGCTGCAAAGCAGCAGTATTTTATATGAAGAAAAGTTATTAAAGAAGTTATTTTAAGCATTTGGTGTGCTCTTTAAACCTACTGCTTTCATAGAACGGCAATAGAGGAATTTCAGAGTAATATACAGTCTTGTTGGACTGAAAAGTCAGAGATATCACAATTCTTCTAATGCCACAGCGCATGAGGCACTTCATAGTGCTGCGCCTGCCACAAGGGGGGCCTGAAGGGTCCACTGCCGTAACTGAAGCCTCAGGTGTGGCAGGTGCAGGCCCTTGCTCTAATGGCTGGGTTGTAGCCTGTGTGGAAATAGCTGGAAGCTGCAGCTTTTAAAATAGGGATTTAAAAGAAGCAAAGGTGGAGGACAGCTCCTTGACAGAGGCCGCTAGTCCTGCTTCCTGTTCAAAGTCTCTCTCCCTGACTAAGGAGTTTATGCAATCCTTGCACAAAACCTTAGGCCAGGATTCCGCAAGAGTATCCCTACAGGAGGCACAATTTTTCTTTGAACCATGTGTTCTTCCGCCTGTCTTCTCAGTGCTTTCTGTAAAACAAGAAAGCAGGCAACCCACACATTAAAAAAAGGATAAGGATACAACCCCGGGGGTGGGCGGTAGACCACCCAGGGGGTGTTCCAACCCTAAGATAACAAAAAAAAGGTGAACTTTGGGGGAATACGCCTAAGGTAGAGGAAAACCCACCCCATGGTACCCTTACCTTGGACTGGCTGGAGGAAAGCGTCCACTGTCGGGGCCTGTTCCGGAGAGGTCGCTGACATGTTTGCAGGTGGCTGCCGCTCAGTCCGCTGCCCCCACGAGCATCCGACTGCCTCCAACACGCGCCTGGACCCCTATCAGCGCCGCGACCCGGAACCGGTGAAAGGAAGGCCTCCGTCCTTGCGCCGGAAGTGACGTCACCCGGCCTGCTGTTTTTAAACAAAAAATACACAGCGGCCTGCAATCACTCAGGGCTAACGGTGCTGCCTCCCCCGCCGCGGTCCCCAGGACACGATAGAGGTCCCCCACATACCGTCTCAACACGGATGGGGCGGCGAATCAGTGGTGGGTAAGGACCCAGCCGGTATCCCTGTCTGGAAGCCCCTGCTCCCCTAGAGAGAGGTAAGCCTCAGTCCTCTGACTGTGCAGCTTCTGGTTCCTACACAGTGTCTCCCCACCGGAGGAAACACTAAGAACTGAGGTCTAGCAGGGGGAGGAGAAGTTTTATGGGCTGACACAGTGTTTCCTGAAGGAAGGGGAGGAGCCTATCTCAAGTGTGGCTGTCATGAAAGACGGGGAGGGAAAAAATGTTGTGGGATGGAATTGTGTCTTTTTCAACCAGAATAACTATGTAGCTACGCAACAAAGAAAAAAAGGGCAGTGGTAGACATGAGTGGAGAAACAAAGTAGAGCAGATATTATTGTAGTGTATAAAACCACTGCATTTATTTAATACAGAGGGTACTCACAAGGGGAAAGGTCACTCACATTGGAAAGTGATTGTCAATTTCTGCTGAGACCTTAAGATAGGAAGTGAAGGAAAAGAGCCACGAGGATACACAAATGGCAAAAAAATAATTTAACAAATTGGATCTATTGTATCACTGTTCACCATTCATACATGTTAGTGCCTGAAAACTTGTGAATGTGCGAGGAGCAATGCCTCATAGGACATTTAGTCCTGGGCAGGAAGTGAGGGCTTCTAAAAGTAGAAGTTATTTTTTACCTTGCTATAGTGGCACGCTATACCATGGGTGTCCAACCTGTGGCTCTACAGCTGTTGCAGAACTACAAGTCCCATGACGCATTGCAAGGCTGACAGTTACAAGCATGACTCCCACAGGCATGATGGGACTTTAGTTGCACAACAGCTGAAGGGCCACAGGTTGAGCACACATGCTCTATACTATACTTCACTGCTTGATATTGGGGCATTATGAAAACAGAAGCATTCGAGAGGGACCTTGGATGAAGATCAGGGCTGCTCTGTGCAAAGCCATTACACAGAGCAAGCATGACATGTGTGTCTTAAAAAAAACTCACCTCAAAGACTCGGTGCACGAAAGATCAGCATCTGGACCCCGAAAATGTGGAGGCTTATAGACTGGATAGACTTAACCAGTATTGTGCATTGTAACAGTCACCACCGTTTACGACCTTCCATCCACCCACGACAAACTTATCCGACACACTCTGACAATACTGCATACACGATCCATATCAATTCCCATAATTCGAGACGAGACTCAGCTCTGTACTTGCTTCCAAATATATGAACACTTTAATGGTCTCTTCTCAACTTTTTTATACAGTACAGGTAATCACAGGACAATGCAGTCCCCACCTCCCATTTTACACACTGAGGCTAATTGTCTAATCGTAGCTAGACATGTCGGCACCGCATCATCAATAGACTTAAAGGGGTTGTAAAGACAAAAATATTCTCCTCTTAAATTAAAGTCTGACAGTAGCTGATAAAGTAAAAAGTAATGTTTTGCATTATAACTAGTTTGATACCTGTTGAAATTGAGCCGTTTTATTCACTTCCGTCACTCCTGAATCGTTATTCTCACGACTTCCTGGTTTGCGATGCATTCATTCTTGCTACATCACGACCTAATGGGAACTACAGTTCCTATTAGGCTTAGCCTCCATGCCTATGAGGGTTAAGAGAGCATCTTCACACAGGGCTGTATTCATAGGGAGGGGGTGAGCACATTCTGCTTTCCACCATGCAGGTGCTGGTGGAAAGCAAGAAGAGGAGAGACAGGAAATGGCATTTTCAAACCTGGATTACTGTATTTTGGAAGTCAAAAGGAAAACCGAGGTAAGTGATATTTAAATGCTCTAGCTTACAGCAATCAATTGATCTAATAAAAAACGAACCTTTAGTGTTCCTTTAACTCAGAGAGAATGACATTCCTGTAGATAATGACATCAAAACCAAATACTATCACACAATGGATAGAGGCTGCTACTTTGTAGTACAATACACAATCTTAAGTGTAAACACAGGGCTTTCAATGAAAAGAGTCTTCCAGGAGCCGATGCAATTAACACCTTTTCAACAGAATATGTCTTTCACAGTGAATAGCCAACACCCCAAGACATTTCAATAGCCTTTATACAATGTCTTTCACAAGCCGGGTCACTTAGCGTTTCAAAAGCAGATGTCTAGTAGGAACACCTTGTAATATTCCAGTCCTGCAATATGAATTATTATTAATGTCCCATCTTCTGAAATACATGATATAATGTCTTTGTCACCCTATGGCCCTAGTGGACATAAGGTGACCCTAGACATAGGAGAATCTCAGTCTGTCACAGGTCATTCCATTACATGCATTCTATTTAAAATGACCACATCCAGGCTTTTTGGTACTACTTTAATATAAAAAGATTTAGATCTCCCTTCATATAGCTTTATGTCAGACTCCTAGTTAAAATGTCCACACTTGTGTGCACGCATATATATATTTTATTACTTTCACAGTATAAATGAACCCCCTTATAGTAGTGATTATCGGTTCTTTTTTTTACTATAAGGCTTCATTTCCACTGGCGTTTTTACAGTCACTTTTCTGAGCGTTTTTTACAGCTTAAACACGCCTGTCCATGTTTACTTTAAAAAAAAAACTAAAAATTTTTTTGAGCTGGAGCTTTAAAAACGCCGCGGCCGCGTTTTTGCGTGGTTTTTAATGCCTGGCATTTTTACAGCTCTATTGCTGGAGCTTCAGAACACCCTGGTCCCACATTTTTTTGCAGCTTAGCCATCTACAGTTAAAAAACGTCATGGTGGGCATGAGGCCATAGACTAACATGGACAGGCGTTTTTAAACTGCAAAAAACGCCCAGAAAAGTGGCTGTAAAAACGCCAGTGGAAATGAGCCCTTAAGAGCATATTTTTTTTTTTTTTTTAACACCATAATAGAAAAAAAAAAAAAAAAAAAAAAACACACATACTGTTGCTACTGAAAGTCTTAGGCATGGTTCATAACCTATGCATTTGTTGGTGCTTTTTGCACTAGTTAGTTTAAAGCATTTAAATGTTTTTTAAAATGAATGTAACATCTGAACGAAAACAATACACTGAAAATTCCTTTGACCAAGAAGTTTTCTATTGTGCCCCTTTCAATTTTCACATCACTGGTCGAAAAGAACCTTGATTTGACTCTGCTAACAATTAGAAAAATCAAACAAATGTTCTATATATATATTTTTTTTAGACTGTTTTTGTATTGCCAGCATAAGTGACAGAAGGGGGGGGGGGGGGGACGGGACGACCATGCACGAAAAGGAGGATGAGGGCCACGCTGCAAAACCCTTGCACAGAGCAGGCAAGTATAACATGTCATTTAACTGCTTGCCGACCAGCCGCCGCAGTTATACGACGGAAGGTCGGCTCTGCTGGGCGAGATCACGTAGCTATACGTCATCTCGCCAAGAACGTGCGCCCCCCCCACTCATGCCTGATCGCTCGTTACTCTTATTGCGATTTTTTAACGAAAAATATGTAGAAGAATACGTATCGGCCTAAACTCAGAAAAAAAAATATCGCAGGGCCTAAGTGGTTAAAAAAAGTGTTCATGAGTTCATGGACAGACACCAGCATTGACCTTAGGGATAGATTATATATATATATATATATATATATACTTCCTTTCAGGAGAGACTAGGCAGAATAACAGCACTTCAAGTGTTAAAACACTTTCCTCAGTACAGCACCTCCCAGGGGGCGGGGTCCCCCGGGTATATCCCACTCTCTGGCTCATGCAGCTCCAGTTAGTAACCAGCAGTACAAACAAAAAGGGAGGGGTGGGTGCTGTGTCCGTCCATGAACTCAGAGAAATAGATTTTACGATGAGTACAAAAATCCTATTTTCTCTTCCGTTCAGCAGCATTGAGGGATGTCCCCAAGCAGTGTCAAGAAAATTTCGAGGGGTGGGAAAACACAGCAAACTAAGCTTCACCCCAAACAGAACCAGAGTTTCTCAACGGAGGAACTCCAACCTTAAACTGCCGCCTGTAAAACCTTGCGGCCAAAGAAGGCATCCAAAGATACTCACATCCACCCTGTAAAATTTTGAGGTGGTGTGGATTGACGACCAGGTCACTGCCTTACACACACACACACACAAAACAGACGCTTGATGGCAGAAAGCCCAAGGGGCACCAATCGCCCCTCCGTACCCACTCATCTGTTGCGCCGGCCCAGGGGGGTCTCTCGACCTGACCACAAACCTCAACACGTTTTGATTGAGTCGCGAAGGCAGAAGGTCCACATTTGGCGTGCCCCACCTGTTGCAAACCAGTTAAAACACAACAGGGTGTAACGACCATTCTCCTTGGTCCAGCATGTGGCGGCTTAGATAGTCCGCCCGTCAGTTTTCTTCACCTGGAATGTACACGGCAGAAAGCCGACGCGCTTCGCTCATCGCAGAATAAGAGCAACCTCCGAGGCTGCCATCGAGCTCCTCGTCCCACCTTGATGGTTGACATATGCCACGGCCATGGCGTTGTCCGACTGGATCCTGACCGGACGCCCCTAAAGTCTGAGACCATGAGGAGAAACAATGCTTCATCGCCCAAAGCTCCAGCACGTTGATCGGTAAGCGGGATTCTTCCAGCGACCCTAAGCCGACTGACACCCCAAACACCCCCCCCCCCCCCCAATCGGTTAGACTGGCGTCTGTCTTGATTACTGTCCACTGAAGGGTAAGAAAGGACTTCCCGGCCTAATGGGCTGGAGATCTCAGCCACCAAACCAGGGAGGCTTTGACTTCCCGGTCCACCCTAGATCTGACAATCCAGGGACAACGGTGACTTGTCCCATTTTGTCAATTTCCTTCTGCAAGGCACAAGTGTGGAATTGAGCGTACGGCACTGCCTCGAAGGAGGCCACCACGAGGCCCAGGACTTGCATGCAAAAAAAACGCAGCAATGATAGCCTGCGGGGGATCTGCAGTCTCATCACCGCCCGAAGAATTTGTAATTTGTCCGAGGGGAGAAAGACTTTCGCCTCTAGGGAATCCAGAACCCTGACTTCTGGAGGTTCAGGACCCAACCGAAATCTCGAAGGGTCTGGATGCCAATCGCCACATCCATTTCTAATTCTGAGCGTGAAGCAGCTCTTAGGTCGTCCAAGTAACCCACTATAGCGATACCTCGCTGTCTCAGCAATGCTAGGACCGGAGAGAGCAGTGGCCGTCCCCAATCGCAAAACACAGAAACCCCTGATGCCTGACAAATATGGGGACATGCAAGTATGCGTCCTTGATGTCCAGGGACACCAGGAAATCCCCCAGATGGAGTGTAGCGTCTACCGAGTTCACCGATTCTATCCTGAACTTTTACAAAGCAATTCAGGGCCTTGAGGTCCAGGATTGGGCAGACCCCTTCCTTCAGAAAGTAGCGAAGCCCGCGAATGTGCGAAGGCGACCCCCGTTTGTGCGCAGGCTTGTTGGGCTTGCGAAACTAGGGACACTTTTGTCCCTCAGCAGAAGCCGTATTGGTCTGGGAGCCCTTAGCTGCAGCTCCTGGTGAAAGAAACCGCAGCAACTGTTGCTCCTGCGGTTTCTGTGGAAGCTATCACAGGTATATGAGGGGAAAGAAGCATCCACTTCGGACGCCATATTGACCCACACGTCTGACCCCTTAGGAACGGTAACACCAGGCCCACCCTCCTAGCTGTTCCGCACCCGAAGGAAAAGGGGGACCGAGAAGACAAACCACCACAATAGGAAAAAAGACTGCACAGCACTGTCCACCCTATCCTGCCAGAAGGAAGCCCTTCTGTATGCCGCTGCACGTGTCCTTGTGAGAAGCAGAGAAAGCCGGTTTTCCGCGCTGCACAGAGAAAGCCAATGTCACCACAAGAGGACAATAGCCACAGGAAAATGGCCGCCAAGTGACCGCCCTTCAGAAAAGTGTGCAAACTCCGGGAAAATGGTCGTCGCTTTGTAAAATAGCACTAGGTGCGCAGACCACAAGAAAATGGCTGCCCAAGCGGTCCTCCCAAAGAGAAAAAGGCGCTCGGCTACAAGAAAATGGCCACCATAGTACAGCATAACAGGCCAAGGAAAAATGGCCGATCGACAAGGCAAACAAGAAAGGCAACCAACAAGCAGGGCGCAAGGTGGCAGGCAGCAAACTCTCCAGGACCCTGGCACGACGGGGGGTACCACCACAGGTACAGCACAGGTACAGGACAGTGGAGCCCTACTCAGATGAAAAAACCCACAATAGCAGCAGGCCCCCTGCCAGAAGCGTGAGGAGGGAGAGAAGGGAAGGGTGGGAGACCCCCGATCGACCTCCCAGGGAATATCCAGCCATCCCCCCCGAGGCAGGGGGGGGGATAGGTACTTAGCGATCTTGCGAGGCTTGCTGGAAACATCCCAAAACAGACCCACCACCCGAGCAGTACGGCGGTAGCTGTCGGCCCGGCACACTGACAGACAGTAATTAGCCCGGTCATATATGTGTGCACCGGAGCGCCTAGCTCACTGGCCGCCCCTGGAGCAAATGGGGCATGTCGTGGCCAACCCAGCGTGTAGCTAAAGGCCTGCACAAACTTGCTGGCCGAAACTGGGGCGACTACAAGGATCTAGGACAGCCAGCCTGTCGCCCAGTTGGCAGTTGATAGATCTCAGGATCGTAGCAGGGATAAAGAGAAGAAATTCGATTAATTTTTTTTTTTTTTTAAAAGCTTACAAAAAGCATTAAAAAAATCCAAGACCAAGAACTTTTAGTAAGCCAGGTCTAACTCCTATGCTAGGCAATAAAAAATAAAAAATGGAGCTGCTGTGTGCAGGGAGAGGGGTTGTACCTAGAGGGACTACCTCCTGGGCGGTACTGTAAAGTTTAAGGTTGTATTAACACCAACAATGTTTCTGCCTAGTCCTCTCCTGATATAAGGTAAATACCCTATTGTCAAGATAATCTGTGTCCGTCCATGAACACAAGAGAAACACCGATTTTCACATGTCATGAGCTTCCAAAGAGTTTGTGGCACCAGTGTGATTGGAGTCCACCTGTGGTAAATTCAGTTGATTGGACATGATTTGGAAAGGCACACACCTATCCATACAAGGTCTCACAGTCAACAGTGCATTTTAGAGCACAAAACAAGCCAATGAGTCCAAAGAATTGTCTGTAGACCTCTGAGTCAGGATTGTATCGAGGCACAGATCTGGGGAAAGGTACAGAAAAATGTATGCAGCATTGATCTTTAATGCTGCAAAGTGGCAAGTGAGCAAAGTGGCCATCTGTAAAAAGATAAGCCTTGTATATTATCAGATTTTCCGCAGACAAAGCCTAACTTTTCTCCGAAGGGTGTTGGCCAGGAACTTGTCTTGCATACAAACGGTACACAATTTTCGGCCAAAAAACACCAACGTAGTTATGTACTACGAGGGTTTTTAGCTCTTTAGTGCCACCCTTTGGGCACCTTCTGCTTATGTTTTTGGTGAGAATTACTTCCAAGCATGCGTGTTTGTACTTTGGACTTTTGTACATACCATCTGAAAATCCGACAATCCATCCACGTAAAATATTAAAGCCTGCCATCCAACATTTGTCCGCAGAAAATCCAACATTTGTCCGATGGAGCGTAAAAATGTCAGATCAGATTTTCCACCAACTGGCTGTCGCACAATTCCCGTCGGAAAAACTGATCGTGTGTATGAGGCTTTATGAACCACCAGGTCTCTTCCTAGAGCGAGCCATCTGGCCAAACTGAGCAATCGGGGTGAGAAGGGCCTTAGTCAGGGAGGCGACTAACACAATGGTCGCTTTGACAAAGCTCCTGTGTTTCTCTGTGGAGAGAGAATGTCCTTCCAGAAAAACATCCATCTCTGCAGCACTCCAACAATCAGGCCTGTATGGTAGAGTGGCCACACGGAAGCCACTCCTTAGTAAAAGGCACATAACTGCCCGAATGTTTGCCAAAAGGCACCTGAAGGAATTCTCTGGTCTGATGAAAGACTGAACTCTTTGGGCCGAAATGGAAAGTTATGTCTGGAGAAAACAGGCACTACTCATTACCTGGCCAATACCATCCCTATAGTGAAGCACAGTGGTGGCAGCAGTATGCTGTGGGGATGTTTTTCAGTGGCAGGAATTGGGAGACTAGTCGGGATCGAGGGAAAGATGAATGCAGCAATGTACAGAGACATCCTTGATGAAAACCTGCTCTAGAGTGCTCTGAACCTTAGATTATGGCAAAGGTTTATTTTACAACAGGACAATGACCATAAGCACACAGCAGATATAACCGAGTGACAAGGGGACAACTCTGAATATCCTTGAGTGGCCCAGACTTGAACTTTACTGGAGAGATCTGAAAATGGCTGTGCATTGACTCTCCCTATCCGGCCTGATGAAGCTCGAGAGGTCCTGCATAAGGAATGGAAGAAACTGCCCAAAAATGTGTGCCAAGCTTGTATCATACTTAAAGACTTGAGGCTGTAATTGGTGCCAAGGTGCTTCAACAAAGTATTGAGCAAAGGCTATGAATACTTATGTACATGCGATTTTGCAAAGATTTCAAACCTTTCACGTTGTCATTATGGGATATGGTTTGTAGAATTTTGAGAAAAATAATGAATTTAATCTATTTTGGAATAAGGCTGTAACATAAAATGCGGGAAAAAGTGAAGCCATCTTACCAATCTGATGTAGTGCCTGCATAGGATTTTTTCTCCCCTGTTCTCAAACAGTAATCTGGCCAGTAAAACACTTTGTGCTTTTATCCAGAGTATAAACACTAACATAGGGGTACCTTTAAAAAGCATAATTCAAGTGCAACACGACTTCCACCAGATCTGCTGGAAGTCGTGTCCAGGAACCATCTAGGATTGCAAAGGCTGCGGCTGGGTTATAGCCAATTGCTACATTGAGCTTGCCCTCTGGTAAGCGCCCCCCCCCCCTTATTTTGGTGAAGGGATCACTTTGATGCTGTCATCTCGTCACTGTGGTGGTGTGAACCATTAGGATCTTTCTGCTGTTCTATTTCCTGGGACTGTTTTCAATTATATTTTGACACAGAAATTGCAAGGACTGTATGAACTTCTGTGCTACTGCCCTAGAAGCACTTTCTGGGACACACATTATTTTATGTTTATTTTTATGTACTGTTAATCTTTTAATTTACAGGAGAGCTTTTGTGGCACCACTCTATGTGGCCAGGTTTTTCCTTTACCCCATGTGAGATGCTCCGTGTTATATTAATTGTATAAATACAGAGGACTGTTGCATAGCAGTCCTCATCTAACGTATTTGTTTTTATGAGCGCGGTTTTGCCAAACTCTAGACAAAAATCTTGACTGCCCGAACGTCCAAAAAAAAAAGGATTTTTAATAAACAGCTTACCTGTAAAATCCTTTTCTTGAAGTACATCACGGGACACAGAGCGCATAGCCATTACACTTGGGTTATATGGGTACCTTCAGGTGATGGACACTGGTGTAATCAATTTCACAGGAAGTTTCCTCCCTATATAACCCCCTCCCACTGGGAGTGCTTCAGTGTTGTAGCAAGCAATTCCTCCGAGGTTACACAATGTTCCCCAAAAGAGGGGTGGGAGCTCTGTGTCCCGTGATGTACTTCAAGAAAAGGATTTTACAGGTAAGCTGTTTATTAAAAATCCTTTTTTCTTTATCGTACATCACGGGACACAGAGCGCATAGCCATTACACTTGGGATGTCCTAAAGCAATGCTCTATGAAGGGAGGGAGACCGTAAGGCCAAGAATAGCCAAACAAAAAATCAGGAAGTAAAGTAGCTCCACCAACAGAGAAAAGGGGGCGTGACCCGGACCAGAGGATTCTACACTGCTGCCCGTAGGACCGCCTGCCCAAATACTGCGTCCGTACCCTTTGCAACGTCCAACTTATAAAATTTAGTAAACGTATGTACGGAAGACCAGGTTGCCGCCTTGCAAACCTGTGCCATAGAGATCTGATGGTGTGCCGCCCAGGAGGCACTCATTGCCCTCGTAGAATGGGCTTTAACTGATAAGGGAGGTGGAACGCGCTTCAGACCATAGGCCTGAAAAATCAGCTGCTTAATCCACCTAGCCAAGGAAGACTTGGCAGCCGGCTGACCCTTCTTGGGGCCATCCGGAAGAACAAAAAGCACATCTGTTTTCCGAATCTTCTCTGTAGCCTTGAGATAGACCCTCATGGCTCGAACCACGTCCAAAGTATGAAGCAGTCTTTCCTCTCTGGACTGGGGAGCAGGAAAAAAGGATGGTAGGACTAGGTCCTGATTCAAGTGAAAACTGGATATGACCTTAGGAAGGAAAGAAGGTTGAGGCCGCAGAACCACTCTGTCCTTATGCAGAATAAGGTATGGCTCCCTGCATGACAAGGCTGCCAGCTCGGAAACCCTTCTGGCCGAAGCCATAGCCACCAACAAAACCAACTTTCGGGTTAGTAGCACAAGAGGGATTTCTGTCAGAGGTTCAAACGGCTGCCTTTGTAAAGCTGACAAGACCAGATTTAAATTCCAGGGGCAGAGGGGAGCTCTTATAGGGGGATTCACATGCAAGACCCCCTGCAAGAAGGTTTTCATAAGCGAATGGGTGGCCAAGGGTCTTTGAAACGATATCGATAAAGCTGACACCTGCCCCTTTAGAGTACTAAGAGCCAACCCTTTGTCAACTCCAACCTGGAGGAATCGCAAGATCCTGTCAATAAAAAACTTTTGAGGATGCCATTTTTGAGACTCGCACCACTCCACATAGGTTCTCCAGACTCTGTAATAAATATTTCTAGAGACTGGTTTCCTAGCCTGAATCAACGTAGATATGACCTGAGCTGAGAGGCCTCTGCCCTTAAGAATTAGGGATTCAGCCGCCAAGCCGTCAAATTTAGCTGCTGTGAAGCAGGGTGGCAGATTGGGCCCTGAGACAGCAGATCTGGGCGCAGGGGGAGCGGCCACGGCGCCCCGACTGACATCCTCACGATGAGTGCGTACCAAGCCCTCCTGGGCCAGGCTGGGGCCACCAGGATCACAGGCCTGCGCTCCACCCTGATCCTCCGTAGAAGGCGGGGAATCATCTGCAGTGGAGGGAACGCATACAGGAGAGAAAACTGGTGCCAGGGGCAAACCAACGCATCGGTCCCGTAGGCCGAGGGATCCCTGGCTCGGGATATGAATTTGTCCAACTTTTTGTTGGATCTCGTTGCCATAATGTCCACATCTGGAACTCCGAATCTTTGGCAAATCTCTAGGAATACCTGGGGGTGAAGAGACCACTCCCCCGGAAGCAACTGTTGACGACTCAAAAAATCTGCTTGAGAATTGTCTATCCCTGGGATGAACACCGCCGAGATGCAGGGTACATGGGCTTCGGCCCATGAGAAAATCAGGTTTACCTCCCTTTGGGCCGCTAGGCTCCTCGTGCCCCCCTGGTGGTTTATGTATGCCACCGCAGTGGCATTGTCGGACTGTATCCTTACTGGCAGACCCTGAAGGGGAAGAGTCCAGGCGACCAGGGCCAGCCGAGCAGCTCTGATCTCCAGGATATTGATGGGAAGCAGTTTTTCTGCCTCCGACCACTGCCCTTGCTGGGTCTGTCCTTCTAGAACTGCCCCCCAACCTGACAGGCTGGCATCCGTGGCTACTATCTTCCACGTGATGGGGCAAAAGGATTTCCCCTTTGACAAATTTTGAGGGACCAGCCACCAGAACAGGCTGCGCCGGACTCCTGGGGAGAGAACTAACGGACGATCTAACGCCTGAATGGACTTGTTCCAAGCAGAGAGAATGGCTGCCTGGAGATATCTGGTATGGATCTGGGCGTAGGGCACTGCCTCGAAGGCGGCCACCATCTTCCCCAGCAGTCGCATACATAGGCGAATAGTCGGCCTCTTCTAGCCTAAGACCACTTGAACTGCTTGAGTTATTGATCGGACCTTTGCTTAAGGTAAAAATATCCTCTGGCAGTCTGTATCTAGCCGAAGGCCTAGATATTCCAACTGCTTTGTGGGTTGCAATATCGATTTTTCTTGGTTCACAATCCACCCGAATTCCTCTAGATGCCGAACTGTGCGAACTACTGCATGATTGAGGCTGGAAGCTGATCTGTCGATAACCAGAAGATCGTCGAGGTATGCCAGGACCAAAATGCTTTCTGTCCTTAGGACAGCTAGCACCGGGGCTAACACCTTTGTGAATACCCGCGGAGCTGTTGCCAACCCGAAAGGGAGGGCTACGAACTGGTAATGACGGTGATCTATCATAAAACGAAGAAGCTTGTGATGTGCCGGGTAGATCGGCACGTGCAGATACGCATCCTTTATGTCTATAGATGCTAGAAAGCCGTCTTGATGTAGGCTGGCTGCCACCGAACGTATGGACTCCATACGAAAGGTCTGAATCTTTAGAAAGCGATTTAGGCGTTTGAGGTCTAAGATAGGCCTGACGTCGCCATTGGGCTTTGGTATTATGAAAAGGTTGGAGTAGAATCCCAGACCCCATTCCTGGGTTGGTACTTCTACAATTACTCCTTGGAGCAAGAGACGATCCAATGCTTTTACAAGAGAGGCCCTCTTTAATGGGTCGCTTGGAAGACTTGACCCCTGAAAATGAGGGGGGACTTCCCGAAACTCTAGCTTGTAGCCCGTGGCTACCACGGACAGTACCCAAGAGTCAGGAATTCTGGCCTCCCACACTTCGGAGAAAAACCGAAGCCTTCCCCCCACCCAAGAGAGTGGGGGCGCCCCTTCATGAATCTGACTTGATGACTGGTTTAACCGGCTTGCGAGACCATGGCCTCTTGCCTGCCGTGGCTTGTCCTTGTGGGCGGCTATTAAATGCTGAACGCCCGGGAGGCCGTCGATACTGACGGGAAGTTGAAGGGGCCGAGCCTGCGAAGGCCTGTCGCTTAAACGCGGGCCCACGCGATCTTTTCTTGACAGGCAAGAAAGAACTTTTACCACTTGATATGGTCTGGATATATTTATCTAGGTCTTCACCGAATAGTCTCCCACCATGAAAGGGAAATCCTGCTAAAAGCCTTTTGCAGGGTGCCTCTGCTGACCAGTTCTTCAGCCACAAAAGGCGATGCATATGAACCAATAGCAGAGATAAACGGGACGCCTGTTGAATGGAGTCCTTAACCACTTGCCTACTGTGCACCTACACCCCCTTCCTGCCCAGACAAAATATAAGCTTCCGGCACTGCGTCGCTTTAACGGACAATTGCGCGGTCGTGCGACGTGGCTCCCAAACAAAATTGGCGTCCTTTTTTCCCCACAAATAGAGCTTTCTTTTGGTGGTATTTGATCACCTCTGCGGTTTTTATTTTTTGCGCTATAAACAAAAATAGAGCGTCAATTTTTAAAAAAATGCAATATTTTTTCCTTTTTGCTATAATAAATAACCCAAAAAATATATAACAAAAATTTTTTTCCCTCAGTTTAGGCCGATACGTATTCTTCTACATATTTTTGGTAAAAAAAAATCGCAATAAGCGTTTATCGATTGGTTTGCGCAAAATTTATAGCGTTTACAAAATAGCGGATAGTTTATGGCATTTTTTTTTTTTTTTTTACTATTAATGGCGGCGATCTGCGATTTTTTTATTGGGACTTCGACGTTATGGCGGACATTTCGGACACTTTTCTGACATTTTTGGGACCATTTACATTTATACAGTGAAAAATGCTATAAATATGCATTGATTACTGTATAAATGTGACTGGCAGTGAAGGGGTTAACCACTAGGGGGCGGGGAAGGGGTTAAATGTGTGTCCTATGAGTGTTCTAACTGTGGGGGGAGGGGGGGTGACTGGGGGAGGTGACCGATTGTGTCCCTATGTACAAGGGACACAACCGCTCTCCTCTCTCCCTGACAGGGACGTGCAGCTCTGTGTTTACACACAGAGCTGCACGTCCCAGCTCAGTTACTGAGCAATCGCGTGTGCCCGGCGGCGATCGTTGCCGCCGGGCACTCGCACGGGATCCCCACAGAGCGGCGGGCGCGCGCCCGCGGCTCTAAAGGGACATCACGTCATATGACGTGATGTCAGAACAATGGAGTCGTCTGCCCGCCGTCATTTGACGGTGGGCAGATGACAAGTGGTTAAAAGCATCTACTGCAAAGCAGAGAGCCCTTGGGAGGTCAGCCAATTCACGAGCTTGCTGAGCCGGTATGTCCCTTAATATTTGTTTAGTCTGATCCTTTAAAGCCTGACAAACGCCAATGGCTGCCACCGCTGGCTGAACCACGGCACCTACTGTGGTAAAAGAAGCCTTCAGTAGGGTCTCCAACTTTTTGTCGACTGGATCTTTAAACATCTGGACATTTTCAACCGGACAGGTCAGGGATTTATTCACGCAGGAAATGGCTGCGTCCACGGTAGGGAGTGCCCATTTCTTTGCAAATTCCTCTTCCATAGGATAGAGAATAGTGAACCTTTTAGGAGGGATAAAAATCCTATTAGGTCGAGCCCAATCCTGAAAAATCACGCTCTCCAGAAGGGGGTGAACCGGAAAAGACGCACAACTCAACTGTGCCTTCAAGGAACCTAAAGAGGATACCGCGGGGGCTAATTGTTCTGACACTGGAAGTTTAAAAGCAGTGCGAACCATATCTGTCAGAGACTGGATCCACAGGCTCTCCGCTTGAGAAGCCGAAACAATTTCATCTACCGTGGAACCCTCAATGTCTGAACCGTCGGGACTCGGGTCCGCTTGATCCCCCTGTGGGTCCAATTCCTCCGAAGAGAGGACCTCTGCATCTGAAAACCCCAATCTAGGTGACGGGGATCTAGCCCGCTTGCCACCTGGCAAAGAGCGGGCAATTAAAGCAGTTAACCTTTCCTCTAGCCCCCCAGGGTGGTCGCTAGCATTTCTTCCGTAACGTAAACGGGAATGGGTTGATTGGGGGCCGCCTCTGCCCCTAGCACCCTCAATGGCTCCTGCAACATGCTGTTCGGTGGTCTATCTGGTGAGGGTGGGACCACTGGAACCTGGCCCAAATCCTCTGACCCCGATGGAGACCTTTAGTTTTTTGGTACCTTTTGCAGCCTTAGCTGGTCCTGATCCCTTGGGAGCCATTGCACAACCTTGAGACACCCCTAAAGCCAACACCCAACTGTTGTAGCTAGAAGTGAACCATTAATAAGAACAGGCTATGGTAAAAAAAATCCAAAATTCCATACGCCCGAGAAGGCGGCAATACCGAGGAAGTCCTGTGAGTATTGCCACACCAATGCCCATTAGCTGGCGCCCAAGGTTGCACCGACTCAGATACTGCCAGATCTAAGGCTGAGTCCCTTTAAGAAAAAAACCCTTTTTTTTCTGGTCAGTATGAAGTCCAGACCTGAAGATCCACAAACCCCCACTGGGTGTCACTGTATAGCCAGAAATGGCTCAGCTGAGCGCTCTGTGTCCTCAGGCTCCTCTGCTCTCAGGAGGGAATAACCAGCCAGGAAATGCTTTGCTGCTTTAACTGAGACCTTACGCTGCTGGCCCGCCCCCCCCGCACGCCGACGCTGTAAAAGGCGGCGTGCACGCGCACGCCCCCCCCCCACGCTGAAACCAACATGGAGGAAGCAGAAAGCAGAGGAGAAGCCTGGACCAGCGCTAGCAACCCAACAGACACCAGGCAAGACACTAATCTCATTGTAGTGCACACAGAGGAAGCTGTCCCCATAGGCTTCCTAAGAAACAGGAGTTTTGCCAGCATTTCCTCCTTATAGCACGTGGGGCTGCAGTATCATGCTAACAGGCAGATCTGGGGGGAGTAGCAAATACATATCTTTAAAAGCATACATATACCTACATGTTATCTGGGTAAACATTAGTACATCCCATCCTGCCTCAAAAGACATAGTGGAGATAGTGGCTGATGCACAAGCATACCATTAGCCGACCCAGAACCCCCAGGGGGATACCTACTGTCGAACCAAGTCCCGCAGGCTCCCTCTTACCTGCTCCACGCCGCAGGGTATTGCAAAATGCAAGAGGCCCAATCTTCCCCCATCTCCGTGGGTATTGTCTTGGACCTTCAGGGACCGGGGTCCTGTATTAAGGAACCCACACACCTGGACCTATATAGCATCCTGGCATCAGTAGCGTTTAGTTCTTGGAAGAGACTAAGGCACTGGAGCCCAGAATCCAGCCCTCCAAGGAGAGGCATTATAGGCAAAACCCCACGCAAGCAGGGCCCAGGTACCGTACACCTTGGCTTTGAAGCACTTCGGACGGATCCGGCTAGCTATCCTGGGTCCCGAGACCTCCGAGGGACAGCTAGACGTGACCAACACCTAAGACACTGGCGAAAAAACTGAAGCACTCCCAGTGGGAGGGGGTTATATAGGGAGGAAACTTCCTGTGAAATTGATTACACCAGTGTCCATCACCTGAAGGTACCCATATAACCCAAGTGTAATGGCCATGTGCTCTGTGTCCCGTGATGTACGATAAAGAAAATGCAGTCTCTTCTGTCAAACGAGGCAGAGAGAAAAAAGGCAACATAATGTCCCGATTTAAATGAAAACCTCTTTTGGGGGAGAAGGGTCAAGTATGGCTTCCCACAATCTCCAGGAACCAGGGCCTTCTGGGCCAGGCTGGTGCCACCAGAAAGACTGGAATCCCCTCTCCATTCCCACGCAACAAATGTGGAAGGAGAGGGGAGGGATCGGAAGGAAAGCATAAACCATGGAGTATTGGCTCCATGGAACCATCAGGGCATCTGCTCCGTTTACCAGATGATGCCTTGTTTTTTTATTCTAACATCCTAGAGAATAAAATGGCAGTCATTGCAATACTCTGTCACACCGTATTTGCGCAGTGGTCTTACAAGTGCGCTTTTTTTGGGGGGGGGGGATACACTTTTTTAAATGAAATAAAACAGTAAAAAGTTAGCCCAGTTTTTTTATATTGTGAAAGAATGTTACGCGGAGTAAATTGATAACCAACATGTCATGCTTCAAAATTCCATCCGCTCGTGGAATGGCGACAAACTTTTACACTCTATAGGCCACGTTTAAAAAATTCTACAGGTTGCATGTTTTTAGTTACAGAGCAGGTCTAAGGCTAGAATTATTGCTCTCGCTCTACCAAATCATGGCGATACCTCACGTGTGGTTTGAATACCGTTCACATATGCAGTTTACATATGCATTGGCTTCTGAGAGCGAGCTTGGCGGAACAGGGTGCATTATTGGCTTTTTTAGCTGGCTCCTAGATTCCAAGCAAATTGATCAAACCCTGCTGTAGCTCATTTAAGGTACTTATATAGCACTGTCAATTTACACAGCGCTTTACATATACATTGTACATTCACATTGGTCCCTACCCTCAAGGAGCTTACAATCTTAAGTCCCTAACTCACATATACTAGGGCCAATTTAGACAGAAGCCAATTAACCTACCAGCATGTCTCTGGAGTGTGGAAGGAAACATGTAAACTTCTAGGCAGGTAGTGCCATGGTTGGGATTCGAACCAGTGACCCTTTTTACTGCTAGGCAAGAGCGCTAGCCGCTACCCACTACACAGAACCTGGTGACCAATAGGTCAACTTCTGGCCATCCGCAATGGTGACATTTTTCTTAAAACACACCTGGGTGTAGTGACCATTCCTGCACTCACATCAACCTTGTAAAATGTTGTGAAAGTGTGAACGGACGACCAGGTCGCCGCCTTACACACTTAGGAAACCGACGCTTGATGTCGGAAAGTCAAGGAGGCACCAATTGCCCTGGTCGAATGTGCCATGACAGGAAAGGGAGGCATAGGCCTGGATCACGATCTGTCGAATCCACAGAGAAATGGTGTCCGAAGAGACCGCCAGGCCCTTCTTTGGACTGTAGTCTGTTACCGACACAAACTGTGAATCCGACCTACAAAACTGAGCCGTAGCCGACAGATATACCCTCAGATGTCGAACCACGTCCAAGGAATGTAAAGCAACCTTTTTTGGATGCAACTGCCGATGACACAAGGATGGAAGTACAATATCCTCATTTAGATGAAAAGCCAAAACAACCTTAGGAAGAAACAAAGTTTGCGGGCGTAGCACCGCCTTCTCCTTGTGGAGGATCAGATAGGGAGACTTGCAAGACAATGCCACCAACTCAGAAACCCTCCTGGCAGATGTAATAGCCACCAGAAAGGCTACTTTCTGAGAGAGTGACAATAGTGGGACCTCCCCAATGTTTCAAACGGCGGTTTCTGAAGTACCAAGAGCACCAGATTCAAATCCCAGAGGCTGCGGTGGTCGAAACCGGAGGGGCCACATGTCGAACAACCCCCTGCACAACGTACTCACAAATGAATGAGCCGCCAATGGACGCTGAAAAAAAAAAAACAGGGTGGTCGCTAGCATTTCTTCCGTAACGTAAACGGGAATGGGTTGATTGGGGGCCGCCTCTGCCCCTAGCACCCTCAATGGCTCCTGCATGATGCTGTTCGGTGGTCTATCTGGTGAGGGTGGGACCACTGGAGCCTGGCCCAAATCCTCTGACCCCGTTGGAGACCCCTTTACTTTTTTGGCACCTTTTGCAGCCTTAGCTGGTCCTGATCCCTTGGGAGCCATTGCACAACCTTGAGACACCCCTACAGCCAACACCCAACTTTTGTAGCTAGAAGTCAAACATTAATAAGAACAGGCTATGGTAAAAAAATTCCAAAATTCCATACGCCCGAGAAGGCGGCAATACCGAGGAAGTCCTGTGAGTATTGCAACACCAATGCCCGTTAGCTGGAGCCCAAGGTTGCACCGACTCAGATACTGCCAGATCTAAGGCTGAGCCCCTTTAAGAAAAAAACCCCTTTTTTTTTTTTTTCTGGTCAGTATGGAGCTAAGTCCAGACCTGAAGATCCACAAACCCCCACTGGGTGTCACTGTATAGCCAGAAATGGCTCAGCTGCGCGCTCTGTGTCCTCAGCCTCCTCTGCTCTCAGGAGGGAATGACCAGCCAGGAAATGCTTTGCTGCTTTAACTGAGACCTTACGCTGCTGGACCGCCCCCCCCCCCCCCCCCGCACGCCGACGCTGTAAAAGGCGGCGTGCACGCGCACGCCCTCCCCCACGCTGAAACCAACATGGAGGAAGCAGAAAGCGGAGGAGAAGCCTGGACCAGCGCTAGCAACTCAACAGACACCAGGCAAGACACTAATCTTATTGTAGTGCACACATAGAGGAAGCTGTCCCCATAGGCTTCCTAAGAAACAGGAGTTTTGCCAGCATTTCCTCCTTATAGCACGTGGGGCTGCAGTATCATGCCAACAGGCAGATCTGGGGGGAGTAGCAAATACATATCTTTAAAAGCATACATATACCTACATGTTATCTGGGTAAACATTAGTACATCCCATCCTGCCTCAAAAGACAGTGGAGATAGTGGCTGATGCACAAGCATACCATTAGCCGACCCAGAACCCCCAGGGGGATACCTACTGTCGAACCAAGTCCCGCAGGCTCCCTCTTACCTGCTCCACGCCGCAGGGTATTGCAAAATGCAAGAGGCCCAATCTTCCCCCATCTCCGTGGGTATTGTCTTGGACCTTCAGGGACCGGGGTCCTGTATTAAGGAACCCACACACCTGGACCTATGGATATCTGCCCCTTAATGTTGCTTAATTGGGTTGTCCCGATACCGATACTAGTATCGGGACCGATACTGAGCATTTGCGCGAGTACTTGTACTCGCGCAAATGCTCCCGATGCCTGACCGAATACTTTTTTTCGAGAGCTGGTGGAGAGCGGAGCAGAGCAGTCCTCGTATAGAGGAGAGGAGAGCTGCTGCTGCTGCCGCCTAGTCCCCTAAGAGAAATCCAAGCCCCCCCCCCGCCGACATCTAGTTAATTTGCGATTGGGGAACACAACCGCTTTCATTTGAATAGCTGTGTGTTTCCCGCCTTACCTCGTCATACATATATACATATAGACACTCCCCCTTGCTTAGAAACGTTGATAGACAGATCACCCAACCCAGGACTGGACGGGTGATCTGTCTATCAAAGTGCCCGGGCAAGGGGGAGTGTCTATACATGACGAGGCGCGGAACACACAGCTATTCAAATGAAAGCTGCCGTGTTCCCCAATCGCAAATTAACTAGATGTCGGCAGCGGCGGGGGAGGACATGGCCGAATCTAGGGACACTAGGCCAAATCTAGGGACACGAGGCCGCATTTAGGGACACGAGGCCGCATTTAGGGACACGAGGCCGCATTTAGGGACACGAGGCCGCATTTAGGGACACGAGGCCGCATTTAGGGACACGAGGCCGCATTTAGGGACACGAGGCCGCATTTAAAAAAAAGTATCGGTAATCGGTATCGGCAAGTACATGAAAAAAAAGTATCGGTACTTATACTATGATGTCCTTTCTTCCCGGCCGTCTAGGGGACGATCTACCTGTCAGAGGTGAGGAGACCAATGTGTGTTCCTAGTACAGAGGAACACAGATCGGTCTCCTCCCCTTGCGAGTCCCCTCCTCCTACAGTAAGAATCACTCAATAGGAAACATTAACTCCTTCAGTGCACCCTAGTGTTCACCCCTTCCCTGCAATCACATTAACACAGTAATCAGTGCAGTTGTATAGCACTAATCGCTGTATAAATGTGAATGGTCCTAAAAACGTGTCCGATATGTATGCTGCAATGTCACGGTCATTACTAGTAAAAAATAAAAACAAGCCATAAATCTATCCCCTATTTTGTAGATGCTATAACTTCTTTTGCGCAAACCAATATATACGCTTATTGCGATTTTTTGTACCAAAAATATGTAGAAGAATACATATCTGTGTAAACTGAGGAAATTTTTTTTTTTATTTTATTTTTTTATTGTGATATGTATCAAATCAAAAAGTAAAAAATAGTGTTCTTTCAAAATGTTCACTCTTGCTTATGGCGCAAAAAATAAAAACTGCAGAGATGATCAAATACCACCAAAAGAAAGCTCAATTTGTGGGGGGGGGACAAAGATTTCATTTGGGTACAGTGTAGCATGACCACGCAATTGTCAAAGTGCAACAGTGCTAAAAACTAAAAATTGGTCTGGGCAGGAAGGGGGTGAAAAATAGGATTTTTTATGACAGCTTACCTGTAAAGTCCTTTTCTTGGGGTACATCACGGGACACAGAGCAGCAATCCATTACTATGTGGGTTATAGAGTCTACCTTCAGGTGTGGACACTGGTGTAATTAACTACACAGGAAGTTCCCTCCCTATATAACCCCTCCCATACTGGGAGCTCCTCAGTTTTTGTAGCAAAGCAATAAGTGTCCCAATATCCCCAAACAAGAGGGGCGGGAGCTCTGTGTCCCGTGATGTACTCCAAGAAAAGGATTTTACAGGTAAGCTGTCATAAAAAATCCTATTTTCTTTATCGTACATCACGGGACACAGAGCGGCAATCCATTACTATGTGGGATGTCCGAAAGCAATGCTTACTGAGGGGAGGGAGACACAAACAACGCAGGCCGCCATCAGATGTTAGGATCTATAATGCTGCCAGATGCATACTGCGCCAAAAAGCTGCATCCTCTTGCCCTCCTATGTACATCTGACAAGAATCAGTGAACCTAAGCACAGACGCCAAGTTGCGGCCCTGAAAATCTGCGTCATAAAGGCTTGGTAAAGCATCGCGCATAAAGCGCTTACTATCCTGGTACGGAGCACCCCCCCCCCCCAAGAAACAGGGGGAGTCCAACTCTCCGAACCACAAGCCTGAATAATACCCTGATGAATCAATCTTGAAAACAGTTGATTTTAGACGCTGCATGCCCCTTCCTGGGGCCTCCTGGTAGCGCAATAACATCAGCTTTGCGTATCCGAGCAGCCGCTTCAGATAGGCCTTGACCCTTCTACTCCAAAGGAGAGAGTGTAACCATTTTAATAGCTGAACTGAACACTGCCTGCCCACATCTAGGGTCTTCTGGCAGCACAATAAAAACTTCAGATTTCTATATCTGAACCTTCAGATAGATATTTAACTGCTCTCATCTCTACTGAGAGAAAGCAATAACCTTTCCTTCCGAAAACAAGGTTTTGAAAAAGGGGAAGGTAAGAATATCTAGATTCAAAATGAACACTAGATCCTTCTAGTAAATAAGGCTGGGTGGGGATTAACATCACCCTACTAGTAAGAATAAGTATGGTTTTATACCAAGAGGTTGCCAATACTGAAACTCTCTTGGAGGCTACCACAACCAAGAACACCAATCCCCTTGTTAAAGGCTGAAGGGAAATATGGTGCATTGGCCCACAGAGCTGACCCTGTAAGCCGACAAAACTAGAGCCAATCCTCCAAGCACAAGGGCGACTAAACTGGTGGACTTATGCGCGTCACCCCTTGTATAATGGCTCGGAACAAAGAGTGTGAAGCAAGCGACCTTTGGAGGCAAGGCCGAGATCGGATCCTTGATGTAACTTAAGGCTGGCTCCGTCTCCTTTCCAAATGCAGGAAGGCAGGAATTTTATCTTTGACAAACTTCCAAGGATGCCACCATCTGTTTTTATACCATGAACATGGGCTCTCCCGATCCTGGGATATCTGGTCCTGGAGGCCAGCCTTCCTGTATGAATCAAGGAAGTGCCGTTGATTCTAAAAACCCTGATCCTGAAGAATGTGGGCTAAAATAGCCAGACCATAAATTCACCTGTTGCACGACAGGATGTAATACCCCCTTCGAAGTAGGCCTGGACAAGATGTAAGGGACCGTGGGTCCTCTACTACCACCCCTACTGTCCCTGCACAGAAAAGGTCGTCAGGGCTATGCCGAGTAATCAGGCCAGCTTCCGCCATCCTCTAATGTTGCATGGAAGCCACAAACGCTGCGGCACTGGGGGGAGAGACATAACCAGTGACCACTGGTCCCACCAGATTACTAACACATCTGCCCCGCATGCGGGTGGATCCCTTGTCCTTGACCTCAAGCTGTTCAATTTCTTGTTGAGCCTGGACGCCAATACATCTTCTGTACAGGGTACTATTTCTGTGGCCCTTGGTCAGGAAAACAGTCGGGGTGTAGAGGTCCTTCTTCTGGAGACACTTGTTGACGGCTACAGCGAATCGCCTGCCGATTCTGCATTTCATGAAATGACGAATGTCAATAGGCAAGGCACAAGCTCCTTCTTGGTAAATTAAGTAAATCACTTAATATGGTATAGTCTGATTGAACTCTGACCGAACCAACCAGCCCCTGAACGTTCAGGCCCCTAAGCCAGATGCTCCCTCGGTAGCTCTAGCTGACAGATAAGGCTCCCTTGGAGCTCGACTACTTCCCCTGGGCCAAGGTCTCTTCCTGACCTGGCAAACCCTTTAGTTAAGAACCACCAAGAGGAATTCCAGCCCATCTCTGGGACCGGTTCTTTGGATAATGCTAGGTCAAGATCCACTCCTTCTAGGCCAACACAATACTGTTTATAACAGTCCTGAATAAAAGTATAGGGAACTGTCTTGAATGAAGCAGCATCTTCTCTAGTGCCTTAAGCAGAAAGCCAAAAGTAAGGAACTGTTCCTTGCCGTAACCACCTA
This sequence comes from Rana kukunoris, assembly GCA_029574335.1. Classification (NCBI taxonomy): domain Eukaryota; kingdom Metazoa; phylum Chordata; class Amphibia; order Anura; family Ranidae; genus Rana; species Rana kukunoris. Next base: position 262,343,023 of record CM056059.1, on the reverse strand, counting down.
GACCAGCTTTCTTATAGCGATGGTCTTGTCTTAGGCCAAAAGCACTCTCCTGGTGCAAAACATACCCAGCTTCTTGTCAATGAAGAATGTATCTTTAGACTGGAATCCTAACCCAGGAGATCCAGATACCTGACCATGCTGGACACCCTTAGGTCCAGCCATGCTGCTGACTGATCCATCAGCAGGAGTCTGCTTCCGTACTGCCAGTAGGCGTCTTAGATGAATCTGTATCCAACTCACACAAGGTGCTTACGTTTGTGTCCCCCTAGCTTTACAGAGCTCTGACGTCCGGGCCCCTTGAAGAGCCTTCTCTGCGACTGCACTGAGCCGGTGAGCACGTGCAACATGGTAGAGCCTGAAGCGGAGGAAGTGGGACACAATAGATCAGCTAACACTTAAGCTTCCGTTTTCTGGAAAGCATGGTAAGCAAAAACATCAGGCATGTCTTCTACTGCCCATAGTAGTGGAAACACAGATAAGACTTGCAGCTACTCATGGAAGACAATCCTTTGTATAGAATTAAGGGCATATTTTTTTTTTTTTTATGTACAAGCCCCTTCAAGGGGAGATATATAGGTACTGCAGCCATCCTGTCTAACAGACATGGTGGGCCAGGCTGCATGCCGGCTAGGGGAGGTATATGGGTGCCCTGAGCCATCCTGTCTCAGAAGACATAGTGGTTTACATTGCCCATGCATAGAAGCATAATATAGGCGAGACCCAAAGTCCCCCACAGAGGACCTACTGTCGAACCAAGTCCCGTAGGCCCTCCCCTTACCTTCTCCATGCTGCAGGGTATTGCCAAGCAAGAGGCCCAATCTTCCCCCTTCACCGTGGGTATTGTCCTAGACCTTCAGGGACCGGGGTCCATGGCAGGAACACCAACTACCCTGGACCTATATAGCATCCTGGCAGCAGAAAAAACATTTGGTCCTTAGAAGGCACAAAGTTCTGGAACCCAGGATCCAGCCCTCCGCAGAGAGGCATTATAGGCTAAACCTCGTTCTTCGTACCGAGGCCCGGGTACCGTCCACTTTGGCTATGAAGCACCTTGGACGGATCCGGATTTATGGAGGTTTTTTACATCCAGCATGGATCCCTCCAGTGGAGCTCCTAAGAGCACATGTTCACTCGTGACCAACACCTTAGACACTGATGAAAAAACTGAGGCGCTCCCAGTATGGGAGGGGTTATATAGGGAGGGAAATTCCTGTGTAGTTAATTACACCAGTGTCCACACCTGAAGGTAGACTCTATAACCCACATAGTAATGGATTGCCGCTCTGTGTCCCGTGATGTACGATAAAGAAAGCAGGGTTAGTTTCTTACCGGTAACTGTTTTCAGTAGTCTTCCAAGACAGCCCTTGAGAGATGGAGCTCCTCCTCACAATCAGGAAACACATTGTCATAATTTTCCTCCCTTTAACCACTTAAGCCCCGGACCAAAATGCAGCTAAAGGAACAGGCCCCTTTTTACAAATTGCCACTACGTCGCTTTAACTGACAATTGCGCGGTCGTGCGACATGGCTCCCAAACAAAATTGGCTTGTTTTTTCCCCACAAGCTTTCTTTTGGTGGTATTTGATCACCTCTGCGGTTTTTATTTTTTGCGCTATAAACAAAAATACAGCAACAATTTTGAAAAAAAAATGCAATGTTTTTTACTTTTTGCTATAATAAATATCCCCCAAAAATATATATAAAAAATGTTTTCCTCAGTTTAGGCCGATACGTATTCTACCTATAAAAATTAAAAAAAATGCAATAAGCGTTCGGTTGGTTTGCGCAAAATGTATAGCGTTTACAAAATAGGGGATAGTTTTATTGCATTTTTTTTTTTTTACCAGTAATGGCGGCGATCAGCGATTTTTTCCGTGACTGCAACATTATTGGACACTTCGGACAATTTTGACATTTTTGGGACAATTGTAATTTTCACAGCAACAAATACATTTAAATTGCATTGTTTACTGTGGAAATGACAGTTGCAGTTTGGGAGTTAACCACAGGGGGAGCTGATGGGGTTATGTGTTCCCTGTGTGTGTTTACAACTGTAGGGGGGTGTGGCTGTAGGTGTGACGTTATTGATTGCGTCCCTCCTATAAAAGGGATGACGCGATCGATGCTGCCGTCACAGTGACTCACAGTGAAGCACGGGGAAGCCGATCGGGTCCGCGAGTCCAGCAGCTTCGGACCGCGATCTCCAGCGGCGATCAGGTCCGCGAGTCCCGCAGCTTCGGACCGGGTCACGGGTGCACGCCACGGGCGCGCGCCCGTGACCCACGGCTGGGTAGTAGTACAGGATGTACCTGTACATAGATCTGCCCAGCCGTGCCATTCTGCCAACTAAGGTTGTCCTGATGCCTCTTTTAGGACCGAGTACAAGTACCGATACTTTATTTCAAGTAGTCGCCGATACCGATACTTTTTTTTACATGTGTCCCCAAATGCAGCCACGTCCCTCACATATGCAGCCACGTCCCTCACATGCAGCCACGTCCCTCACATATGCAGCCACGTCCCTCACATATGCAGCCACGTCCCTCACATATGCAACAATGTCCGTTCAGCCATGTCCCTCACATATGCAGCAATGTCCCTCACATATGCAGCCATGTCCCATGTCCCTCTAGCCATGTCCCTCACATATGCAGCAATGTCCCATGTCCCTCTAGCCATGTCCCTCACATATGCAGCAATGTCCGTTCAGCCATGTCCCTCTAGCCATGTCCCTCACATATGCAGCAATGTCCCATGTCCCTCTAGCCATGTCCCTCACATATGCAGCAATGTCCCTCACATATGCAGCCATGTCCCATGTCCCTTCAGCCATGTCCCTAACATATGCAACAATGTCCGTTCAGCCATGTCCCTCACATATGCAGCAATGTCCCTCACATATGCAGCAATGTCCCATGTCCCTCTAGCCATGTCCCTCACATATGCAGCAATGTCCGTTCAGCCATGTCCCTCACATATGCAGCCATGTCCCTCTAGCCATGTTCCTCACATATGCAGCAATGTCCGTTCAGCCATGTCCCTCTAGCCATGTTCCTCACATATGCAGCCATGTCCCATGTCCCTTCAGCCATTTCCCCCATACCTTTGCCACTGAAAGCCGCATGGAGAAAATCACAGGATTCATTTGAATAGCCCGCCCGTATAGACACTCCCCCTTGCTCGGGATTGGACAGATCGCGGTCACCCATCCAATCCAGTGTCTATACAGGTGGGAACACTACAGCTATTCAAATGAATGCGGTGATGTTCCCGCACAGCGTTTAACCCCTTGCAGTGGCTTTCGATGCCGCGGTGCGATGAGACGGCTTTCAATTCGGCGGCGCGATGCGGCGGGGGGGGGGGGGGGGTGGGGTTGTGAGTATTCTATTTAGGCATCGGGAGTATTTGCGCGAGTACAAGTACTAGTATCGGTACAACCCTACTGCCAACATATATGTGCAGGAGGCGGTCCTTAAGTGGTTAAGAGGCGGTCCCTCGGGTCCCTGGTCAGTCATCCCCGAGAACCTAAGGCCAAAATCTGAAACTATATAATACACCAACACAACCCCACAAGGTTAGACATTTAAGGGTGGGATCATGCTGCCTTGGAAGACTCCTGGAAACAGAGTTACCGGTAAGAAACTAACACTGCTTTTCTACCAAAAGCCTGGTCCTGGCTGGAAATCAGATCCAGTCTGTAATGTTGAACAAAGGTCGAGTATCTCGACCAGGTTGCAGCTTTGCATATTTGTTCTGGAGTGGCTCTTGCCTTTTCTGCCCACAAGGCTGCTGAAGACCTTGTAGAATGAGCTTTAAGTTCTTTTGGCAGTGTTTTCTCCATAACACTAAACATTCTAGTATAGCTGCCTTGATCCATCTGGCAATTGTCTTTTTTGGTTGCTTGTTTGCCCTTCAGTTGCCCTGAGTACAAGACGAATAGAGCATCTGATGTTCTGAATTCATTAGTGACTTCTAAATATTGAAAGTAGACAACTTCTGACATCCAGGAAACCTTAATTCTTGCTCTTTTTTGGTAAACTGCAAAATGAAGGTAAAACTATATCCTGGGATCTATGATATGACATCACTTTTGGAGTAAATCCCGGATCTGTTTGAAGGACGATTCGATCGTCATGGATCTTCAAAAAAAGGTTATCCAACAGATAAAGCCTGTATTTCTCCTATCCTGCTTGCCGTTGATGGCTACAAGAAAAACTGTTTTAAGAGTCAATCTTAAAGATGTGGCTTGAAGGGAGGTTTGATGATCCCCCTTGAGCACTACCGACAAATCTCATGTGGGACATTTTTGTGTCTTGGGCTTCTTGTATTTTTCCAATGCCTTGCAAAAACGAGAGACCAACGGGTCCTCTTGTAGTGTCTTTTCCAGATACACTGACAGCTCTGCAATCTGAACCTTCAGTGTACTGAGCGCTAGCCCTTTATCGGTGCCCTGCTGTAAAAATTCAAGGATGGTCGGTGTATCCATTTTTTGTCTTTGGTTTTCAGTGCACCAACTGTTGAACTTCCTCCAGGTCTTTTTGTAAATGGCTCTGGTGTTTGGCTTCCTGGCGCTCAGAAGCGTTGCCACCACTTTCTCCGAGAGTCCTTTTGATCTCAAGAGGTCCTCCTCAGTAATCAGGCCGCCCATTTGAAACTTTTTTTAAGGCCCGTCAGGGGACCCTGGCACATCAGGTCTGCCCTGTGAGGAAGAAACCACGGCTCTTCTGCCGAGAGATTGAGGAGTTGAGAGAACCAGGCTCTCTTGGGCCAGTATGGTGCGATAAGTATAAGTTGTGTGTTTCTGTAGAAACTTCTTTACCACCCGTGGAATCAGATGAACCGGGAGGAAGGCATAGCACATTTTGAAGTTCCAAGGATTTTGGAGAGAGTCTATTCCAAGAGGTTGATCTTGCTGGTTTAGCGAGAAGAAACGCTTCACATGAGCATTCTTCCAAGAAGCAAACAGATGTTTGGGATTTCCCAGCGGGCTGTAATTTCCCTAAACACCTTCTGGTGTAATACCCATTCCTCTTGGGAGATCTCCTGGCGGCTGAGAAAGTCTGCTACTTGGTTGTCTTCTTTTAGATGGACTGCTTCTAGTGACAGCAGGTTCCCTTCTGCCCATTGGCATATCTGGTTGGAGATGTGGCTCAGAGATGGGCTTCTTGTGCCCCCTTGTTTGTTCACATAAGCCACTGCTGTGGCGCTGTCTGAAAGTATCAGGATGTTACGACTTCTTAGTTGGTTCTGAAAGAACTCTATGCCTTTGGCTATCACCATGAGTTCTCTTCAGTTTGAGGATGCTTTGGCTTCCTCCGGGCGGCCATCTCCCCTGAGCAGGTTGACCCGCTAGGTGAGCTCCCCAAACACAACTGCTTGCGTCTGTGGTCAATTTCCGTGAGATCGGAAATGACCAAGCCAGACCCTGATTTAGGTTTGTGTGGACCCTCCACCACCATAGTGACTTCACAGATTTTTGGAGTAGGGTTGTCCCGATACCACTTTTTTAAGACCGAGTACAAGTACCTATACTTTTTTTCCAAGTACTCGCATCCTTTTTTTTAATCTCGTGTGATAGCGGCACATGTCAGTTTTTTTTTTATCTTTAACAATTTGTTTTTAATTTTTTACAATTTTTATTTTATTTATGCTTTCTTTTTTTAAGGGGAAGGGGGGGGGGGCCGTGTCAGTGTGTTTTTTCTTTATTTTCTACAATCTTTTTTATTCTTTATTTTTTTTAACAGACCTCTGACATCTCCCCTTTGAGACAGGGAAAGGGACTAGGGACACAGATTCCCCAGTCCCTTGCTCAGCAGCATCAGCATCATCTTTAACCTTAGAGGGGCCAAAGCTTCCGCTAACACCTTGGTGAATATCCTTGGTGACGAGGATAACCCGAAAGGAACAGCTCTGATCTGGAAGCGGTATTTCTTTCCCTTTATCTCCACCGCTAACCTTCGATAACTCTGGGATTCTTCTCTGATGGGAATGTGGAGATATGCGTCCGAGATCCATGGTCGCCATGAACGCTTCTGGTTGCAGACTGAGAATATGGATTCCATGCAAAGTTTTTTGTATTGAATCGCTTGGTTCAAGGGCTTGAGATTCAGTATCAATCGAAAATTCCCGGGAAGGTTTTTTGATGACGAAAACATGAGTAAAAAAAATTAAAAAAAAACCTCTCTTCTCTGGAACTGGGGTAAGGACATTTTGGTCCACCATCTCCCCTAGCAATAGAGAAAGCTTTGGCTTTTTCTGAATCTCTGGGTAGTTTCGTTAATAGGAATCTCTGAGTATGACAATTGAATTCCAGGAAGTAGCCCTTTGCAATAATTTGCAAACATTTGCAAAAATTGATTGGCTGTCATCTTCTGCCATTGAGGTAGGAAGGTAGCCAGCCGTCCCCCTACTCGCACTTGGTTGTCACTGTTTGGTTAGAAGAACCAAAGAGTGGATTACTCTTTGGTTTCCCTTTGTGACCCATCCAGTTTTTTTCTTGGGGGCGATCTCTTCAAGGTTTGCGTTTTTCAGCAGGAAAGGTCTTCTTTCTATCCGCTGTTCTTTCCAAAGCCTCATCTAGGCCTGAACCAAAAAGAAAATCACCGGTAAATGGTAGATTGCACAATCTCGTTTTGGATGCAGCATCACCTGTCCAGGTTTTCATCCAAATCGCACGTCTTGTTGCGACAGCTAGTCCTCCTGACCTTGCTGCCAGTTTAAAACGGACTCTGCGAATGCATCCACAATGTCAGGGCTCGACAAATCAGGAGCCAGGTCCCCATTGCGACTAGAAATTGTGACCTGGCTCCTAAGTTTGGTCAGTGACAGGGTGCCTCTGCTGTAGGGCTGGGATGAAGCAGCAAGAGACAGGGGCAGCGTGAAATCCAGCTGGGTATCCATAGGATTAGGATTAGCGCTCTCCCACCTTTTTTCATTACAACAATTTTTTAATGTTATCATAAACAGGATCAAAGTTGTTCCCTTATCCTTTTTTATTTTTTTATTTAAATGTTCGGAATTTTTTCACTGGGCTGTTGATATCCAGTGTAATTCAGTAGCGCAGGTTTTCCTCTCAACACAATGTTAGCCCCATGTATGACAGCGCGTCGTACAGCCTTGTACATAAATTGTCCAGTAATGATTCTAAGCCGGCTTCAGAGGGAAGGCGTCCCCCCAAACGTGCCACCACCCGCCAATTGCCGCGGTCTCTATGTGCAGCCTTCTCCGCAAGGACAATATATGACCCAAATGTTAAATCTGACTGTTCCTCCGAGTAGGCTTGTCACAGAGTCAAATAAAAAAAACTGGCTCCTAACTTTTTTAGCTGGCGCCTAGTTTCAGAGTAAATTTGTCAAGCCCTGCGCAATGTAGCCGACTGCCTTGGAGAGCACTGGAAGAGGCTTCAGAATCTCCTCCCTAGGTGTCCTATTTTTAATATGATGTTTTTGATCCGTTGCACACCTACTCCTCACTGTACGAAAGGTCATGGTCCGCATCATCTGATAATTCAGAACCAGGGCCCTGGGGCGCAAGCACGCTCGAGTCAGAGCCATCTCCAGGAGATGGTGGGGGGGGAGTGGGCAGTTTTTACCCCCCTTTCGACCCCACACCACTTCCACCCTGAGAGTAAATGATTCCAGGACTGCCGACCAAGTGTCCACAGGGACCGCAGGTGCAGGGGCACCGGTTGTCACCACTGGAATGACTGGGAAAGAAGCACCAGCTTCTAAAGCCATGCTGACACGTTCACCTGACAGCCCTCAGGGACTAATGTCAGGGTACAAGTGCACAAAAAAAAAAAAAAAAAGACCCACCCTCCTTGCTGTACTGACCAAAATGTGTATCCCAGGGGACTCACCACCCTGATAAGAAAACTGCACAGTGCTGCGGTCCGCTCTCCTTCACACTGTGCGTGTCCGAGTATCTGGGGTAAAACTGCGCTGTTTGCGCCATTCAGAAAGTCCCCCCAGCACTAGAGGCCAAAACCTGTATAAAACCACAGCAAGGTGGCCGCGGGCCACCTCAGGAAAAGGAGCGCAGGCTTCTAGAAAATGCCCACCCCCTGTAACAGCGCGGCCACAAGAAAATGGCGCAGTTTTAAAGAAAGGGAGGAGGACCAGAACACCCCGCAGCCCCCAGCCAGGATAGGAAAAACAACCCCTCAGGTACATCCGAGGCTAGTCACAGCATGGTGGAGGATGGAAGGGAGGACACGAGACCTCCTAATCAACCCCCCGCCCCCAGGAAAGCCCAGCAGCTCCATCCTGCCAAGACAGGAGGAAAAGTTTGCATTACTGACAGACCCACTTCCGAGCAGTACAGAGTAGCTGCCGGCCACTGCCCACTGACACAGACAGCTAGCAGCCTAGTCATATGCGAACCCCGAAGCAAAAAGCCCACGGGCTACACCTGGAGCAATGGGGTATGTCGTAACCAACCCAGCGTGTAGCTAAGGCCTGCTCAGGGTCGATGGCCAGACTGGGGGGACTACAAGAATCTATTTCATCCAGCCGCCAGTTGATAGAAGATCTCAGGATCAAATAAAACAAATTAAAATCTTTAAAAATAAAAAGTTCCTCTGGACCATGGGCCATAAGTAGAGTTGAACGGACACCTGGATTTTCGGGTTCGGCCGAACTTCAGGAAAAAGTCCGGGTTCGGGAGCCGAACTTGACCCCGAACCCCAATGAAGTCAATGGGGACCCGGACTTTTGACTACTAAAATGTCTCAAAGACTAAGGGAAAGAGCTAGAGGGCTGCAAACGGCAGCAACATGTCGGTAAGAGCATGGCAAATACTCTGAAAATAAATGTGGATAGGGAAATAACTTAAGAACAAGGGCCTTTATACGGCCCTTGGGAACTCCTCCTACAGATATGAAGCGCTATTCCTCCCAAGGATACGGGCGATGGGACACCATTCCTCCCACTGACACCAATGATGGGACACCATTCCTCCCACTGACACCAATGATGGGACACCATTCCTCCCACTGACACCAATGATGGGACACCATTCCTCCCACTGACACCAATGATGGGACACCATTCCTCCCACTGACACCAATGATGGGACACCATTCCTCCCACTGACACCAATGATGGGACACCATTCCTCCCACTGACACCAATGATGGGACACCATTCCTCCCACTGACACCAATGATGGGACACCATTCCTCCCACTGACACCAATGATGGGACACCATTCCTCCCACTGACACCAATGATAGGACACCATTCCTCCCACTGACACCAATGATGGGACACCATTCCTCCCACTGACACCAATGATGGGACACCATTCCTCCCACTGACACAAATGATTCCTATAACTATTTCTATAACTAGGGTTGTCCCGATGCCACTTTTTTAGGACCGAGTACAAGTACCGATACTTTTTTCCGTGTACTGGCCGATACCGAATACCGATACTTTTTTTAAATGTGTCCCCAAATGAAGCCCCACATATATTGCAGCCCCACATATATCCAGCCATGTCCCCCCACAGATGCAGTCCTGTCCCCCCCCATAGATGCAGCCATGTCTTGTCCCCCCCCCCATAGATGCAGCCATGTCCTGTCCCCCCCCCCATAGATGCAGCCATGTCCTGTCCCCCCCCCATAGATGCAGCCATGTCCATGTCCCCCCCCCCAATAGATGCAGCCATGTCCTGTCCCCCCCCCCCATAGATGCAGCCATGCCATGTCCCCCCCCCCCCCCAGCCATGTCCCCCCCCCCATAGATGCAGCCATGTCCCCCCCCCCCATAGATGCAGCCATGTCCCCCCCCCCCATGTCCCCCCCCCAGATGCAGCCATGTCCTGTCCCCCATAGATGCAGCCATGTCCCCCCCCCCCATAGATGCAGCCATGTCCCCCCCCCCCATAGATGCAGCCATGTCCTGTCCCCCATACCCCGTAGTAGATGCCACCGCTGCTGCCACGTTAATCCCCTTGCATTACAGCGCCGCATTACAGGCACCTTTCGTTTGTACTTGAAATCCCCGCCGCACCATATATATATAGACACTCCCCTTCTCGGGATTGGACGCATCCGTCCAATCCCGAGCAAGGGGGAGTGTCTATACACACGGCTCCGCGCATAGACACTCCCCCTTGCTCGGGATTGGACAGATCCGTCCAATCCCGAGAAGGGGAGTGTCTATACATGGCGCGGGGGGATTACAAGTACAAACGAAAGGTGCCTGTAATGCGGCGCTGTAATGCACGGGGATTAACGCGGTGGCTTTGCGGTATGCGGCGGGGTGGGAAGTATTCTATTCAGGTATCAGGGGTATTTGTGGGAGTGCAAATACTCGGTATCGGTAAAACCCTACCTATAACTAATAGCTTTTATGGGGCACTATTCCACCTACTGACTACCGGCACTAGAACTCATTTATTTTTTATTCCCACCGACCACAGTCCGGCCCCCCTATATTCTGAAGGACAGTAAACTGGCCCTTTGTTTAAAAAGTTTGGAGACCCCTGCCCTAAAGTATCTTGCAGAGTATCTTACAGGAACAGATGCAGTGCTGGTGTAATTAGATTTTAGAAACAGGACAGACTCCTATGTATTTCTATTCCCTACAAGCACAAACAGGAAGCTTCCCCTAACCTATCTTGCAGAGTATCTCAGAGTAACATATGCAGTGCTGGTGATTCTGAAGCAGGACAGTCTGACACCCATCTAAATCGCTTCTTGAGAGCAGCAGCAGCCTTTCCTTGACCTAACTAAAGCAGAGTGCAGAGTGACGAGCTGCGCTGTGCGACTCTAGCTTTTCTAGAGGCTGGGTCACATGCTGCACTGGCCAATCACAGCCATGCCATTAGTAAGCATGGCTGCGATGGCTTCTAGGTCACACAAGTAAAACAAACGGTGCTTGGCTGCCGTGCAGAGCGCCATTACATTGCCGAACTCCAAACTTTCAGCAAATTATTCGGGTTCGGGTCCAAAGTTCGGTACGAACCCAAACTTTACAGTTCGGGTTCGCTCAACCCTAGCCATAAAGGGAGCCAGGTCCTCCTTCACTAGGCAGAATAAAAACTGAGCTGCTCATGGCAGTGTGAGGGGTTTTGACCAGAGGGACCGCCCCCTTGGCAGGGATGTTTCAGCTTTGTTAAAGTTCACGTTTTAACCATTAACATGTCTGCCTAGTCCTCTCTGAATATAGGAAACATAACCCTACAGTCAAAAGTATAAGGAAGTTGTGTCCGTCCATGATCAGAAGAGAAAAATATATATAAAAAAAATATATATATATTATTCTTCACTTTAGGCTATGTATGCTGCTACATAGTTTTGGTTAAAAAAAAAAAAAAAAAGCAATAAGCATATACCAATTGGTTTGCACAGAACTTATGGTGTCGACGAAATACGGTATGTCCGTCCATGGACGATAAGAGTGCATTTTTTCCAAAAAAAAGTGTGCTCGTAATACCACTGCGCAAATACGGGGACACTGAATCGAGCGAGGACCCGCTCGCTCACACAGCGCGGCAAAATCGCAGGATCCAGGGACAAGGTATGCAACTGTCTCTTGCTGCTGCGAGACGAGCCTGGTTCGGGGATACTGCTCTTGGTACAAAAATCTTACCCCGAGCCAGACCCGGGAATACTGCCAGGGAGGGTTAAAGGCACATTTTGTTATTTTTTCAAATAATTTTTTTTTATTGCATTTTAGTCTAAATACGAGATATTTTTTGATCTCATACTTAAGAGGACCTGTCATACTTTTTTATATTACAAGGCATGCTTACAATCCTTGTAATAGGAATAAAAGTGACTTTTTTTTAAACAGTGTAAAAATAAATGAAATCAATTAAAATAAATAAGAAAAAAAAATGTTTTAAATCGACCCATCCTGACGAGCTCACACACAGAAGCGAACGCATATGTGAGTAGTTCCCGAATATGAAAACGGTGTCCAAACCACACAAGTGAGGTATTGCTGCAATCGTTCGATCCTCTAACTGAAAAGATGCAACCTATAGAATTTTTTAAACGTCGCCTATGGAGATTTTTAAGGGTAAAAGTTTGATGCCATTCCACGAGCGGGCGCAATTTTGAAGCGTGACTTGTTGGGTATCATTTTACTCTGCGCAACATTATCTTTCACAATGAAAAAAATTGGGCTAACTTTACAGTTGTCTTATTTTAAAGAAAAAAATGATTTTTTCCACCTCCGTAAGAAAATTACATAAAACCCAAAACATATATTTTTTCCTAACATCATAGAGAATAAAATGGAGGTTGTTGCAATACTTTTTGTCACACCGTATTTGCGCAGTGGTATTACGAGCACACTTTTTTTTTGGAAAAAATGCACTCTTATCGTCCATGGACGGACATAGCCTTCTCAATTCTTAACAAGTGGGTTTTTCTTTGATGTTTTCAAAGGGAGGTTCCTGAAGAACCGAGAGCACTAGATTCAAATCCCATGGGGGAAGAGGTGGTTTAAGAAGGGGAAATATATGACGAACCCCATGCACAAAAGGTACCCACCAGAGAATGGGCCACCAAAGGCCGATGAAAGAACACAGCCAAGGCTGAAATCTGTCCCTTAAAGGGGTGTTCAAGACAAATGTTATGTTTATTAAAGGTCAGCAGCTACAAAAAGTGTAGCTGCTGGCTTTTAATAAACATACACTTACCTGCTCCAGCGTTCCAGCGACGCGCCGGCCAGGGCTTCGCTCCGCCCCTCCCCAGCCGGCATTCTCATTGCTACTGTGGGCACCCGGCCGTGACAGCTTTCGGCTTCACGGCCAGGCACCCACTGCGCATGCGCGAGCGGCACTCCGCATGCGCAAGCGGCACTGCGCATGCGCCCGGCGCTGCGCCATCCTATTGGACAGGCGATCGCCTAGGACCTGTCAGTGTCCTAGGCCATCGCCTACAGGGAGGGGCTGCAAGAAGGTGATTAAGCATAATCGCCTTACCAGCCCCTCAACGGAAGGAGGAAGTGGGACAGGAAGTCCCACTCCTCCTGAAGCCCCCACTCCCCCCCCCCCCCCCCAAAAAAAAAAATACATGCCAAATGTGGCATGTAAGGGGGTGAAGAGTGGGATAAGCGGAAGCTCCATTTTTGGGTAGAACTCCGCTTTAACCACTTAAGGACCGCCTCCTGCAGATATACGCCGGCAGAATGGCACGGCTGGGCACAAGCATGTACCTGTACATCCTCTTTAAGTGCCCAGCCGTGGGTCGCAGGCACGCACCCGTGCCCCCGTCTGAAGCTCCGACTCCGTCTGGAGTCCCGCGATCGGTCCCCGGAGCTGAAGAACAGGGAGAGCTGTGTGTAAACATAGCTTCCCTGTTCTTCACTGTGGCGCTGTCATTGATCGTGTGTTCCCTGATATAGGGAAACACAATCAATGACGTCACACGTCCAGCCCCACCACCTACAGTTAAAAACACAGCTGAGGTCACACTTAACCACTAGGGGGCGCTGAAGGGGGTTAACTCCCAAACTGCAATTGACATTTTCACAGTAAACAATGCATTTTTTGCTGTGAAAATGACAATGGTCCCAAAAATGTGTCAAAATTGGCCATTGTGTCCGCCATAATGTTGCAATCACGAGGAAAAAAAAATGATCGCCAAACGCTATAAATTTTGCCCAAACCAATCGATAAACGCTTATTGTGATTTTTTTTACCAAAAATAGGTAGAATACGTATCGGCCTAAACTGAGGAAAAAAAAATTTTTTTTTATATATTTTTGGGGGATATTTATTGTAGCAAAAAGTAAAAGAATATTGCATTTTTTATCCAAAATTGTTGCTCTATTGTTTATAGCGCAAACAATAAAAAATAAAGAGGTGATCAACTACCACCAAAAGAAAGCTATTTGTGGAAAAAAGGTATGCCAATTTTGTTTGGGAGCCACGTCACACGACGGCGCAATTGTCAGTTAAAGCGACGCTGTGCCGAATCGCAAAAACTGGCCAGGTCCTTAACCTGCCTAAAGGACCGGGTCTTAAGTGGTTAATAGCGCTTAAAGGGGTTGTACAGGTTCGTTTTTTATTATCTAAATAGGTTCTTTTAAGATAGTGCATTTAGAAGGGAAATGGAAGGAAAAAGTAAGTGAACAATGCACTAGCTTAAAAGAAACAAATTCAGAAAATAAAAGACAAACCTTTACAAACAACACCTTTAAGGCAGGTTTTTGATCCACTCTACGCTGTAAAAAGAGCAGGACCCTGGAAACTGAATACGTCCGTGGACGCCACCCCATCTCTTCGTACAAAAAGATGTAGGCCTTCCAGGTGCGATGGTAGATCTTCCTGGAAGAAGACTTCCATGCCCCTTAGCATGGTTGAGATGAACGAGTCGGAAAGACCCCGATCTCTTAAAACCTGGCTTTCAATAGCCATGTCGTTAAAGCCAGCGACTGTAAAGCAGGATGAAGTATGGGACCTTGAGACAGAAGGTCCTCCCACATTGGCATCCGCCAGGGTACATGTGCCACCAGGCGCACGAGATTGGCGTACCAAGGACGCCGAGGCCAATCTTAAGTGATTAGAATCATCGGAATCCCCTCAGCCTCCACTCTGCGGAGCAGCCGAAGATGCAACTTCAATGGAGGAAAGGCATAAAGTAGACGATACTGACCTCACAGTGCCACCAACACGTCCGACGCGGGATCTCTGGACCTGGCCACGAACCACGACACCTTGAGGTTGAGTCGAGAGGCCAGGAGATCCACGTCCGGTGTGCCCCATCACCTGCAAAGTATTTGAAACACCTCCAGATGCAATGACCATACATACCCCCCTGGTCCAGCATCTGGTGACTCAGGTTTTCTACGCCCGGAATCTAGACGGCCTACAGAGCCGGTACGCTTATTTCTGCCCACCTTAGGATGTGAGGAACCTCGGACGCTGCAGTCGAGCTCCATGTTCCCCCCTGATGGTTGACATAAGCCAGGTTTTGAAGAGAACACATACTTGAGTAGCGCCCGCATATGTAAACGGTATTCAAAGCACAGGCGAGGTAGCGACACGATCGTTAGAGTGAGAGCAATAATTCTAGTCCTAGATCTTCTCTGTAACTCAAAACATGCAAACTGTAGAATTTTTTAAACGTCGCCTATGGAGATTTTAAAGGGTAAAAGTTTGTCGCCGTTCCACAAGCGGACGCAATTTTGAAGCATGACATGTTGGGTATCAATTTACTCGGCATAACATATTTCACAATATAATAAAAAAATTGGGATAACTTTACTGTTGTCTTATTTTTTAATTAAAAAAGTATTTTTTTCCCCAAAAAAGTGCGCTTGTAAGACCACTGCGCAAATACGGCGTGACAAAAAGTATTGCAACGGTCGCCGAGAAGGCCATCGTCTCAGTGACCTCACAGACCAGTGGACGAGCTGACAGCTCAGCAACGCTTGTGTGCAGAGGTGGAAGTCGGCTCCTTTCCTTCTTCTAATTCCCCCCCCCCCGCCGCAGGCATCTGAATGACATCTACTGACGGCTCCCTCAGCATCCATCCTGGTTTCTGGACTTCTCTTTAGATCGTTCACCAGCACCCCAGCCTACATCAATGCTTCTTCTAGATGTAAGTGTTGGATATTTGATATTTTAATTAAATGCAGTTCACTCAGCGGCGCTTTCTGTTTTTGTTTTTTTCTCCATTTTATTCTCTAGGTTGTTAGGAAAAATATATATATATATATATATATATATATATATATATATATATATATATATATATATATATATATATATATATATATATATATATATAATGTTTGGGTTTCTAAGTAAATTTTCAGCAAAATAACCGTTTTAAACTTGTAAACACGGAGTCTGAAAAACAGGCTTGGTCGTTAAGTGGTTAAACATATAATACCATGGAGAAGTTGACCAGCATTTTATTAAAGCTCAGTTTGAATTGATCTGGGAACCCGGGGCCCAACATATGGACACTGCTCTCATTCCTGGGGTACAGACATTACTAGGAACAGCAGATGTTATCCCGTCAGAATTGGGATCAGCCCCATGAAACGGGTACAGGTATGCCGTTTCACGCAATAAAGCCGCCCTGCTGCAGTAGGCGATCTTATCCAGTTCAATACCAGGCATATACTGGCACTCATCTCCTACATGTAAAAATCATATTTTTTTTTGCTAGAAAATTACTTAGAACCAAACATCATATAGGTTTTTTTATCAGACACGCTAGGGAATAAAATGGCAGTCGTTGCAACTTTTTATCTTGCACACCATTTGCGAAACAGTTTTTCAAATGCGTTACTAAAAAAAAAGTGTTTCATGAATTAAAAAGGCAAAACAGTAAAGTTAGATATGTAGAGAAGAGTGCACAAAAAAGGGGGGGGGGGCACAGTCAGAGGGGATAGGTAGTGCACTTCTCGGCGCCAAGGACAAAGATTACTTAATCAGAGGAATAGATAAATTAATTAAAATGATATATATTTAAAATCTCAGAATTAAATTAAATTAAATATTAATCCCACTGAGAGCAATTAAGCAATATATATATATATATATATATATATATATATATATATATATATATATATATATATACAGCTGTTTAAAAATAAAAGAAATAAATTCATCTATTCAAGGTATAAAACAAAGTATCAAAAAAATTAGCCAAAACAGTTTTCTGGTTAAAAATGATAAACAGCGCATAACATGAAAAGTCCAATATAGATAAAGATGTTGGAAGAAAGTCCATAGATCAGTGTATTTAGGCAAAGTTCAAAGTGACTTGAAGGAAACTTCATGGAATACTAGCACACCCTCCACCGGTTTCCAATCTCCACCAAACGTGAGGCACACTTCCCCGCAGGGGTTCAAACTCACCAGAAACTCAAAGAAACAGGCCTTAAGTATAAACCGTCCTGATCAAGCCTCCAACATCATTCCAGAAGCAGCAAGGGTTAATGAGTCAAACTCTTGTCTTCAAATCTGCTGTATTACATTCAACTTCAAGGAGCCATGACTTGATCCTACATACTGTACTTCCCTGGGTTCATGAGATTTCTCAGGCAGTGGAGGACACTGCCTTTATAATGCTCTCTGGCTGGCTGGCTCTCAGATGTACAGGAAGCAGCTAGAAATTAGCTGTGGGGACATTTTACCCCACAGCTAATTTTGTGTCCCCACAGCTAATTTCTAGCTGCTTCCTGTACATCTGAGAGCCAGCCAGCCAGCCAGCGAGCATTATAAAGGCAGTGTCCTCCACTGCCTGAGAAATCTCATGAACCCAGGGAAGTACAGTATGTAGGATCAAGTCATGGCTCCTTGAAGTTGAATGTAATACAGCAGATTTGAAGACAAGAGTTTGACTCATTAACCCTTGCTGCTTCTGGAATGATGTTGGAGGCTTGATCAGGACAGTTTATACTTAAGGCCTGTTTCTTTGAGTTTCTGGTGAGTTTGAACCCCTGCGGGGAAGTGTGCCTCACGTTTGGTGGAGATTGGAAACCGGTGGAGGGTGTGCTATTATTCCATGAAGTTTCCTTCAAGTCACTTTGAACTTTGCCTAAATACACTGATCTATGGACTTTCTTCCAACATCTTTATCTATATTGGACTTTTCATGTTATGCGCTGTTTTATCATTTTTAACCAGAAAACTGTTTTGGCTAATTTTTTTGATACTTTGTTTTATAGTAAAGTTAGATACATTATGTATAATGTGAAGGATGATGTTAAGTGGAGTTCCAACAATTTCACTTTTTAAATATAAATACCCCCGTATTACACAAGCTTAATGTATTCTAGTAAAGTTAGTCTGTTAACTAAGGTCCGTTTTGTTTGGTTGTTACAGCATTTAGATAGTTCATAATCTATAAATAGAGTGTGGCCATCTTAAGTGTGGGCATCATGAAGCCAGACTGACTTCCTGGATTTCAGCTCTGCATATCTCGCACATGCTCAGTGCTGCACAATCAATGTAATAGGTTTCAGTCAGGTTTGCAAGGACTACTGGGAAAAATGATTCCTATCCCAGAAACCCTTCCAAATAGCCATGTGACTTAATGTGTGCTCCTGTACAGGGCCGATCCTACCCGCGGTGCAGTGGGTGCCCCGCACCCAGCGCTGTCATGCGCGAGGCGCCGAGCGAGCCGCCGAGGAGGTTCTTTTTTTTTTTTTTATCCGAGCCGCCGATTCGCCGAAGCAATCCCAGACCCGAGCGGGATGTGATGACGTGACGTCACACGGCCGCTCGGCTCTACCCACCGTGACCTCTGCCACTGCCATCTAAGTTCAGACAGCGTGCGGGAGCGAGCGCCGAGCAGAGCTGCCGCCTGATTCAGCTGAGATTGAGCGCCTCAGCCTGCCTAATGGGGGGTTGTCCTGGGGGAGTCTGTACTAATGGGGGGTTTGTCTTGGGGGGGTCTGTACTACTGGGGGGTTGTCCTGGGGGAGTCTGTACTACTGGGGGGTTGTCCTAGGGGAGTCTGTACTAATGGGGGGTTTGTCTTGGGGGGGGGGGGTCTGTACTACTACTGGGGGTTTGTCCTGGGTGGGTCTGTACTAATGGGGGGTTATCCTGGGGGGTCTGTACTACTGGGGGGTTGTCCTGGGTGGGTCTGTACTAATGGGGGTTTGTCCTAATGGGGGTTTGTCCTAGGGGGAGTATGTACTAATGGGGGGTCCTGGGGGAGTACTAATGGGGGGTTGTCCTGGGGGAGTATGTACTAATGGGGGGTTTGTCCTGGGGGAGTCTGTACTAATGGGGGGTTTGTCCTGGGGGAGTCTGTACTAATGGGGGGGTTTGTCCTGGGGGAGTCTGTACTAATGGGGGGGTTTGTCCTGGGGGAGTCTGTACTAATGGGGGGGTTTGTCCTGGGGGAGTCTGTACTAATGGGGGGTTTGTCCTGGGGAGTCTGTACTAATGGGGGGTTTGTCCTGGGGGAGTCTGTACTAATGGGGGGTTTGTCCTGGGGGAGTCTGTACTAATGGGGGGTTTGTCCTGGGGGAGTCTGTACTAATGGGGGGTTTGTCCTGGGGGAGTCTGTACTAATGGGGGGTTTGTCCTGGGGGAGTCTGTACTAATGGGGGGTTTGTCCTGGGGGAGTCTGGGTACTAATGGGGGGTTTGTCCTGGGGGAGTCTGTACTAATGGGGGGTTTGTCCTGGGGGAGTCTGTACTAATGGGGGGTTTGTCCTGGGGGGGGTCTGTACTAATGGGGGGTTTGTCCTGGGGGAGTCTGTACTAATGGGGGGTTTGTCCTCTGGGGGAGTCTGTACTAATGGGGGGTTTGTCCTCTGGGGGAGTCTGTACTAATGGGGGGTTTGTCCTGGGGGAGTCTGTACTAATGGGGGGTTTGTCCTGGGGGAGTCTGTACTAATGGGGGGTTTGTCCTGGGGGAGTCTGTACTAATGGGGGGTTTGTCCTGGGGGAGTCTGTACTAATGGGGGGTTTGTCCTGGGGGAGTCTGTACTAATGGGGGGTTTGTCCTGGGGGAGTCTGTACTAATGGGGGGTTTGTCCTGGGGGAGTCTGTACTAATGGGGGGTTTGTCCTGGGGGAGTCTGTACTAATGGGGGGTTTGTCCTGGGGGAGTCTGTACTAATGGGGGGTTTGTCCTGGGGGAGTCTGTACTAATGGGGGGTTTGTCCTGGGGGAGTCTGTACTAATGGGGGGTTTGTCCTGGGGGAGTCTGTACTAATGGGGGGTTTGTCCTGGGGGAGTCTGTACTAATGGGGGGTTTGTCCTGGGGGAGTCTGTACTAATGGGGGGTTTGTCCTGGGGGAGTCTGTACTAATGGGGGGTTTGTCCTGGGGGAGTCTGTACTAATGGGGGGTTTGTCCTGGGGGAGTCTGTACTAATGGGGGGTTTGTCCTGGGGGAGTCTGTACTAATGGGGGGTTGGGGGAGTCTGTACTAATGGGGGGTTGTCCTGGGGGAGTCTGGGGGGTTGTCCTGGGGGAGTCTGTACTAATGGGGGGTTGTCCTGGGGGAGTCTGTACTAATGGGGGGTTATCCTGGGGGGTCTGTACTAATGGGGGGTTGTCCTGGGGGGGTCTGTACTAATGCGGGGGTTATGCTGGGGGAGTCTGTACTAATGCGGGGATTGTCCTGGGGGAGTCTGTACTAATGCGGGGATTGTCCTGGGGGAGTCTGTACTAATGCGGGGATTGTCCTGGGGGAGTCTGTACTAATGCAGGGATTGTCCTGGGGGAGTCTGTACTAATGCGGGGATTGTCCTGGGGGAGTCTGTACTAATGCGGGGATTGTCCTGGGGGAGTCTGTACTAATGCGGGGATTGTCCTGGGGGAGTCTGTACTAATGCGGGGATTGTCCTGGGGGAGTCTGTACTAATGCGGGGATTGTCCTGGGGGAGTCTGTACTAATGCGGGGATTGTCCTGGGGGAGTCTGTACTAATGCGGGGATTGTCCTGGGGGAGTCTGTACTAATGCGGGGATTGTCCTGGGGGAGTCTGTACTAATGCGGGGATTGTCCTGGGGGAGTCTGTACTAATGCGGGGATTGTCCTGGGGGAGTCTGTACTAATGCGGGGATTGTCCTGGGGGAGTCTGTACTAATGCGGGGATTGTCCTGGGGGAGTCTGTACTAATGCGGGGATTGTCCTGGGGGAGTCTGTACTAATGCGGGGATTGTCCTGGGGGAGTCTGTACTAATGCGGGGATTGTCCTGGGGGAGTCTGTACTAATGCGGGGATTGTCCTGGGGGAGTCTGTACTAATGCGGGGATTGTCCTGGGGGAGTCTGTACTAATGCGGGGATTGTCCTGGGGGAGTCTGTACTAATGCGGGGATTGTCCTGGGGGAGTCTGTACTAATGCGGGGATTGTCCTGGGGGAGTCTGTACTAATGCGGGGATTGTCCTGGGGGAGTCTGTACTAATGCGGGGATTGTCCTGGGGGAGTCTGTACTAATGCGGGGATTGTCCTGGGGGAGTCTGTCCTGGGGGGGTCTGTACTAATGCGGGGATTGTCCTGGGGGAGTCTGTACTAATGCGGGGATTGTCCTGGGGGAGTCTGTACTAATGCGGGGATTGTCCTGGGGGGAGTCTGTACTAATGCGGGGATTGTCCTGGGGGAGTCTGTACTAATGCGGGGATTGTCCTGGGGGAGTCTGTACTAATGCGGGGATTGTCCTGGGGGAGTCTGTACTAATGCGGGGATTGTCCTGGGGGAGTCTGTACTAATGCGGGGATTGTCCTGGGGGAGTCTGTACTAATGCGGGGATTGTCCTGGGGGAGTCTGTACTAATGCGGGGATTGTCCTGGGGGAGTCTGTACTAATGCGGGGATTGTCCTGGGGGAGTCTGTACTAATGCGGGGATTGTCCTGGGGGAGTCTGTACTAATGCGGGGATTGTCCTGGGGGAGTCTGTACTAATGCGGGGATTGTCCTGGGGGGGTCTGTACTAATGAGGGGGGTTGTGCTGGGGGGGTCTGTCCTGGGGGTGTCTGTAAGGGGGGCCTGGGGGGGTCTGTACTGACTTACCTGATGTGGAGGAAGGGGGGCAACACCATTTACCTCAACTGGTGACAACAACCCTAGTGCAGCTGCGGGCTCTTCATTCCTCCTCCCACTCTCTCCCCTCCTTCTCTTCACGTGCAATGCTGTACTAGCGATGCTTGCCAGGGAAGAAATAGAATAGAAAAAGGAGCAGAGAAGAGGATTGTGGGACTTGTAGTTCGAGGACTGGCAGCCCCACTGTAAAAAAGAAACTGCAGCCCACACGGCATGTTCAGCTGAATGGGGGAGAGAGAGAGAGCCAGGACCCCAGGAAAGCTTTCAGGGAAGTGCACCCAGGACTCCAGAGGGAGAGGACAGTGCTGAGAGAACACCATCAGAGAAAGAACCCCGCTGCCGTGCGCGCCACCAGAGGGAAAGCCGCACAGCCTAGTGCCATCCCTGGCGGAGAAAAGATTGGAGTCCTTGCCAGAATACAGATCTGGGCTCTACCCAGTGAAGTATCCATGAGCAATTCAGAGTGAGCTGACTCCTGATCAGAGGAACCGTTGTTGCTGTATCGCTGGGTCAGGTGAGAGCCGATCGGCCATTATCTACTTATGTTAATAGGAACTGCAGTCTCTGACCATCTCCTGTATTATATCTGCAGTCTCTGACTGTCTCCTGTATTTCTCCAGTCCCTGACCGTCTCCTGTATTATTTCTCCAGTCCCTGACCGTCTCCTGTATTATTTCTCCAGTCCCTGACCGTCTCCTGTATTATTTCTCCAGTCCCTGACCGTCTCCTGTATTATTTCTCCAGTCCCTGACCGTCTCCTGTATTATTTCTCCAGTCCCTGACCGTCTCCTGTATTATTTCTCCAGTCCCTGACCGTCTCCTGTATTATTTCTCCAGTCCCTGACCGTCTCCTGTATTATTTCTCCAGTCCCTGACCGTCTCCTGTATTATTTCTCCAGTCCCTGACCGTCTCCTGTATTATTTCTCCAGTCCCTGACCGTCTCCTGTATTATTTCTCCAGTCCCTGACCGTCTCCTGTATTATTTCTCCAGTCCCTGACCGTCTCCTGTATTATTTCTCCAGTCCCTGACCGTCTCCTGTATTATTTCTCCAGTCCCTGACCGTCTCCTGTATTATTTCTCCAGTCCCTGACCGTCTCCTGTATTATTTCTCCAGTCCCTGACCGTCTCCTGTATTATTTCTCCAGTCCCTGACCGTCTCCTGTATTATTTCTCCAGTCCCTGACCGTCTCCTGTATTATTTCTCCAGTCCCTGACCGTCTCCTGTATTATTTCTCCAGTCCCTGACCGTCTCCTGTATTATTTCTCCAGTCTCTGACCATCTCCTGTATTATATCTCCAGTCACTGACTGTCTCCTGTAATAGGTCTACACTCTCTGACCAGCTCCTGTACTATGATTGCAGTCTCTGACCATCTCTTGTATCATGTCTGCAGTCTCTGACCATCTCCTGTACTATGATTGCAGTCTATGACCATCTCTTGTATTATATCTCCAGTCACTGACTGTCTCCTTTAATATGTCTACACTCTCTGACCATCTCCTGTACTATGATTGCAGTCTCTGACCATCTCTTGTATCATGTCTACAGTCTCTGACCATCGCCTGTACTATGTTTTGGGGCACTTTCTAACAGTATCAGAGAGGTTCCCCTCCAGGTCTCATTAGTGTACGCTCTTCCAGTATTTTCTTTATTGTTAAAAGATCATGGGAGGATCCTTAGGCAACAAAGACTTCTTAGAGGAGCATCTCTGTGTTTGAGTCATTGCCACAGAAACATTTGTAAAGGGGAGGAGTTGGTAAGATGTCCACGCCCCTTTGTGGGGGCGCCAGAAATATTTCTGCACCCAGGCGCCTGTGACCCTAGGATCGGCCCTGCTCCTGTACCTTTGAGGGGTGGCTCCCCTTCAGTCCACCTGCCCCTATCCATTAAAATGCATGTGCCTCCATTGTGAGGACACTCACTGTTAGGACCACAGAATTATGGGGTGCCTTGGCGCGGCTCACGCATGAGTTTGCAAATGCGTGCGGACAAAACCCCTGTTTTTAACGCACACCGTTAAGACAGGTTAATTGGTTGTTCTGCTAGCTGGTCGGTAAGTAGGCTTGGTTATTCCCTGGGCATTCACCAGGTTTTTGTTGCCATGTGACTTAATAGCCTAGGCTAATAAGGAGGAGGAAGTAATGAAGGACTGCAAAATAAAGGTATTTACAAGCAACAAAATAAATAAAAATTGTCCATTCTGAACACTATGAGATTAGGGCATGCAGCACAGACAAACATAAAAAAAATGGGTGGAACTCCACTTTAAGCCGAGTAAATAGATACCCAACATGTCAAGCTTTAAAATTGCGCACTCATGAAACGGTGCCAATCTTCAGTACTTAAAAATTTCCATAGACTTCGCTTAATTTATTTTTTAACAGGTTACCAGCTTAGAGTTACAGGGGAGATCTAGTGCTAGAATTGTTGCTTGTACTCTTAACGCACGCGGTGATACCTCACATGTGTGGTTTGAATGGAGTTTACATATGTGGGCAGGATTTGCGTGTGTGTTCATTTCTGAGCGTGAGCTACCGGGAAAAGGGGCATTTTAATTCTTTAATTTCACTTTATTTTTACACTTGTATATTTTTTTTAATCACTTTTATTCCTATTACAAGGAATGTAAACATCCCTTGTAATAGGAATGGTTTGTGACAGGTCCTCTTTATGGAGAGATGTGGAGTCAATAAGACCCCATATCTCTTCTCCAGGCTGGAAAGCATGAGATAGAAAGAAAATAATTCTCCGATCTCGTACTTGCCAGCCGCTTTTATGGCTTTGTTTACTCCCGAAGCTGTGCCAAGCCCCCCACTCTGGCAATAGACACAGCTTGGGAGCGAGCATACATGGGTTCCCCCATGAAAAGCGTCTTTCCATGGAGACACTTGCCAAAGAGGAGCCTAGAACTCCAGCGGGGACCCCAGAATAAGAGAATCGGGGCTGCTCTGTGCAAAACGATTGCACAGAGAAGGCAAGTACAATGTTTATTTTCATTAAAAAGCAAAAAACAAAGATTTAAAAGAAACAAAAGGCAATAAAGTTTACTACATAACACATCCTATAGTAGACAAGCAAATAAATGTATTTTCAGTCCACTAAAATCAGGTATAGGAAGGAGGTAAAACGGAAAGAGGTGCAAGCCCTTTAGGATACGATGTACGTCCTGTCAAAGTCTCACTGTAAAGTGGAGTTCCGGGATTTTGTTTATTCAAAGTCAGCAGCTACAAAAAGTGTAGCTGCTGACTTTTAATAAACAGACACTTACCTGTTCCATGGTCCAGCGATGCAGCGGCCCAGAGCGTCACTCCTTTCCACCTCTGGCCGCGACAGCTTTTGGCTTCACGGCCGAGAACGCACTGCGCATGCGCGAGTCACGCTACACTCTAGAAGTGGACAGGCGATCTCCCGGGGGCCTGTCACGTGTCCCAGGATATCACCTAGAGGGAGGGGCCGCCTAGAGGCAGAGGAGTCACCTTGGTGGAAGTAGGAAAGGAAGTCCCCCTCCGAACAAAGCCCCCACCTAAAAAAACTAAATGACATGCCAAATGTGGCATGTAAAGAGGGGGGGGGGGGGTGAGAAGTGCTTAAAGCGAAAGTTCCACTTTTGGGTGGAAATCTGCTTTAAATCTTACTTCCAAAGAAAGGGTACATTTTCACACACCTCTTCCTCCCCAGCAATATTCATAATGCAGTTACTGTCTAACATACTAGGCCTAAGCGAATCGGCAGGGTAAGTTGACTCCTAGTAAACACTCACAAAAATATCTTTATACATCTGCACAATTGTCGGGAATAGTACAACAAACACTAGGTTATGGCATTTGGGGGGGGGGGGGGGACAAAAGCATTTCAAAATTGGTACAACGTGCGCGCATTCGAAATGCGATGCATATAGTATAAGACGCTGGCCTCCTTTCGGGACATTACAGAAAAACTTTTACCGAATTTACAGATAAATTTAACAGTCCAATTGTATATAAAGTGTTCGACGCCTAACTGAACTGGACCCCACTGGCTTTTACCGCCATACGGAAACACATTTGCACCTAAACAAAGGCACCAATAATGCTGGAGCATTTAAAAAAGAAAAAACATTACCGCCATCAGTAAACTATCATAAAATAGCTTATTACCCATTACGCGTCTTGCTCCCCCTCTGAGTTACACCACCACAAATATGATATAAACACCGGCAGCTACGCGTCGCGATGACTGAGAGTATGTGCCGCGGATACCTTATATAAACTTCGTTGTACCGCCCATTTAAGAAAAAAACACATAAAAACAGCGCTCATTGGATTGGAAGCAATACTGCTGATTGGACCACATATTGCTATGTGATTCCAGGGGAGGAAACCGAGCGATGGTTGTGCCAATGAAATTAAGCGCCGTCCATTGTCAGCCGGCTAGCGTACTGTAGGTAGGGCAATTATTTACCGTGTAGAAATTCTGATTGGTCCTGTTCAGCGTATGCACGTGCCTGCGGTCGCCATCTTGTAGGTTGCACTTCATATTACGTCTTATAAAATGGCGGATATATGCATCTAGCAATTGTTTTGCAAACAAGGGTTGCCAGTCCTTCAGGACAGGGGGAGATCATGCCCCCAGTGTCCCTGTCCCACTCAAGCCACACTTCCTACATTACAGACGTTCGAATCGTCCCTACCCCTTTAGGCTGCAGAGGCAGCAGCTGAGGATGTAATCTTGCTTCAGCAGGAATTATACACCCCGGTTGCTTTTGGTGGGTAATCACGGCCCATTAAAGTGAATCGGGCCCATCTGCAAACACCCTGCAACCATGTGCAATGCAAGCAGAGAGGGACCCCTGGGAGGAGGACAGAGAGGGACCCCTGGGATGAGGACAGAGAGGGACCCCTGGGATGAGGACAGAGAGGGACCCCTGGGATGAGGACAGAGAAGGACGCCTGGGATAAGAGCAAAGAGGGGGCCCTGAGAGGAGGACAGAGAAGGACCTCTGGGATGAGGGCAGAAAATAACCCCTGGGAGGAGGACAGAGAAGGACCCCTGGGACGAGGACAGAGAAGGACCCCTGGGATGAGAGCAGAGAGGGGGCACTGGGAGAAGGACCTCTGGGATGAGGGCAGAGAAAAACCCCTGGGAGGAGGACAGAGAAGGACCCCTGGGACGAGGACAGAGAGGGACTCCTGGGATGAGAGCAGAGAGGGGGCCCTGGGACGAGGACAGAGATGAACCCCTGCGATGAGGACAGAGAAGGACCCCTGGGAGGAGGACAGAAGGGGGGCACTGGGAGGAGGACAGAGAGGGACCCCTGGGACGTTGACAGAGAGGGACCCCTGGGACGTTGACAGAGAGGGACCCTGGGACGTTGACAGAGAAGGACCCCTTGGATGATGACAGAGAGGGACCCCTTGGATGATGACAGAAAGGGGGCCCTGGGATGAGGACAGAGAGGGTGCCCTGGGATGATGACAGGTAGGGACCCCTGGGACAATGACAGAAAGGGGACCCCTGGGATGAGAGCAAAGAGGGACCCCTGGGATGAGAGCAAAGAGGGACCCCTGGGATGAGAGCAAAGAGGGACCCCTGGGATGAGAGCAGAGAGGGACCCCTGGGATGAGAGCAGAGAGGGACCCCTGGGATGAGAGCAGAGAGGGACCCCTGGGATGAGAGCAGAGAGGGGACCCTGGGAGAAGGACAGAAAGGGACCCCTGGGATGAGAGGAGACCCTGGGAGGAGAACAGAGAGGTTCTCATGGGATGAAAACAGAGAGGGACCCCTAAGATGAGGGCAGAGAAAGGACCCCTGGGATGAGGAAAAAGTGGGGGAAGGGCACTGGGAGGAGGACAGAGAGGGACCCCAGGGATGATGACAGGGAGGGACCCCTGGGACGATGACAGAAAGGGGACCACTGGGATGAGGACAGAGAGGGACACCTGGGATGAGAGCAAAGAGGGGGCCCTGGGATGAGAGCAAAAAGAGGGCCCTAGGAGGAGGGCAGAGAAAGGACCCATGGGATGAGGATAGATGGGGGGGGGGGCACAGGGAGGAGGACAGAGAGGGACCCCTGGGATGATGACGGAGAGGGACCCCTGGGACGATGACAGAGAGGGACCCCTGGGATGATGACAGAGAGGGACACCCTGGGATGATGACAGAGAGGGACCCCTGGGACGATGACAGAAAGGTGACCACTGGGATGAGGACAGAGAGGGACCACTGGGATGAGAGCATAGAGGGGGCCCTGGGATGAGAGTAAAGAGGGGGCCATGGGATGAGAGCAGAGAGGGACCCCTGGGATGAGAGCAGAGAGGGACCCCTGGGATGAGAGCAGGGAGGGGACCCTGGGAGAAGGACAGAGAGGGACGCCTGGGATGAGAGCAGAAGGGAGACCCCGGGAGGAGGACAGAGAGGTACCCATGGGATGAAAACAGAGAGGGACCCCTAAGATGAGGGTAGAGAAAGGACCCCTGGGATGAGGAAAAAGTGGGGGAGGGGGCACTGGGAGGACAGAGAGGGACCCCAGGGATGATGACAAAAAGGGGACCACTGGGGTGAGAGCAAAGAGGGGGCCCTGGGATGAGAGCAAAGAGGGGGCCCTGGGATGAGAGCAAAAAGAGGGCCCTGGGAGGAGGGCAGAGAAAGGACCCCTGGGATGAGGATAGATGGGGGGTCACAGGGATGAGGACAGAGAGGGACCCCTGGGATGAGGACAGAGAGGGACCCCTGGGATGAGAGCAAAGAGGGGACCCTGGGAGGAGGACAGAGAATGACCTCTGGGATGAGGGTAGAGAAGGACCTCTGGGATGAGGGCAGAGAAGAACCCATGGGAGGAGGACAGAAGGGGGGGCACTGGGATGAGAGCAGAGAGGGGACCCCTAAGATGAGGACAGAAAGGGGGCCCTGGAAAGAGGACAGAAATGGGGCCCTGGGATGGGGACAGAGAAGGACCCCTGCGATGATGGCAGAGCAGGACCCCTACAATGAGGACAGAAGGGGTGCACTGGGAGGAGGATAGAGAGGGACCCCTGGGATGATGACAGAGAGGACCTCTGGGAGGAGGACAGAGAGGGACCCCTGGGAGGAGGACAGAGAGGAGAGACCCCTGGGAGGAGGACAGAGAGAAGAGACCCCTGGGAGGAGGACAGAGAGAAGAGACCCCTGGGAGGAGGACAGAGAGAAGAGACCCCTGGGAGGAGGACAGAGAGAGACCCCCTGGGAGGAGAGCAAAGAGGGACCCCTGGAATGAGGACATGGTGGGATCTCTGGGATGAGGACAGAAAGGGGGCCCTGAGACGAGGACAGGGAGGGACCCCTGGGATGATGACAGGGAGGGACCCCTGGGACGAAGACAGAAAGGGGACCACTGGGATGAGGACAGAGAGGGACCACTGGGATGAGGCCAGAGAGGGACACCTGGGATGAGAGCAAAGAGGGGGCCCTGGAAAGGGGGGCAGAAAGGGACTCCTGGGAGGAAGACAGAAAGGGACTCCTGGGAGGAAGACAGAAAGGGACTCCTGGGAGGAAGACAGAAAGGGACTCCTGGGAGGAGGGCAGAAAGGGACCCCTAAGATAAGGGCATAGAAGGACCCCTGTAACAAGGACAGAGAGGGGGACACTGGGATGAGGACAGAAAGGGACCCCTGGGACGAGTACAGAAAGGGACCCCTGGGACGAGTACAGAAAGGGACCCCTGGGACGAGTACAGAAAGGGACCCCTGGGATGAGGACAAAAAGGGACCGCTGGGATGAGGACACAGAGGGACTCCTAAGATAAGGACAGAGAGGGACCCTTGCAACGAGGGCAGAGAAGGACCCCTGGGATGAGGACAGAAGGGAGGGCACTCGGAGGAGGACAGAGAGGGGGCACTGGAATGAGGACAGAGAGGGACCCCTGGGATGATGACAGAAAGGCGGCCCCTGGAATGATGACAGAAAGGGGGCCCCTAGGACGAGGACAGAGAGGGACCCCTGCGATGAGAGCATAGAGGAGGCCCTGGGATGAGGACAGAGAAGGACTCATGGGATGAGGACAGAGAGGGACCCCTGTTTTTTTGAGAGTAGCGAGGGGGGCCGGGGATGAGTACAGAGAGGGATCCCTCAGATAAGGGCAGAGAGAAACCCCTGTAATCAGGGCAAGAAGGACCCCTGGGGTGAGGACAGAGGGGGTAGGATTGCCACCTTTTCTTCAAGCCAAACCCGAACACTTTACTGGCGCACAACATTTTTCCCTAGGTTGTCTTTCAGGACAGCACCCTAGAGAGATCCCGGCTCCCCCTCTTCTAGGAAACACCGCCTTCTTCCAATTTTTAAAGCCTCATCCTCCCACTGGCCCCTCAGTTATGGTGTTTCCTCCGGTGGGGAGACACCACTGGGGAACCAGGGCTGTTAGCCGGGGAGGCTAAGGCAGTTTGTTCAGAGAAGTGCAGGATCCGGGAGGTGTCCGGCGTTGTTCTCTTTGAGCTTCTCAAATTTTGGCGCCAGTTAAGAACGAGTGCGTTTGCTTACCTATAGCGGCGCCGTGCATCTCAGCGCACTTTTGGGAAAGATGGCAGCTGGGAGGTCTGCTCTTATGCGCACCTAGGGTGGCGCTGTGTGTAGGATCCACTTCCCCCTCCATCCTCAGCCTGGAGCTCAGTGGCTGCGCCGGAAGGTGGGTGCCGTCAGTTCCGGTGGAAGGGGCGGGTCCGACACACGAGGCCCGCGTCTTCCCATTCCGGACACGGCCTAGAAAGGTGGACCTAGCACTCGGCTTGTACGGTCACCTGTTTGGCTGTAGAGACAGCGTTTTTTTGGGACCAGAGACCACCGTTGCTGTGCGGGAGGATGTCGGAGGCAGAGGCCTCTAAAACCGCTCCTGGAGAGAAGGACACCATTCAAGCAAAGGTCAGTGGAACCCTGGGGTGGTGTTCCCTGATTCACAAAAACTCCTGTTAGCTCCACAGGTGTGTTTTCCCTGCCAGGTGGTCGGTGGGAGAAGAGTGGGTCCCTGGTGGTGGTCGGTCCTGGGGATTAGACACTCCTGGTGATCCCTGTTTATTTAGCTGGGGGGGTTCTGGCTAACACTGCTGCTCTCTTCTTTTCTGTTTGTTTTCAGAAATACACAAGCAAATCGCTCCATGGCTCTAGACTGCTCCATGTGCCCTGTCTGCAGAACCACATTAGGGGAGACTTAGGACAAAACTCTCTGTAGGGGGTGTATGGATGCGGTAGTGAGAGAGCAGGCAGCAGAACAGGGGGTAGATCTGGTGGCCTCAGTTAAAGGGGTGTTTATTAAAAGTCAGCAGCTACAAAAAGTGTAGCTGCCGGCTTTTAATAAACAGACACTTACCTTGTCCATGGTTCCAGCGACAGGCCGGCCCGGGCTCCGCTCCTCTCCCCCCCACCCCGGCCGGCGTCTTCATTACAACTGTGGGCACCCGGCCGTGACAGCCTTCGGCTTCATTGCCGGGCACGCACTGCGCATGCACGATCGGCACTGCGCATGCGCGCACGGTGCTGCGCGGTCCCATTGAACAGGAGATCGCCTGGGACCTGTCAGTATCCCAGGTGATCGCCTACAGGGAGCGGCTGAAGTTAGGCGATTAAGCTTAATCGCCTAACCAGCCCCTCGGCGGAAGGAGGAAGTGGGACAGAAAGTCCCACTCCTCCTGAAGCCCCCACTCCCCCCCCCCAAAAAAAAATTACATGCCAAATTTGGCATGTAAGGGGATGAGGAGTGGATTAAGCGGAAGTTCCATTTTTGGGGGGAACTCCGCTTTAAGGAGCTTTCAAGCACCTTTCAATCCTTCAAATCTCTGTTTGCTACCTTTCAGTTGCCCCAGCCCCAGAGCACCCCTCCCCCAGTACAACAGGCGGTTTCACCTGATCCACCGGAAACCCTCACTATTAGTGCGGAGAAAGCGGTAGGGTCTGCAAAGGAAATTGAGGAAGAAGCAGTCAGCGCTCCTTCTGATTCTCAAGGAGAATCAGATGAAGAGGGGATGGATGGGGAGTCCACAAAACCCTCACGTTACAAACTCTCTCTAGTCTGGTGGAGGAGCTTTTAGGAGCTATCCACACCACTCTGGGGATTCAGGAGGAAAAGAAGCAGCTGTCCCTGCACGATCAAATGTACAGGGGCTTGGGGGAACAGAAAAGAAAGGTGTTCCCAGTCCATGACGTTCTGGTCTACGCCATCAAGAGGGAATGGCAGGACCTGGAAAGGAAACCTTTTTTCTCAAAGGCTCTAAAAAGAAGATTTCCTTTTGAGGAGGGAGAAACCCTGATTTGGAACAAGTCGCCTAAACTTGATGCGGCTTTTTCCCAAGTCTCTAGACATACAGACCTGGCCTTTGAGGATATGGGGGTACTCTCTGATCCCATGGATAAGAGGATGGATTCTCTCTTAAAAAAGGCCTGGGATTCTTCTCAGGGTAACCTTAAGCCCGCTATGGCGGCTACAGTGGTAGCCCACAATTTAGAATATTGGCTTACTCAGATTAAGTCACATATCGAGGCGGGGTACAGCAAAGGAGATGATCCTTTCCTCTTTCCCCATGCTACTAAAGGGGGTGGCTTATTTGGCAGACGCCTCGGCGGAGTCTATACATATGTCCGCACGGTCTGCAGCACTGTGCAACTCAGCCAGAAGAGCCTTGTGGCTCAAAACAT
Organism: Rana kukunoris; assembly: GCA_029574335.1. NCBI lineage: Eukaryota > Metazoa > Chordata > Amphibia > Anura > Ranidae > Rana > Rana kukunoris. The sequence goes on along the minus strand of CM056059.1, from coordinate 262,310,904 downwards.
GGCAGGGAGACAGTGCCTCCAAAGTTAAACTTTGCAGTATTCCTCTTACAGGGGATCTATTGTTTGGGCCTGGTCTGGAGGCTGTCATAGATCGGACCGCCGACAAAAAGAAGGCGTTTCCTGTCAAAAAGAAATTTGGAGGACAACCAAAAAAGAACTTCCGATTTAGAGGGAAATCAGAAACACCTAGGTCAAGTATTCAGAAGAAAGGTTGGGGACAGAAGGGGAAAGGCCGAGGGGGGGCAATTTTTCGCCCTCCTGAACCCCCCAAAAAGACCCAGTGACAGTCCAGCAGTGGCAGGAAGATTGGGGGTCTTCCTCCCGCAATGGGAGATGATTTCCTCCAACCAGTACATCTCGGGAATCATCCGAAGGGGTTACAGACTAGAATTCTCAAACCCCCCCCCCCCCAGACTGTTAGTTACCAATCTACCAAAGTGTGCGGAAAAATCTTCGGCCCTCCTCTCCTCACTGCAGGAGTTGGAAGAGCAACAGGTGGTTGTTCAGGTCCCGACCCAAGAGATAGGCGGGGGCTTTTACTCCCACATCTTCGTGGTCCGCAAGCCCTCGGAAGTTCAGCCTTATCCTCAACCTGAAACCCTTAAATATCTTGGTCAAGTACAAGAGATTTCGAATGGACTCGATCTATTCAGTAAAAGCTCTTCTCCCGCCAAACTGCTGTATGGCTTCGATAGATTTAAAAGATGTGTACCTACACATCCCCATAGCAGAGGACCATCAGAGGTTCCTGAGGCTAGCGGTAAACACAGGGGAACAAGTGCTGCACCTACAATTCAGAGCCCTGCCTTTTGGCTTGTCATCTTCCCCCCGCATATTCACCAAGGTGATGGCAGAGGTCTTGGCCTTCCTGCAACTCAGGGGAATCCTAATAGTCGCATATCTGGACGACCTACTCTTGTTCGCTCCTTCCCGGAGCAATTGAACCAGGACTTGCAGTCAGCCAGGGACATTCTGGAAAGCTTAGGTTGGCTCATAAATCTAGAAAAATCCAACCTAATCCCGTCACAAAGGGTGTCCTTCCTGGGATTTGTTTTGGATTCGACAGAGCAGAGGGTCTTCCTTCCCCCGGAAAAGATTCAGAAAGTGGACAAGGCAGTGCTGTTTCTACAGGGCAGCGGCCAAGTCTCTATAAGAAAGGCCATGTCCGCCTTGGGGTTGCTGACCTTCAACCTTCCAGCAGTGCAGTGGGCGGGCCTTCATTTCCGTCCTCTTCAACTTTTCATCTTGAAGGTTTGGGACCACAGTCAGGAGTCATTGGATTCCCTAGTCTCTGTTCCAGGTCGGGTCAAGCGGTGGAGAAGGGGAGCAAACTTATCTCAGGGCCTGGAGTGAATTCTGCCAATATCCAAAACGGTCACAACTGATGCCAGCAGCACAGGTTGGGGAGCACACCTGGGTCCCAGCTGGGTGCAGGGCACCTAGGAGACAGTGGACACAGTTAAGTCCTCCAATTGGAGAGAGTTGAGGGCAGTTTCCCTGGCCCTTGTCTCGTTCCAGAAAGAACTTCAGGGTCACCATGTACAAATTCATACAGACAACTCCTCGACAGTGGCCTACATCATTAGGCAGTGGGGTACAAGGTGCTGCTCCCTTTGGCTGTTGGCGGAAGCCATTCTGAAGTGGGCCGAGATCAATGTCCTGTCCCTGACAGCCTTGCATCTGAAGGGGGATCAAAATCTGTTAGCGGATTTCCTCAGCAGTACAACGCTGAGGGAGGGCGATTGGTCCAGAGGTGGGGGTTACCCAGAGGCGATTAAGTTCGCATGTGCTGTGCTATATAAGTTTTCATTCATTCATTCATTCATTCATTCATTCATTCATTCCATACCATGCGTGGACCTATTTGCCTCCAAACAGAATGCCAAGGTGGACCTCTTCTTTTCTCTAAGCAGGTAAGATGGAGATTTAGGGATAGATGCACTAGCTCAGAAATGGGCATTTTCCAGGTGTTATGCCTTCCACCCTCTGGTTCTAATCCCTGCAGTGTTGAGGAAATTTCAACAGGAGAACAAAACCTTAATTCTAATTGCCCCACATTGGCCCAGGAGACCGTGGTTTTCAATTCTAAAAAACTTGGCTGTAGAACCCCCCTGGCTTCTACCACTTCGGGACAACCTTCTCACTCAAGGTCCAGTCTGCTGCCCTCACGTAGACAGGTGGAACCTTGCGGCCTGGTTTCTGAGGAGTAGCTGCTAAGGGGCAAGGGGTTTTCAGATCGCCTTGTTGCGACCCTCCTAAAGTGTAGGAAAAAAGAAACGCAAACCATCTACCGTAAGTTGTGGAGACGGTTCAATTCCTGGTGCTCTGAAAGCTCCTTTAGTGTACACAGTTCTGTAGCAGTACTAGAGTTCCTATAGGCAGGGGCAGATAAGGAATTAGCTTTCAGCACCTTGAAGGGGCAGGTATCAGCCCTGAGTGTTTATTTGGATAAAAATCCAGCAGCGGATCCCTGGATAGTGAGATTTTTTAAGGCTTTGAGTAGGCAGAGGCCAGTTGGTGTCGCCCCTTTTTTCCCGTGTGGGATCTTTCTTTAGTTTTGCAGGCCCTTACAGGCGATCCTTTTGAACCATTGGGGTCCTGCACCTTCAGGTTAATCACTCTCAAGACTGCAATTTTAGTAGCAGTTACGACGGCACGATGAGTAAGTGAACTCGAGGCCCTCTCAATTAGAACTCCTTTTTTTCAAGTTTGTCCAAATAGTATTGTTTTTAGGACAGATCCAGCCTTTTTGCCAAAGGTAGCTTTGAAATTTCACCGAGGACAGGAAATTATTCTACCTACATTTTGTTCAAACCCGGTGAAGGAAAAATAACTTATTTTTCACAATTTAGATGTAAGGAGGTGCGTCCTTCAATATTTGGAGTGCACCAAACAGTTTAGGAAGTCGGACTCCCTTTTTGTTTTATTTACAGGGGCTAGAAAGGGTTCTAGAGCCTCCAGACGTACTAGAGATTAGATTAGAGCAGCTATTATTCAGGCTTATGTGATAGGAGGATTAGAACCTCCAGTGGGAATCAGGGCACATTCTACCAGAGAAGTAGCGACTTCGCAAGCGGAATGGGCTGGTGCTTCTCCGGAGCAGATCTGCAGAGCAGCCACATGGTCAAGTTTTGCTACATTCGTAAAGCACTACAGACTAGACCTGCTGTCGGCACAGGACCAAGGCTTTGGTCGTAAAGTGTTACAGGCAGTAGTCCCACCCTAAGGTAAGGTGCTGTCCTGAAAGACGACCTAGGGAAAAATGGAGTTACTTACCGGTAACATCCTTTTCCAGGAGTCTTTCAGGACAGCACCGTTACCTACCCAGGGTTTGGAGATTGGAGGACTCATCACATAAGGACGTCAGGTAAGATAAGAAATTGTTGGGGGGCGTGGCTTGGAGAGCAGCGTGGATGGCCCCTGTGTGAGAGAGCTCCGGTCCCAGGGTCAGAACAAACGCTAAAAACAACCTTTTACCGGGGGAGCATTTGCTCCCGGACCAAATCAAACCCACATTAGCGTCCATCTTTAATGGTCTCCTGGATAGGCCCGCAGCCTCGCTGATAGAATTTGATAGAGCGCACAGAGCGCTGAGGCCTAGGGCCCCGGACAACACACCGCCCAGAGACATAATCTGTTGCCTCCCAAACTACTCCCTTAAAGAGGAGATCCTACAGAAGGCTAGAGCGAGTGATCAAGATCATTCATAATGACGTGGAGGTCCAGCTCATCCAAGACCTGTCACCGATCAAACTGAAAAATAGGAGGGCGCTGAAGCCACTATTGGAGGTTTTGAAATCCAAAGGAATTACTTATCGCTGGAAATTCCCGTTCGCCTTACAAGCCACCTTTAATGACAAGCAGTTTATGCTTAGGGTCCCGGATGATCTCCAGCACTTCTGTGAAAGTCTACAAATTGCGCCAGTAGATCTCCCAGACTGGTACGCCGAGTTCTTGATTCCCCCGGCGTTCATACACCAACCTCTGCCGCAAGGCTCCTCTCCCACCAAGTCCCCTTATCAAGCTGGCAAACAACGGAAGAAGGCTTACAAGGCACAGCAAGCCTCACCAGCCGCAAAAAGCTCCAGAATGTAAGCAATCAGTTAAGCGGTGGTGTTTCTCCCCAAGGGTATACAATGCTGGACGTTTTATCTAACTGTTCTGTTTGGTTTTCAAGCCGCCGCAGCTTTTTGTGTTCTTGAGGCATAAGAGATTTCCTACACCCTTATTCACCTTTTTGACGTTAATATATTATATATATTTTTTTTCTTTTTCTCTTTTGTTGCATACTCCCTACCTGACTAAGCAAACGTCTAGTTTTACGGATACACCGCGGGCCCATAAATTCATTGCAAACCTCCTATAGACAAGGATTGCTTGCTGTAAATTATGTGGATCCTCGCCCTCTTGTTCCACTAGAGGGCACTGCTCCACCAACAAACAGGGCTGACAGACTTCTTGCATATGGAATCCTCTTATCTGTTGTAGCTGTGTCACCTTCCAACTACCTGTTATATTCTGCAGTGGACCGCGGCAGCTTGAAATCTAAAATGGGTCTATCAGAAACTTTCCACTTAGGAACCTAAGACCGCAATTGGGTCAGCACAATATAGGGTGCACCCCATATCAAACTCTGTTTAGGAGAACCTGCTGACTGTAGACTCTGCGCACTGCCTAGGAATATGCTGGAGGGTGGAGCCTGAGGGTGATTCACCACACAACCATGCCCTGTAGAGACCTGTCACTGCACTATGTCCCGGTTATCTTCCGCTTTCCAATGCCTTGCTGTGACGGGATGGGTGGATTGGGGGTTGCTCTCCCCTCCCCTATCAAACCAGGGGGGTGGGGGGACTTCCCCGGTGGTATCTCCTCACGGCTATAGTACACTATTGCAGAAAGGACCAACCACCCAGAAATGTGCATTTATCTTTATGGCTTATCTCAAACACCTGTCAACCATAATGTATGACAAGTATTGTACAATGCTAATGTTCCCCTACATATGTTTTAAACAAATGCTCACATGATTGTAGAGATATTGCAATGTTGATAGAACTAACGGGTCTTGCTCTTTTTTTCCTTTGTCTGCCCAACCCTTACTGACATTTAAGGAGATCGCATGCACGCTCTTTCATTTACTGAATGCAAGGGTCTGTCGCCCCGTTGGGGACAGAAGTGACCGCACCACAACTTCTCACTAAACCGTGAGTATGTGCACTAATGCCCTGACTTGTTCCGAAGGGAGGTGATATTATGAGTCCTCATGGGAAGTGGCTGATGGGCAGTGTCTCCTCCTCTTTAGTGGGCTGGGGACACCTCATCACGCCGACCCTGACTTTCACACACTCCAGGGACCCGGTACTAGTCGGTACATGCGCTCTCCATATTCTATAGTTTGGTGTTCTGGACCTTAAGACGGTACCACAACTACCTATCGTAACAGACGTCAGAATAAGAGTTATAGATTGAAATTAGTAATGGTTATAAGATTATTAGGGTGTAGCCTCACTGCCGTTACCTTAGTTATCCATAGCTCATTATGTTGTGCCGTGCGGTGGCATGCTCAGAGTTACCCCTGAATGACTGAAACTGCAGTACCTGATTTGACCCACACCCCCCCCCCCCCCCACACTGGAAAATGGTTAAGACTATACGTTTTATATGCTAAAATTCATTTGTTCTCACCCGGACCTTTCTGAGACTGTTCTATCCCTTACCCTTCCAGTCTTAGATAACTCCTTTCGTGCCATCCACTAGGAGTCCTCCTACGCTCCCACCAGAGTCACTCTTGACGATTTCGTTAAAGACAAAATCGTCTATGAGCCCTACCTCCTGAAATTGTACCTAGGGCTTAGACTCGCGATACAGGTAGATTAGACCCACTAACCTACCTCACCTACCCTCCCAAATCCCCCTCCTACCCTTCACCCCCTCCCACCTTCCCTCCCCCCAACAGGCTTAACCACTCTATTATATCACAAATGGCTTATTCTTTTTTAGGCAAGACCCCCACACTAGTTTCACATAACATAAATGGGCTTAATATTCCGGAAAAGCGATCTAAATTCTTCAGAGAGATACGGAAGACTAGACCCCTTCTCATCTACTTACAAGAAACCCACTTTAAAGGTCAAAACGTTCCTAAACTAACTGACAATCTTTATACGACAGCTCACCATGCTACAAACCCCCTTGCCAAGACGAAAGGTGTGTCAATATTGATTAACAAACATGCCCCGTTTACACTTTAAACAAAGCTTGATAGACCAAGAAGGAAGATACATTTTCCTCAAGGGCTCTTGGGGAGGCACACCTATCACCCTTGCTAATGTTTGCAGTTAAATCACTAAAGACAGGTAAAAGCCCAGGCCCAGATGGGTTTACATCCCAATACTACAAGACCTATTTACAAATACTTTCCACTCCATTACTCAAGGCCTTGAACTATTTAGCCAAAAATAAACATGAATCAAGCTCATTAATAACAGCCCACATTACTGTAATTCCCAAACCCGAAAAAGACCCCACGGACTGCGCTAATTACAGGCCAATTTCACTGTTAAACGTGGATGTCAAACTTTTGGCCAAGATCCTTGCGAATAGACTTAAGCCACTTCTTGCGCAGGTGATTGGCCTAGAACAAGTGGGGTTCATGCCAGGGAGGGAAGCGAGAGACAACATCTCCAAGGCCTTGAGTATGATACACTATGCGAAACGATTCGGACTCAAGGGCCTTCTCCTGTCGACCGACGCGGAGAAGGCCTTCGATAGAGTTTCATGGCATTACATGATGGCTACCTGCACGCACATAGGATTGGGGGGAAATATGCTTAATTGGATAAGTGCCCTTTACACCAACCCTCAAGCCCTGATCAAAGTTAACAATACTTTCTCGGACCCTGTAAAAATTTCAAATGGCACTCGTCAAGGATGCCCGCTATCCCCACTCCTGTTCATCCTATCCCTGGAACCCCTAATTAGAACAATTAACAATTCACAAGATGTTAGAGGCTTTGTAGTCCGTAATAGAGAATTCAAAATCACCGCCTATGCGGACGACCTCCTTTTTTTCATCTCCAGACCTCATATATCCATGCCCAATCTGGTAAATATCTTCACCTCCTTTGGTTATATCTCGAACTTCAAAATTAATCACAATAAATCAGAAGCCCTAAACGTATCCCTTAAGGACAATGAATATGGCCTATTAAAGAGTAATCATAATTTCAAATGGAAAAATAGCAGCCTCAAATACCTAGGGGTAAATTTGACACCGACGATTGATGGTATTTATACAGCTAATTACACCCCCCTCTTACAGTCCATTACTAAAGACTTACAAAAATGGTCTCCCAGACTGTTTTCCTGGTTCGGGAGGGCCTCCATACTAAAAATGACAGTTTTACCGAAACTACTCTATTACTTCAATGCCTTACCAATTAAATTGAACCTCTCTGCCTGTCGCCGCCGCCGCCGTCTGCCTCACAGCCTGTCACCTCCGGGCCACCGGCTACTACTGGGTAGGGAGCGGAGGAAGATCACTCCGCCAAGGAGATAGGCAGGAGGCTGGCCGGGACTTGATCCAAGGCAGAAGAATGGGCATGCACCCAAAACTGAAGAAATATTCCCTCCGATTCGACCAGCACATGATCATCAGAAAGGGACACAGAAGGGGCGTGGCCTGGAAAGCCATGGTGTAGGACGTCTGTAGTGTGAGCTCCGTCTGCCTATCCTCCTGTTTGTGCCATCCTGCCTCAATCCTGCTCCCTGTGCCATCCTCTCCCCCTGGGGGCTCACCCTGCTTTCCCCCTGGTCCCCGGAGCCTCTCAGCCTGATAAACGCCGTTCGCGGCCGCCGCCGCTCTCCTCGTCCGGGCAGCTGCACTAGGAAAAACCGCGGCTTCGGCCTAGTCCTGGAAGTGGCGGCATTCTTGCTTCACCCGGCGGCAGCTCCAGCATAATTCCTCGGCCTCCCTGACTACACAGCACTCGGTCCCTCTGGCTACCATCTCCGGACGGCCACTAGACGCCACCGCTGTGCCTACTACAGGTCCTGCAGCTCTCTTCATGTCAGTCCGTGGCTCCGGCCCAGCTCCCCTAACGGTGGCCATCTTGCTGCACCTGAAGTCACCAGCAGACTTGCCATTACTTCCAGCCTGCCTTGAGCCTGATTTCCCTCTGAAGCAGCCCTCCGATCGCTCACAGTCCCTCCTCCATCACCTCCTCACTCTGCGGCTGCTCCCGAGACGGCCCATGGTCTTGGCCCGGTTCCCACGGAGTGTCAGCCATTTTACTTCCCCTGGCAAAGCCCTATACAGGATCTGTGGGTCCCGCTGGTCACCCCGAACTTTGCCCCTCTCCTTTGTAGCCACTGGACACTGTACCTAGTCAGCCATTGCCCGTTGATGCCGTGGTGACGTCCCTGAACAACGGTGGTGGGGAGATATAGAGGATCCGGCCTAGCCCTCACCGGCCATCTTGGTGTACCCTGGTATCCCCCCGACCGCTCCTGTAACATGTCCCCAGGGAAAAAGGGCTCCGAGGCCGTCGACAAGCTGGCCAAGTACCGACGGCTTGAGGAGGAGCAGCAGACCGGGGATGGCGTCGGCACCTCCTCGGGAGCAGAACATTTCGATGCGGCCACTAATAGAGTCCTTGACGCCATCGCCATTTGTGCCAGAGTACGCTTACTGCCAAAATTGAGGAGGTCAAAATTGATGTGTCCCTTATCCGGCAGGACCTCTCTAACCTACGGGACCGTGTGGCGGAGACGGAGACCCGTATTAGCAGAGCAGAAGACATCTTGCACCCCCTGCAACACACCACAGATGAGGTGCGTCGCCAGCTGCAACAGATTAGCACGAAACAGGATGACATGGAAAACCGCCTCCGAAGATGTAATCTCCATTTTATCGGCCTTCCTGAGACCGCTGAGGGCACCGACCCGGCAGGCTTCCTTGAAAATCTCCTGACTTCCACCTTTGGCCGGGATGCATTCTCTGTGATGTTTGCGGTGGAGCGAGCCCATCGGGTCCCTGCCCGCCCTCCTCCCCAGGGAGCCCCGCCGCGTACCCTAATAGCGAAATTTCTCAACTTCAAAGATCGCGACAAGATCCTCCGCCTGACCAGAGAGAAGGGAAATATTCCCCATGTCAACACACATGTGGCCGTATTTCCAGAGTTTTCTAATGAGGTGCAACGGCAGCGGTCCAGGTTTCAGGATGTTAAGCGGCGTCTCCGTGTTCTACACCTTAAATACGCCATGCTGTACCCTGCAAAGCTCCGTGTGGAATGTGACGGCCGAACTCACTTCTTCGAGAACCCCGAGTTGGCATCTACCTGGATTGACCAGAGGGAACGACGAGACTGAGTATACTGCGCTGCTTGCAAGCTGTGAGTACTTATTTTTCCCTTCTCGTCTTTCAGGACAGCCACAATAGAGAGATAGGCTCCTCCTCTTCCTCAGGAAACACTGCACAGCCTTTAAGAACTCTCCTCCCCCTGCCAGACCTCAGTTCTTAGTGTTTCCTCCGGTGGGGAGACACTGCAGAGGAACCCAGGCCGGTGCAGTCAGGGGACTGTGGCTCTTTTCTTATTTTCTAGGGGAGCAGGGGCCTCCTTAAGGAAATTACTTTTTTAGGCAGGTACTCACCAATCCAGGTCGAGCGCGGCTGTTGGCTTGAGGGGGGTCCTCTATCGTGTCCACAGGGACCATGGCGGGGGAGGCCTCCAGGACGCCCTGTTCGCTACAGGCCGCATATTTCTTTATCGTACATCACGGGACACAGAGCGCATAGCCATTACATATGGGTTATATGGGTACCTTCAGGTGTGGACACTGGTGTAATCAACTTCACAGGAAGTTCCTCCCTATATAACCCCCTCCCACTGAGAGTGCTTTAGTTTTTTCGCCAGTGTCTTAGGTGTTGGTCACGTCTAGCTGTCCCTCGGAGGTCTCGGGACCCAGGATAGCTAGCCGGATCCGTCCGAAGTGCTTCAAAGCCAAGGTGTACGGTACCCGGGCCCTGCTGGAGTGGGGTTTTGCCTATAATGCCTCTCCTTGGAGGGCTGGATTCTGGGCTCCAGTGCCTTAGTCTCTTCCAAGAACTAAACGCTACTGATGCCAGGATGCTATATAGGTCCAGGGGTGTGGGTTCCTTAACACAGGACCCCGGTCCCTGAAGGTCCAAGACAATACCCACGGAGATGGGGGAAGATTGGGCCTCTTGCATTTTGCAATACCCTGCGGCGTGGAGCAGGTAAGAGGGAACCTGCGGGACTTGGTTCGACAGTAGGTATCCCCCTGGGGGTTCTGGGTTGGCTAACAGTATGCTTGTGCATCAGCCACTATCTCCACTATGTCTGTGTAGGCAGGATGGGATACTAATGTTTACCCAGATAACATGTAGATATATGTATACTTGTGTAAGTTATATATTTGCTACTCACCCCAGGTCTGCCTGTTAACACTGATACTGCAACCCCACATGTTTTAAAGAGGAAATTGCTGGTAAAAACTCCTGTTTCTTAGGAAGCCCATGGGGACAGCTTCCTCGCTGTGTGTGCACTACAATAAGATTAGTGCTTACCTGGTGTCTGTTGGTGCTGCCTAAACGCTGGTCCATGTTTTTTCTCTGCTCTGCTTCCTCCATGTGGTTTCAGCGTGGTGCGCGCGATCGTGCGTGCATGCACGCGCGCGGGCACGCCGCCTTTTATAGCGTCGGCGTGCGTCGGGGGGGCGGGCCAGCAGCGTCAGGGTCTGTTTAAAGGGAAAACTTTTTCTCTGGCTGGTCTTTCCCTCCTGGAGGCAGAGGAAGAAAGGATACAGAGCGTGCAGCTGGGTCTTTTGGCCACACAGGGACACCTAGTGGCGGTTTTGTGGATCTTCAGGTCTAGGACTTAGGTCCACTATTGACCAGAAAAAAAAAAAAAAAAAAAGGAAGTTTTTTGCTTAAAGGGACTCAGCCTTAGATCCAGCAGTATCTGAGTCTACCTTGGACTCCGGCTAACGGGCATTGGTGTGTCAATACTCACAGGTTTCCTCAGTATTGCCACCTCCCAGGCGGGTAAAAAAAAAAAAAAAATGTTTTGAAAAAAAAAAAAAAAAAAGGAAAAAGAGAGAAATTAGTTCTTTTTCATTTTCCTCATACCTGCCCTCATATTGGTTACTCCTAGCTGCAACAGTCAGGTGTTGGCTATAGGGGTGACCCAAGGTTGTACAATGGCTCCAAAGGGATCTGGACCAGCCAAGGCTGCTAAAGGTGCCAAAAAGCAAAAGGGGTCTCCATCGGGGTCAGAGGATTTGGGCCAGGCTTCTACGGCCCCACCCTCGCCAGTTAGGACACCGAGTGGCATAGTACAAGAGCCATTGGGGGTGCTGGGGGCAGAGGCGGCCCCCGATCCACCCATTCCCGTTTACGTGACGGAAGAAATGCTAGCAGCCACCATGAGTGGGCTAGAGAAAAGGTTAACTGCGTTGTTTTCCCGTCCTTGCCCAAGTAGCAAGCGGGCTAGATCCCCCTCACCCAGTGTGGGGTTTTCAGATGCGGAGGTCTCCTCTTCAGAGGAACGGGACCCACAAGGGGATCAGGCAGACCCAAGTCCCGACGGTTCAGACAGGGAAAATTCCACTATAGATGAATATTTTTCGGCCTCTCAAGCGGAGAGCCTGTGGATCCAGTCTTTGACAGATATGGTTCGCACTGCCTTTAAACTTCCAGTGCCAGAACTAGTAGCCCCGGAGGTATCCTCATTGGGTTCTTTAAAGGCTCCATTAACTTGTGCGTCTTTTCCAATGCACCCCCTTCTGCGGAACGTGATTTACCAGGATTGGGCTCGACCTGATAGAATCTTTGTCCCTCCTAAAAGATTCTCTATTCTCTACCCTATGGAAGAGGAATATGTAAAGAAATGGGCACTCCCTACAGTGGACGCGGCCATTTCCTGCGTGAATAAATCCCTGACTTGTCCGGTTGAAAATGTCCATATGTTCAAGGATCCGGTCGACAAAAAATTCGAGACCCTACTGAAAGCAGCTTTCACCTCAGTAGGTGCCATGGTTCAGCCAGCAGTAGCAGCCATTGGTGTTTGTCAGGCCCTGAAGGATCAGGCAAAACATATATTAAAGGACATGCCGGCTCAGCATACTCATGAATTAGCAGAATTCCCTAGGGCTCTCTGCTTTGCAATAGATGCTATTAAGGACTCCATCCAACAGGCATCCCGTTCATCTCTACTGATGGTTCACATGCGTCGCCTTTTGTGGCTAAAGAACTGGTCAGCAGAGGCACCCTGCAAAAAGCTTTTAGCAGGGTTTCCCTTTCATGGGGGAAGACTATTCGGGGAAGACCTAGATAAATATATCCACACCATATCAAGTGGAAAAAGTACTTCCTTACCGGTCAAGAAAAGACCGCGTGGGCCCACGTTTAAACGACAGGCCATTGCAGGCTCGGCCCCTTCGACTTCCCGTCAGTATCGACGGCCTCCCGGGCGTTCAGCAGTTAATAGCCGCCCACAGGGACAAGCCGCGGCAAACAAGAGGCCCTGGTCTCGCAAGCCAGCTAAACCAGTCATCAAGTCAGATTCATGAAGGGGCGCCCCCACTCTCTTGGGTGGGGGGAAGACTTCAGTTTTTCTCCGAAGTCTGGAAGGCCAGAATTCCCGACTCTTGGGTTCGGTCCGTAGTAGCCTCAGGCTACAAACTAGAGTTTCGAGAAATCCCCCCTCCTCATTTTCAGGGGTCAAGTCTTCCAAGCGACCCGTTAAAGAGGGCCTCTCTCGTAAAGGCGTTGGATCGCCTCTTGCTCCAAGGAGTAATTGTAGAAGTACCAACCCAAGAAAGGGGTCTGGGATTCTACTCCAACCTTTTTGTTATACCAAAACCCAATGGCGACGTCAGGCCTATATTAGACCTCAAACGCCTAAATCGCTTTCTAAGGATTCAGACCTTTCGTATGGACTCCATACGTTCAGTGACAGCCAGCCTGCATCAGGGCGACTTTCTAGCATCTATAGACATAAAGGATGCATATCTGCATGTGCCGATTTACCCAGCACATCACAAGTTTCTTCGTTTTACGATAAATCAAAGTCATTACCAGTTCGTAGCCCTCCCTTTCGGGTTGGCAACAGCTCCACGGGTATTCACAAAGGTGTTAGCCCCGGTGCTAGCCGTCCTAAGGACAGAAGGCATCTTGGTCCTGGCATACCTGGACGATCTCCTGGTTATCGACAGATCAGCTTCCAACCTCAATCATGCAGTAGTCCGCACAGTGCGGCATCTAGAAGAGTTCGGGTGGATTGTGAACCAAGAAAAATCAAGGTTACAACCCACAAGACAGTTGGAATATCTAGGCTTTCGGTTAGATACAGAATGCCAGAGGGTATTTTTACCTCAAGAGAAGATCAGGTCGTTGATTCAAACGATTCAAATAGTCTTAGGCAAAAAGAAGCCGACTATTCGCCTATGCATGCGACTGCTGGGAAAGATGGTGGCCGCCTTCGAAGCTGCGCCCTATGCCCAGATCCATACCAGAATTCTGCAGGCAGCTATTCTCTCTGCTTGGAACAAGTCCATACAGGCATTAGACCGTCCATTAGTTCTTTCCCCAGGAGTCAGGCGCAGCCTGTACTGGTGGCTGATCCCTCAAAAATTATCAAAAGGGAAAACCTTTTGCCCCATCTCGTGGAAAATAGTAACCACAGATGCCAGCCTAACAGGTTGGGGGGCAATCTTAGGAAAACGGACCCAGCAGGGACAGTGGTCAGAGGCAGAAAGTCTGCTTCCCATCAATGTCCTAGAAATCAGAGCTGCTCGGTTGGCCCTGGTCGCCTGGACTCTCCCCCTGCAGGGTCTGCCAGTAAGGATACAGTCCGACAATGCCACGGCGGTGGCATACATAAACCACCAGGGGGGCACAAGGAGCCTAGCGGCTCAAAGGGAAGTAAACCTGATTTTTTCATGGGCCGAAGCCCATGTACCCTGCATCTCAGCAGTGTTCATCCCAGGGATAGACAATTCTCAAGCAGATTTTTTGAGTCGTCAACAGTTACTCCCGGGAGAGTGGTCTCTTCACCCCCAGTTATTCCAAGAGATTTGCCAAAGATTCGGAGTTCCCGATGTGGACATCATGGCAACAAGATTCAACAAGAAGTTGGACAAATTCGTATCCCGAGCCAGGGACCCCTCGGCCTACGGGACCGATGCGTTGGTTTGCCCCTGGCACCAGTTTTCTCTCCTGTATGCGTTCCCTCCACTACAGATGATTCCCCGCCTTCTACGAAGGATCAGGGTGGAGCGCAGGCCGGTGATCCTGGTGGCCCCAGCCTGGCCCAGAAGGGCTTGGTACGCACTCATCGTGAGGATGTCAGTAGGGGCACCGTGGCCACTCCCCCTGCGCCCAGATCTGCTGTCTCAAGGCCCGATCTACCACCCTGCTTCACAGCAGCTAAATTTGATGGCTTGGCGGCTGAATCCCTAATTCTTAAGGGCAGAGGCCTCTCAGCCCAAGTCATATCTATGTTAATTCAAGCTAGAAAGCCAGTCTCTAGAAATATCTATTACAGAGTCTGGAGAACCTATGTGGAGTGGTGCGAGTCTCAAGGAGGGCATCCTCGCAAGTTTTTTATTGACAGGATCTTGCGATTCCTCCAGGTTGGCGTTGACAAGGGGTTGGCTCTTAGTACTCTAAAGGGGCAGGTGTCTGCCTTATCGATATGGTTTCAAAGGCCTTTGGCCACACATTCGCTTGTGAAAACCTTTTTGCAGGGGGTCTTGCATGTAAATCCCCCTATTAGAGCTCCCCTCTGCCCCTGGAATTTAAATCTGGTCTTGTCAGCTTTACAAAAGCAGCCGTTTGAACCTCTGACAGAAATCCCTCTTGTGCTGCTAACCCGAAAGTTGGTTTTCTTGGTGGCTATGGCTTCGGCCAGAAGGGTCTCCGAGCTGGCAGTCTTGTCTTGCAGGGAACCGTACCTGATTCTGCATAAGGACAGAGTGGTTCTGCGGCCTCAGCCTTCTTTCCTTCCTAAGGTCATATCCAGTTTTCACTTGAATCAGGACCTAGTCCTACCATCCTTCTTTCCTACTCCCCAGTCCAGAGAGGAAAGACTGCTTCATACTTTGGACGTGGTCCGAGCCATGAGGGTTTATCTCAAGGCTACAGAAAAGATTCGGAAAACAGATGTGCTTTTCGTTCTCCCGGATGGCCCCAAGAAGGGTCAGCCGGCTGCCAAGTCTTCCTTGGCTAGGTGGATTAAGCAGCTGATTTTTCAGGCCTATGGTCTGAAGCGCGTTCCACCTCCCTTATCAGTTAAAGCTCATTCTACGAGGGCCATGAGTGCCTCCTGGGCGGCACACCATCAGATCTCTATGGCACAGGTTTGCAAAGCGGCAACCTGGTCTTCCGTACATACGTTTACTAAATTTTATAAGTTGGACGTCGCAAAGGCTACGGACGCAGCATTTGGACAGGCGGTCCTACGGGCAGCAGTATAGAATCCTCTGGCCCGGTTCACGCCCCCTTTTTTTCTGTTGGTGGAGCTATTTTTTCTCCTGATATATTTTCTGTTTGGCTATTTTTTGGCCTTACGGTCTCCCTCCCTTCATGGAGCATTGCTTTGGGACATCCCATATGTAATGGCTATGCGCTCTGTGTCCCGTGATGTACGATAAAGAAAAAAGGATTTTTAATAACAGCTTACCTGTAAAATCCTTTTCTTGAAGTACATCACGGGACACAGAGCTCCCACCCCTCTTTTGGGGAACATTGTGTAACCTCAGAGAAATTGCTTGCTACAAAACTAAAGCACTCTCAGTGGGAGGGGGTTATATAGGGAGGAACTTCCTGTGAAGTTGATTACACCAGTGTCCACACCTGAAGGTACCCATATAACCCATATGTAATGGCTATGCGCTCTGTGTCCCGTGATGTACTTCAAGAAAAGGATTTTACAGGTAAGCTGTTATTAAAAATCCTTTTTTTAAAAAATTTCGCGGGCCGAGTGGCGGGTGACGTCATTCGACGGCGCGTCGGAATCCTCCCCTTTGACCCGCGACTTCTGGTTCCGGGTCGCGGCGCTGATAGAGGCCCACCGTGTTTGCTGAAGGAGTCTGATGCTTGCTGGGGCAAGTTAGACACAGCGCAACCACCTCCAGGATGTCGGCGACTTCTCCGGAACGGGGCTTGACCAAGGATGCTTCCTCCAGCCAGCCTAAGGTAAGGGTTCCCTGGGGAGGGGTCCCTAAACCTTAGGCCTTGTCTTTTTCCCCCCACTATTCCTCCTTGGTGGTTGGGGGGGGGAGGAGAGGGGAACCTAGCAGGAGGGTCTGTTTGTAGGTATTCCCCAGGGTTGTAACCCATATGTTTATTTGTTAGTTTAAAAAAAATATATATATATATTTTTAATGTGTGGGGCCCCTTTTTTTCCTTTGTCTTTCAGAAAAGCCTGGAAAAAACAGGGAAGACTCACGGTTCAAAAAAGAAATGTGCCTTCTGTAGGGATGAAGAGCAGGAAGGTAGCTTAGCAGCCTCTGTTAAGGAGCTTTCCTCCACATTTGCTTCCTTCAAATCTTTATTTGAAAGGCTGCAACCTCCCACTGTCCCCACACAGGTTACAACCCAATCAGTTGATCAGGGTCTTGCTCCTGTCACACCTGAACCTACAGCAGCGACAGTTGATTTTGCAGGCCCTTCCCAGGTGGACCACTCCCTCGGGGAGAGTGTTGCCTCAGGTTCTCAAGCTGAGTCAGAGGATGAGGACCAGGACGGAGAGTCCAGGAAGCCCTCAAGATATAAATTGTCCCTGGACGAAGTCGAGGACTTGTTAGGGGCCATTTACACTACTCTGGGCATTCAGACTGAAAATAAACCTCTCAGCCTCCATGACCAAATGTACAAGGGTCTGGGGGAACAGCAGAGAAGGGTATTCCCTGTGCATGAACTTCTAACTGATACTATCAAAAAGGAGTGTCAGGACCCTGAAAGAAAGCCCTTTTTTTCCCAGTCCCTTAAAAGGAGGTTCCCATTTTCTGAGGATCCTGCATCCATTTGGAACAAAGTGCCTAAATTGGATGCAGTATTCTCCCAAGTATCTAGAAATACGGACTTGGCATTCGAGGACATGGGAACTCTTCTAGATGCAATGGACAAGAGAATGGATTCCCTTTTGAAAAAAACATGGGACTCGGTTATGGGGAACCTCAAACCAGAATTGGCTGTTACGGTGGTGGCCCGTAATTTAGAACATTGGCTCTCTAAAATTCAGGAGCACATTGAGGCTGGGACAGATAAAGAGACCATTTTGTCCTCCTTCCCTACAATGTTGCGAGGCATCGCTTACATTGCGGACGCTTCGGCCGAATCGGTCCGTATGTCAGCCAGGTCGGCAGCTCTGGCCAACTCTGCCAGGAGAGCCCTCTGGCTCAAAACTTGGTCGGGGGACATAGCCTCCAAGTCCAAGCTGTGCGGGATACCTCTTACAGGGGATCTCCTGTTTGGTCCAGGTCTTGAATCTGTCTTGGATCGTACGGCTGACAAGAAAAAATCTTTTCCCTTGAGACGTAAAGCTCCAGTAAAGGGGAAGGGGTTTCGTCCCCAAAGGCACTCTGGGGTCCCAAAGCCAGAAGTTCAGAAGAAAGTCTGGACTACTAGGGGAAGGGGCAGAGGAGCGATTTTTCGCTCTCCTGACCAGCCCGCTAAAAAACAATGACTCCCAGGTCAGGGTGGGGGGAAGGTTGGGGTCCTTCCTCCCACAGTGGGAGTCGATTTCCCCCAACAGGTACGTCCTGGCCATAGTAAGGAGGGGGTACTTCCTAGAGTTCTCATCTCCTCCCCCCCAAAGATACCTGGTCACTCAACTTCCCAGAGACAGGGAAAAATCCGAGGCTCTGATTGGAGCCTTAGAGGAACTAAAGAACCAGGACGTGGTCCTCAGGGTTCCAGTGACAGAGGAAGGGAAGGGGTTTTACTCACACATTTTTGTGGTGAAGAAACCCTCAGGGAAGTACAGGTTAATCCTAAATCTAAAACCCCTGAACAGATCCATAGCATACAAAAAGTTCCGTATGGAATCAATCTTTATGGTCAGGGCCCTCCTTCCACAGAATTGTTTTATGGTCTCCCTGGACCTCAGGGACGCGTACCTGCACGTACCTATCGCAGAGGGGTCTCAAAGGTATCTACGTTTAGCGATAGACATAGGAGGGGAGGTGATGCACCTTCAGTTCCAGGCCTTGCCATTCGGTCTGTCCTCCTCACCCCGCGTGTTCACCAAGGTCCTGGCAGAACCCATTTGGACAGGTGCCGAGTTGGGGAAGTCCTCCAATTGGAAGGAGCTGAGGGCGGTCGGTCTAGCCCTCAGATTCTTCCAGGAGGAACTTCAGGGACATCACGTACAGGTACAGTCGGACAATGCTTCGGCGGTGGCCTATCTGAACAAGCAGGGCGGCACGAGAAGTGTAGTCCTGTCGGCCGTTACAACAGAGATTCTTCGCTGGGCCGAGGCAAACACCCTGTCATTGTCAGCGGTCTTCCTAAGAGGAGTAGAAAACAAGACGGCAGATTTTCTCAGCCGAAGTCAGCTGAGAGAGAGCGAGTGGGCTCTCAGTCAGGAGGTCTTCAATCTCCTAGTCAGGAGGTGGGGATCTCCGGAGGTAGACCTGTTCGCGTCAAAAGAAAACACGAAAACCCCTTGTTTTTTCTCCCGGAACAAGGGAGAGGGAACAGGGGGGGTAGATGCCCTGTCCCAGAGCTGGAGGTTCGGGATTTGTTATGCCTTTCCACCACCAGTTCTTTTACCAGCAGTTCTAAGGAAGTTCCAACTGGAGAACACCTCTCTGATTCTGGTGGCACCTCACTGGCCCAAGAGGGCTTGGTTCTCGGTCCTCAGACAACTGACCATGGAACCTCCCTTCTTCCTCCCGTCCACAAGGGATCTTCTCTCGCAGGGTCTAATCCTTTGCCCACACCCACACAGATGGAACCTAGCGGCGTGGTTACTGAAGAGACCTTGCTAAGGTCTAAAGGGTTTTCTGAAAGGTTAACTGCCACCCTTCTTAGTAGCAGGAAGAAGGAAACCCGCTCTATTTATAGGAAGGTCTGGCTTCGCTTTAATGCGTGGTGCCTAGAATTTTCCTGTTTAGTGCAGAACCCCTCTTCAGTGTTAGAGTTCTTACAGTGTGGGGCGGATAAGGGTCTTTCAGTCAGTACCCTTAAGAGTCAGGTTTCCGCTCTTAGTGTATATCTAGAAAGACCGCTAGCCAACAACCTGGGTAATCAGGTTCTTTAGAGCGTTATCTAGACAGAGGCCGTCCCAGGGGCCCCCCTTCCCAAGGTGGGATTTATCTTTAGTTCTACAGGCCCTAACAGGGTCTCCCTTTGAACCCTTAGATGGATGTCTTTTGAGAGAATTGACTTTGAAGACAGTCTTTTTGGTTGCAGTGACCACTGCTAGGAGGGTCAGCGAGTTAGAGACCTTGTCAGTTAGACCCCCCTTTTGTATTGTTTTTCCGGATCGGGTTGTTTTTAAAACCCATCCGGCCTTTTTACCTAAAGTAACTTCCAGATTCTATAGGAGTCAGGAGGTAGTCTTACCCTCTTTTTGCCCTAATCCCTCAGGTGAAAGGGAAGTTAGGTTTAGTAAGTTGGATGTCAGGAGATGCATCCTGCACTACTTGGAGCTGACCAAAGATTTTAGGAGATCAGACTCTCTTTTTGATTTATTTTCTGGTGTTAGGAAAGGACAGAAAGCATCCCGGCGCACAATCGCTAGATGGCTTAGACTAGCTATTGAACAGGCATATACCTTGTCTGGTAAGGAGGTCCCTACAGGAATTAAGGCACACTCTACGCGAGCGGTGGCTGCTTCTCAGGCCCCATACACACGATCGGACATATCCGATGAAAACGGTCCGCGGACCATTTCCATCGGATATGTCCGATCGAGAGTTTGATCCGATGGCGTGTACACACCATTGGATCAAATTCCCCGCCGCCGGACGGCGCGGTGACGCGGCGGTGACGTTGACGCCCCCGCGTCACCGCCACGTCACCGCACCAGGAAGTAAAACACTTCCGCTCATGCGCCGAATCCATTCGGCGGCGGCGCGGCGGCGGTGGGGGACGACATGTCTGCTGGTAGGTGTACCCTTGCCTCCAATGGGTTTCCCACATTGGATGTCCCCCGTTGATACCTGGTTTTGGGATGCTATGTCCATGCCGTGTTGGGGTGGCACTGGACTGGGTGGGAGGGGTAATGTTGTGGTAGTTTTTTCACCACCATGTTTACAACTGTTTATTTCTGTCAAAGGTACTATGTTATTGTCATGCATGCATTATCGATACTGGCTGCTGGTATGTTTTATGCTATCTGATGTGTCTACCTCTGCTCTGCTGGTCCAATCACGGTCTGTCATATGTAGCCTATACCCGCCATGAGCTCCCTGAAGCTTCTTACGTGGAATGTTAGGGGTCTGCGCAATAAGATCAAGCGCACAGCCGTTTTGACGTTCCTCAAGTCTCAGCGTGCTGACATTATTACACTAGTCGAGACCCATGTCACAGGCCACTTGCAATCCTCTCTTAAAAAGCCCTGGGTAGGATGGGCCTATCACGCCACCCATACCTCATATTCCAGAGGAGTATCGGTCCTTGTTGCTAAACGGGTACCGTTCAATCTAGTGCTGCTCCAGACAGACCAGCAGGGCAGATATGTATTTATGCACGCCACTATTAACGGATCCCCTATCCTGTTACTAGCCTGTTATATCCCCCCCCCCCATACAACTCAGCTGTAATTAAGGAGGGCCTTGCCTTTATGGCACAATATCCCTCAATACCGGCAGTGTGGATGGGGGATTTTAATATGACCCTCACTCCTGCTCTAGACCGAATGGGTATACTGGACCCCCCGCTCGACCCGCCGACCCACACCAGACTACACCGCATACTGACCGACTTTGCCCTTGTTGATACTTGGCGCCACAAACACCCACACAAACAGGCTTTCTCGTGCTTTTCAGCCAGCCACAACACTATGGGCCAGATTCAGGAACAGTTAGGCTGGCGGATCCAGAAAACAAGAAACGCCGGGTTGAAGCTCCGATGCGAGCAGCGTAACTGAGTTTCGCCATCGCATCGTTACTTCAACTTAAAAATGGCGCCGGGGGCGTTCCCGCCGATTTCCGCTCAAAAAATATGTTAATGAGCGGAAATCGGCAATTCACGATCGCATTCCGGCGCGACGCAGTGACGTTACGACGTTTCCGGACGGGATACGCGGCGCATAGTTATACCTACATGGGGTTGGAATATCCTATGTTAGGTATAGGCGTCGTCATCGCGTCGAAAAAAAAAAAAAATACGTCGCTTGCGTAAAACGGTCATGAATGGGAATGTGACGTCATTGACGTTCATTCACAGATTTTGGAGCATGCGCACGGGGATGTTTTGACACTCGACGCATGCGCAGTACGTTGGCGGCGGGATCGCGCTTAGTTAGCATACTACACGCCCCGTACCCGCCCAATTTGAATTCCGCCGGCTCATTTGCGATGCGCTGCCGCAACTTTAGGAGCAAGTGCTTCGTGAATGACAGCACTTGCTCCTAAAATTTCTGCAGCGCAACGCAAATGAGAAGCGTTACTCCAGAGCAAAGATGCTCTGGACTACCTGAATCTGGCCCTATGTCACGCATTGACTTCATCATTATTTCAAAGTCCTTGATGCCTAAACTGGAAGAGGTGGGTTTTGCTCCGAGAGTACTCTTGGATCACGCCCCCTACTGGATCATGCTCCAGCTCTTGAGGGCCTCCCCTGCTCCCTCTTGGCGGCTAAACCCATTTTGGCTGACCGCTCTGCAGGACCAGGATGACATCCCGGCGGAGTTGCAGTACTATTTTGCAGCCAACAGGGATTCGGCCGCGTACGATATGGTGTGGGAGATGTTCAAGCTTCACGCCCGCTCTCTGCTTTCCACACGTATGAACAGACTTAAACGATCGTCGAAACTCATTGTCCAACAGGCTACTGATCACCTACAGGAGCTCGAGGAGACGTTCCGTCGGGACCCCTCGCCCAGCACCGCTAATACACTTAAAGCTCAGGCGCGGCAGGTTTCCCAATTGCATATTGAGAAGGCCAAACAACGCATATTTTTCTGTAGGCAAAGGGTATTTGAATATGGGGAACGATCTGGCAAATTGCTTGCGTATCTTGCCCATCTAGACTCGCGCCCCCCAGTGGTGGTGTCGTTGACCGACCAGCAGGGGAAGATGTTACTGACCCACAACGAGTGGCAGAGGAATTTGGGAGATTCTACCGTGCGCTCTACACTTCCCGAGTCACCCACACTCCTCAAGACACCAGGGACCTTTTTGGCGAGTGTTAGATTCCCTCGATTGACTGATGACCAACTTGACCTCTTGGAGGCCCCTATCACTAAGGAGGACATTTCCGAGGCCATCTCCTGTTTAGCCACATCTAAGGCCCCAGGGTCAGACGGCTTACCACTTGAGTTCTACGCCACCTACTCTGAAATTGTAACCCCTAAATTCCATGATCTGTATAAATCCATTTTTGACTCAGGAGTTCTACCCCCATCTATGAGAGAGGCCCAAATTGTGGTGATCCCTAAGCCTGGTAAGGACCCCAAATATCCAGAATCGTATAGACCCATTTCCCTACTACAGGTAGACATCAAAATACTAGCCAAGATCCTAGCCTCCCGCCTCAACCAGGTCATTCTATCGTTGATCCATCCTGATCAGACAGGCTTCATGCCAGGAAAGAACACTGCCATGAATATTCGCCGCCTATTCATGAACATTCAGGGGTCCCATGATGAAATCGGCTCGAGGGTCGTGGTGGCTCTGGATGCCGCCAAGGCCTTTGACTCCGTGGAGTGGAATTACCTGTGGGAGTGCCTTTTGGGATTTGGATTTGGCCCCAACTTTATCCGCTGGGTCCAACTCCTATATCAGTCCCCAAAAGCCAAGGTATTTGTGAACGGTTGGCTCTCTGACCAATTCCCGCTGGAGAGGGGGACCCGACAAGGCTGTCCCCTTTCCCCTCTGCTGTACGCCTTGGCTGTGGAACCACTGGCCATCCTGATTCGCGCAGACACCGGTATTCGAGGCCTCAAGATAGGGAATATGGAGGAAAAGATTGGGATGTACGCTAACGACACACTCTTGTACTTAGCAGACTCGGGTCCCTCTCTTGTTGCAGCCCTCCAAGCCATAGAACGTATGGGTGGCCACTCGGGTCTAAGTATTAATTGGTCTAAATCCCAGATCCTTCCGATCGACCATTTCCCCCCCTCGTTCACATCCCCCCCTCTGGCCCTCCCAAGGGTCTCCTTGATCAAGTACCTTGGAGTGCAGGTCACCAGATCCCTCACAGACTACACACTATTAAACATTGAACCCCTATACACCCTGATCAAGACCAAGACACAGACATGGGCCAGACTACCCCGGGTGTAATGGGACGCGTCAGCCTAGTCAAAATGATACTCCTCCCAAAGATTCTCTATTTAGTATGGCATGCTCCCCTGTATATACCTCAAAAATTCTTCAGGATAATTGAATCTATTCTTAACTCGTTTATATGGGGTCACAACAGACACAAATTATCTTGGAGAATTCTGAAAAACCCTGTGACATTGGGGGGAGTCGCTTTCCCAGATTTTCAGGATTATTACCTTGACTCCCAGCTGTCCCATTTTTATCATTTCAATAAAACAGAGCGATCACGGTACCAGCTATTGCTCTGTGAGCACCCTGACGATCCTGCCCACTCTCCACTTCAGTCGGTCCTCAGAACCCCTTTGACAGGACGTCCCCCTCAACACAAAGCAGGCATGCTGACACACCACCGAAGGGTATGGCAAACAGCATTACAGAAACTCGGGACCCCACAGGTCCATTCTCATATCCCTCTCTGGTTCAACACATGCCTTCCTGAATTATTGATCGTTCCGGACCCTGCGGTGTGGATACACCATGGGATCCTGTACATACACCAGATTATGGCCACTACGGGGCTTAAAACATTCCAAACGCTGAAAGATGAGTTTTCCCTCCCAAATCACATTCTTTTTAGGTACTTGCAGCTGCGCCATGCTATACAAACCCAGTTCACTGGCTCCAACCCGTCTCTGACTGTTCCCTCTATAGTAGACATAGTCACAGACACCGCACCAGCCAAACTAATTTCCACTCTATACTCCGCCATCCGCCTCCCTAGTACAACAGCTTTGTCTTATGCTGCCAAGACTAGGTGGGAGGTGGACGTTGGACTGGTTGAGGATGAGGACTGGGATGAGATTTTGGAGGGCACTAAAAAAGTCTCCCCCAGACTGTCAGACCGCCTCACACAGCTGTATATCATACACAGGACATACCTGACCCCTCAGAGGATAGCGCGTTTCAAACCCATGTACAATCCAGGGTGCCGCCTCTGCGACCACACCCCAGCCTCCTTCTATCACCTTCTATGGTCCTGCCCAGTTATCCAAGCATATTGGATGCAAGTGATACGCTTCCTGCACAACGAGATGGGCTCTCCTGCTACTCTAGACCCAAAGATGTGCCTACTCGGTCTGCTTCCGGAATTAGATGCTGATAAACACCTGCGTACCTTTCTACATGAGACGCTCTTCTTGGTGAGAAAGGTGGTGGCCCGTGTTTGGATGCAGGCCCTACCCCCCACAATTCAGTGCTGGAAAAAAGAAGTCAATGACGCCCTCCCATATAAGAAACTGATTTATGTCCATAGAGGGTGTCCGCTTAAGTATGAGAAGGTCTGGGGCAGATGGTTGGCGGATGGCGAGACGTGTGCATGATGTGCTTATCGCTTAACTCCCCCCCTTTCCCTCTCCCCTTTTTGTACCCCGTTTTTTTTTTTTTCTTTTTCCTTTTTTCTTTTATTATGTGCGCTGGCTACACCTCCGCTGGGTCTATACTTTTATGTCACTCAGGTAATCCAATGTGTCTATGTATGTATTACTTTTCTTTTGGTCACAATGGTTTATATCGATTCATGTACCATGCATGTACTCTTCAATAAAGTTGTTTTTTTCCAATTAAAAAAAAAGAAAGGGACACAGAAAATGAAAAAAAATACACCCCCTCAAGCTAGAGCAGGGGTGTGTAATTCAGATTTTTGTTTTTAATTATTCTGCACTGTCTTTGAAATTTACCCACGCCTGTTCAAATCTGGGGACAAAACCAGGGACAGACTTGGTCCGGGGACAGTGTCCTCAATCCAGGGACTGTCCCTGGAAACTGGGGATATCTGGTCACCCTATCTTACACGTTCAGGGATCTCTAATCCTGGTGCCAGTTCAGGTGTTGGCCCTCTTCCCCAGGCCAATTTAAGCTCACCTGAACAGACAGCCTTTGCTCTGCCTGGGAACCAGATTGTGTTGGTCTGTGAGAGCATTGAAGTTTGGTAAAAACTGTTAAAGTGGTGTCCCGCCTGTTTTTAAGTTTATTAAAAGTCAGCAGCTACAAAAAGTGTAGCTGCTGGCTTTTAATAAAAAGACACTTAACTGCTCCACGGTTCCAGCGAAGCGCCGCCCGGCCTGTGTTGGTCTGTGAGAGCATGGAGGTTGGTAAAAACTGTTAAGCAGTTTATGTGGAAGCTGTAGGCTTGTTCAGGCTTGGTAGTGAGGGCTTGTATATATTGTACAGTTAGAGTCGAGATACGGCTAGGTTTTTTGTTTAACTATTTTTTGTTCTGTTTGTTTTTTTTCACACTGTACAGCACCTTTAAACAGAGAATGGAACAAGCGGGACTTTAAATGAAGCATGTGCGGGAAAAGGTTTGCAATAAGTTGGGGGAAATAAATAATGATGATAAATCTGTAATACGTTAAATATTTTATTGCTTTCACATAATGCACCGTACATGACTATATTGCACTATTGAAGAAAATAGATAAACATATGTAGTTCACAGATTGGTTGGGGGAAAAGTTTATATAGGCAGTAACCCAAGGGTGTGGAAAAAAGAAGAAAAGGAGGAGAGGACATGGAGCTAAGACTAGTAAAGAGGGAATGTTGAAGTAGTGTGAAAGTACGCGGTATGAAAGAGAAGGAAGGGGAGAGGAGGATAACCTGAGAGCTCTGAGTGTGCTGCATGAGGTCGGTAGCGTGTGGGGAGACAAATGCCTGTGTCAGCCATGGACGACACCCTCTTATAGGGACCGCCCTCCCAGTCACCTGCCAAACATCTCGCAAATGAAGGGGAGGGGAGAGGAGGCACCTGCATCACTGCAGATTAACCGTCTAGTGGTGCAGCGCCAGATATCTCCTGGTTCCACTCATGGGTGGCATCACCAATACGCCGCACGGAGAGCATGCTCCATGTGCGGCAATGGAAAGCGAGACGTCAACACGCAGTGCCCGCCCATCAATCCATGCGTATGTGCATCACAGGACGGAGAGATAGGCACTGAGCGTCACAGCCCCCAATTTGGAACGTGCCCCATATGGCAGTGTTTTTCAACTCCAGTCCTCAAGGCACACCAACAGGTCAAGTTTTCAGGATTTCCCTCAGATAAAATGGCTGTGGTGATTACTAAGGCAGTGAAACTGATCAAATCACCTGTGCAAAATAATGCAAAGCCTGAAAACATGACCTGTTGGTGTGCCTTGAGGACTGGAGTTGAAAAACACTGCCATAGGGGACATGAGGTTCATTGCACCCCAAGTCTGTTGCAGTATAGGGAGAACCTGTGTGAGAAAATGAGTAATTGCCCAGAACAGCTAGCTGTGTAAAGATCTAACAGATAAAAATAAAACAGTATTAAGCACATTGTTGCAAATAGGGCACGTTCCAAATTGGGGGCTGTGACGCTCAGTGCCTATGCTCTCCGTCCTGTGATGTACAGACGCACGGACTGATGGGCAGGCACTGCGTGTTGATGTCCCGCTCTCCATCGCCGCACATGGAGCATGCTCTCCGTGGGGCGTATTGGTGATGCCATCCATGAGGGGAACCAGGAGATATCTGGCGCCGCACCACTAGACAGTTAATTCGCAGTGATGCAGGTGCCTCCTCTCCCCTCCCCTTCATTTGCGAGACGTTTGGCAGGTGACTGGGAGGGCAGTCCCTATAAGAGGGTGTCGTCCATGGCTGACACAAGCATTTGACTCCGCACACGCTACCGACCTCATGCAGCACACTCGGAGCTCTCAGGTTATCCTCCTCTCCCCTTCCTTCTCTTTCATACCTTGTACTTTCACCCCACTTCAACATTCTCTCTTTACTAGTCTTGGCTCCATGTCCCCTCTTCCTTTTTCTTTTTCTTTTCTTCTTTTTCTCCTTATTTTTTTCCACACCCTCAGATCCCTCCTATACATAAACCTTTTCTTTTTCCCATCTCTCCCCTTACAGCTATCAACATTTACTGATCCCAGTACATACATCACATCCTGCCTCATGCCTGTGCCACCTGGGTGTGTCCTGTTTGGGGGCCCTGTGTCGCTCAGTTTCCAGCCACAGAACCCGCCAGGGGCTGCCCCAACCCACGGGGACCGTCAGGGACTTCACCCCAATGCCAGCCGCATTTGGCCACCTGGTGAATACCATCTGGGACCTTGATGTGTTCTTGGCCCCCAAAATGTTGAATGCCCTGGTATAACCAGTTATATGCTTATGTCACTACAGATAGCAAAAGCAATGCGTGCCTGCTCCTGATGAGCGACCAATAGTCACAAAACGCATAGAGCTATCTACCTCATGCATCAATGTATATTTACGAGAGGAACTACACAATGTACCTTTTCTTCATATGAGTTGCTTATGCCATGTTTTAAATACTGCAGTTGTACCTTTTTGTTTGCATACACTTGGGTTATTGCCTATATAAACTTTTTCCCCAACCAATCTGTGAACTACATACAGTACAGACCAAAAGTTTGGACACACCTTCTCATTCCAAGAATTTTCTTTATTTTCATGACTATGAAAATTGTAGAGTCACACTGAAGGCATCAAAACTATGAATTAACACATGGGGAATTATATACATAACAAAAAAGTGTGAAACAACTGAAAATATGTCATATTCTAGGTTCTTCAAAGTAGCCACCTTTTGCAGCAGACACATCTCTAGAACAACTGTTAAGAGGAGACTGTGTGAATCAGGCCTTCATGGTAGAATATCTGCTAGGAAACCACTGCTAAAAGGCAACAAGCAGAAGAAACTTGTTTGGGCTAAATAACACAAGGGATGGACATTAGACCAGTGGAAATCTGTGCTTTGGTCTGATGACTCCAAACTTGAGATCTTTGATTCCAACCACTGTGTCTTTGTGCGACGCAGAAAAGGTGAACGGATGGACTCTACATGCCTGGTTCCCACCGTGAAGCATGGAGGAGGAGGTGTGATGGTGTGGGGATGCTTTGCTGGTGACACTGTTGGGCATTTATTCAACATTTAAGGCATACTGAACCAGCATGACTACCGCAGCATCTTGCAGCGGCATGCTATTCCATCCGGTTTGCGTTTGGTTGGACCATCATTTATTTTTCAACAGGACAATGACCCCAACACACACCTCCAGGCTGTGTAAGGGCTATTTGTCCAAGAAGGAGAGTGATGGGGTGCTGCGCCAGATGATCTGGCCTCACAGTCACCGGACCTGAACCCAATCGAGATGGTTTGGGGTGAGCTGGACCGCAGAGTGAAGGCAAAAAGGCCAACAAGTGCTAAGCATCTCTGGGAACTCCTTCAAGACTGTTCGAAGACCATTTCAGGTGACTACCTCTTGAAGCTCATCAAGAGAATGCCAAGAGTGTGCAAAGCAGTAATCAAATCAAAAGGTGGCTACTTTGAAGAACCTAGAATATGACATTGTCATGGACCTTGGAAGGCAGAAGTGTTCCTCTTTGAAATGTGTTACACAGTGGGGGATCTTCTGCCCTGTCTCAACTCTCCAGACGGTTCTATTGTTCTGTGGCTGGCTATTGTGTACATTGATTGTCCTGGGGCTTCTGTCTCAATACACATAACAGTCTTTCTATTCAAACTATCCGACCAATCTCTGCTGCATCATTTTGAAGTCCTCATTTGCATGGAAGAGGACCTGAGTGGGAACCACAAATGTACCTTACAATTGACCAATAGGAAAGCGGTTGTTGGGGGCGGGATGTTCCAAATTCTGTATAAAAGTGTGTTGTGTACTTTCAATAAAAGAGTCCTGTTTGAACATACATACAGCCTGCCTGGTGTGTGTTCTAAATGGATCTCGAACGGCACATAGCTGTAGTTCGGATCCCGGTATGGCAGGCACAGCACTATGAAGTGCCTCATGCGCTGTGGCATTAGAAGAATTGTGATATCTCTGACTTTTCAGTCCAACAAGACTGTCTATTACTCTGAAAATTCCTCTATTGCCATGTAACGGAATGACCCGTGACAGACTGAGATTCTCCTATGTCTAGGGTCACCTTATGTCCACTAGGGCCATTGGTTGGATGGAAGGTCGTAAACGGTGGTGACCGTTACATGTCATTCTATGGAAGCAGTAGGTTTAACCACTTAACCCCCGGACCATATTGCTGGTCAAAGACCATAGCACTTTTTGTGATTTGGCACTGCGTCGCTTTAACTGACAATTGCGCGGTCGTGCGATGTGGCTCCCAAACAAAATTGGCGTCCTTTTTTTCCCACAAATGGAGCTTTCTTTTGGTGGTATTTGATCATCTCTGCGGTTTTTATTTTTTGCGCTATAAACAAAAATAGAGCGACTATTTTGAAAAA
Organism: Rana kukunoris; assembly: GCA_029574335.1. Taxonomy (NCBI): domain Eukaryota; kingdom Metazoa; phylum Chordata; class Amphibia; order Anura; family Ranidae; genus Rana; species Rana kukunoris. The sequence continues at coordinate 262,281,130 of CM056059.1, read as the reverse complement.
AATGCAATATTTTGCTATAATAAATATCCCCAAAAAAGATATAAAAAATGTTTTTTTTTCCTCAGTTTAGGCCGATACGTATTCTTCTACATATTTTTCATAAAAAAAAATCGCAATTAGCTTTTATTGATTGGTTTGCGCAAAATTTATAGTGTTTACAAAAAAGGGGGTAGTTTTATGGCATTTTTATTAATATTTTTTTTTTACTAGTAACGGCGGCGATCAGTGTTTTTTTTTTCGGTACTGCGATATTATGGCAGACACATCGGACACTTTTGACACATTTTTGGGACCATTGGCATTTTTATAGCGATCAATGCTATAAAAATGCATTGGATTGCTATAAAAAAGCCATTGGCAGTGAAGGGGTTAACACTAGGGGGCAGGGAAGGGGTTAAGTGTGTTCCTGCTTGTGTTCTAACTGTATGGGGGGGTGGCCTCACTAGGGGAAATCACTGATCTTCTGTGGCGCGCGCGGGGGGACGAGCGGGGGCGCCCCCTAGCGGCCGCTAATGGTAGGACGTAGAGCTACGTGCTCTCGCCCAGCAGTGCCACCGTCCCGCCGTATAACTGCGGTGGGCGGTCGGCAAGCAGTTAAAGAGCACACCAAATGCTTAAAATAACTTATTTATTAACTTCAGTTTTCTTCATATAAAATACTGCTGCTTTGCAGCAGACAGTCCATGTACAAAAACACGTGATGAATACATATAACAGAAAATGGTGGTTCAAATATTTAATCTTGTCATTTAACATAAGATGGTGGATATATTTCTTTCTTCAGTATTTATAATGTGCTCTACATTAGGTTCTTAGCAGGTTTAGCTGTATATACATGTAGGTTATATTAGCTACCTAGGACAGGTTCTAGCTGGCCAGCTACACTCCCACCAAAATTACCTATAATTCTTGTTCCCTATAGTAGGATGTGAACATGAATTTGGGGAATTTTCTAACAGGTTCTCAACTTTCCAAGTGTCTTTTATCACTCTCAAGTAGAACAACTAACTTCTGTATTGGACGTTCCAACTTGAGTGGAGTAGTGAGACGTTTTCCCTTTTTGTCAAGTTTTGAGTCTCCTATTTGTAACAACGCTCTTCTTACTAGTTTGTCTTCATCCTTTTGAACTTCTAGAACTTTGGCCAATTTCCATTGACTTCTAGGTAAATCTTCTTCTTTCACTAATACTATGTCACCAACTTGGACATTACTCCTTGGTGTTTGCCATTTACTTCTCTGCGTAAGATTGCCTAAGTACTTTTTCCTCCATCTATTCCAAAACTGTTCTGATAGATATTGAACTCTTCGCCATCTCTTTTTGGCATATAAATCCTCTTTGGTGAATTTGCCAGGCGGTAGTTGTGTGCATTCAGACTTAAGGTGAAGTAGATGGTTAGGAGTTAAAGGTTCCAAACTTGTTGGATCATTGATGTTCTACTTCATAGAATAGGATCCTAAGTGAAGCATCATCCATTCTTCCGGAGTTCTTTTTCAGCATTGAACTTATCACATTTCTTACAGTTCTGATTTGTCTTTCCCAAACTCCTCCTGTGTGGCTTGCATGTGGAGCATTCATATGAACGTCACATTGATTCTGTGACAAGTACTCAGTTACCCTTTCTTTATCGATCTCCTTTAGAGCTTTCTTCAACTAATTTTTTGCCCCGACAAAATGAGATCCTTGGTCAGATCTAAGCTCTCTGACAGTACCTCTAATGGCTATGAAACATCTCAAGGCGTTGATGAATGCGTCAGTTGACATATCTTCTAACATTTCCGGGTGAATTGCTCTGGAGCTCAGACATGTGAATATTAGTCCATATCTCTTGTACTCTTTGCGGTTTTGCTTGGTGATGAATGGGCCGAAGCAATCCATTCCACTACAAAGAAATGGTGATGATGGGTTTACACGATCTACTGGTAAATCTGCCATTCTTTGTTCTTCGGTAGGTCCACGTGCCTTTCTACAGGTTACGCATTTATTTATATACTTTGCTATAACTTTGCTTCCTTTCACTATCCAGTAACCACCTTCTCTCAAACAGTTCTGGGTAAAGCTTCTTCCTTGATGCAAGGATTTGTTGTGGTAGTGATCAATAATCAATCTTGTGAAAGTAGAATTTTTGGGTAGAATTGCTGGATGCTTCACTCTGCTGGGTAACGATGCATTTTCTAGTCTCCCTCCCACCTTCAGTATACTATCCTGTAGAACAAGATTGAGCTTGTACAGTGTGTGGTTGTTGGGAAGCCTTTTAGGTTCTTGACTAAGTCTCTTCAACTCTTCACTATAGAATCTCTGTTGAATGAGTCTTATGACTGTTTCTTCAGATTTCATTCTTTCCTCTACATTCAATGATTCCTTCTTTCTGATTCCCTTTGCCAAACGTTGAATTCTAACTACTACGTTTATGACCGTATTCAATTTTTTACATCTGGCTAGTCTTTCAAGTATGTCATCTTGACATTTGGCAGCAGTGTTCAATGTTTGTACAACCTTTACGTCTGGATCACCCATAGACAATTCTGTGTAACCTTCACTGGGTATGATTTCCTTTTCCCAAAGGAACTCTGGACCGTTGAACCAATTAGAATTTTTCAATTCTTTTACATTTAGGCCGCATACACACGATCAAATCTATCTGCTGGAAGCGGTCTGACAGACCGTTTCAGCAGACAGATTTGATCGTGTGTACGAGCGGACAGACAGATTTTGCCAGCCGACAGATTTTAAAGCATGCTTTAAAATCTGTCTGCTGGGAATCCGTCCGTCCGACATGTCTGCTGGTTAGTACAGACATATCTGCTCGCACATGCGTCGAATGGATTCGACGCATGCGCAGAAGTGTTTTACTTCCTGGTGCGGTGACGTGGCGGCGTCAACGTCATCGCCACGTCACTGCGCTGTCTGCCGGCGGGGATTTTGGTTTGATCGTGTGTACAGCGATCAAACCAAAACAGCCCAGCAGACAAATCTGTTCAAATCGGTCTGTCAGACCGATTTGAACAGATGCATTTGGTCGTGTGTACGCGGCCTCAGACCTCTTGAAGCATGATCTGCCGGGTTATGCTTTGTATCAATGTGATGCCAATGTTCCGGATTTGTAATTTCCCGAATTTTTTTAACTCTGTTGGCGACAAAGACATGGAATCTTCGAGCTTCGTTGTTTATGTATCCTAGGACAACTTGTGAGTCTGTCCAAAAATATTCTTCATCTATTTTTAACTCTAATTCTTCTCTTAGAAACATGCTTGCTGTTGCTGAAACAGCTGCTGTCAGTTCAAGTCTTGGTATTGTCTGAATACTGGTAGGTGCAACTCTGGTCTTTCCCATAACCAGGACACAATGTATTTTTCCTTCTCCTATCACTCTGATGTAGGAGCACTGACCATAGCCATAACTACTGGCGTCTGAAAAGTGATGAAGTTCTATTTTCTTGTACTCTCCGAAATCATGAGGTACAAAACATCTGGGTATCCAAACTTCTTTCAAATGTTGCAAGTCTCTTATCCAAGTCTCCAACCTTGGCCTCAAATCTTTAGGTATGGGTTCATCCCATCCCAACTTCCGTCTGCATAATTCTTGTAGTAGTTATTTTGCTTTGAGGATTACTGAATCTACAGAGTACTCCAGGCAGAGTGTTTGTAAGATCTGGTCCTTTTAGTAGATGATCGTTCAATGCAACACCATCATACTTTGCTGAGCAATCAAATTCTACTCTAATTGTATCTGGTTTCTTTGGGTGGTAAACACCTTGATGTGGGATGTACCATACTTCTCCTTCTTTAGGTTGGTTAGTCACCTTCATGTCCTTCTTCAAGGATGCCTTCCATGAATTTCAAATAATCCTGCTTGAATTTGAGATCTCTTCCCATCTTTTTCTTCAAGCATTTCAATCTTGCTAGGGCAAGATTTTTGTTATTTGGCAGACGAGGTCGTTCTCTGAAGGGTTAGGGCATTTCTAGATAACCTTGTTGATTCTGCTGAATACTTTCTTCAAGAGTGTGTACAAACTTTATGTCTTCTTGGGATACACTCTTTTCTTCAGAACTTATGTCTGCAAAGTCAGATTCAAGGATCTTGATTACCTTTGCTGAACTTACAGTTAGTAGCTCTTGGACAGATATTCGATGACACAATCCTGTCACCTGTCTTGAGTTTGCAATCTGCTGTTTTCCTCCAACAACACCCCATCCTAGATCAGTTCGAACAGCGTAGGGTTCACCCTTTCCTCCTGTGATTACCTCTCGTGGTAACAAAGCTTCGGGACAATCGTAGCCTATCAACAGTCCGACACCAAATTCCTACAGCGGGGACATCTCATGAGATATTATAGGTGCTCCCATTTATTGGTAGGTATACGATCTCGATCTAGAGGTATGTCGTCTTTCGTATAAGATTGAGGTACATTTAATGTGAGGTTTGAATGAAGTCCTCTAACTCTTATGCCGCGTACACACGGTCGTTTTTTGCGATGAAAAAAAAAAACGTCGTTTTTTAAAACGTCATTTAAATTGATCGTGTGTGGGCAAAACGTCGTTTTTTGTCTTAAAAAAAACGACCAAAAAAAATTCCAACATGCTTGAATTTTTTGTGTCGTTTTTCAAAACGTCGTTTTTTGTTTCACAAAAAGTCACCGTGTGTAGCAAAAACGTAGTTTAAAACGACGTTTTTCAACCCGCGCATGCCCAGAAGCTAGTTATGAAAAAAACGATGGTGTGTATGCAACATCGTCTTTGAAAGTGACGTTTCAAAAACGTAGTTTTTTACTTCACAAAAAACGTCGTTTTTTTTTTAATCGCAAAAAACGACCGTGTGTACGCGGCATTAGTCCTTTAACCTTTTGACTGTTCACTAATGTGTCTTTTCCTATAATTGTGGTGAGCTTGAGCTTCATTGGTTCTGTAGCCACTTGTAATTTCTTGCAGATTTCTTGATCAATGAAGGGGACGTCGCTTTGGGCATCCAGTAGTGCATAGGCGTATACCTTCTTGTTCCTCCTTTTAGGATTTGAAATGCACACTGGTACAACCATTGATGTGTCGTTGCTTTCTTCTTCCCTTATTCTGCAAGAGAATACTGATACTTTCTTTTCTTCCTCAGCATCTTTAGGTATTAAGGATTCATCCTTCTTTGGACGTTTTTCATGTAGTGGCGTAGCATGGCGTCCTTTGCAGACGCTGCATGTAGCCTTTTTCTTACACTCCTTTGTAACATAGCCTTTTCTTAAGCATCCAAAACACAGTTGGTTATCAAGTACAATTTTTTTCTTTTCATTTGAGGACTTCTCTTTCAATTGTTGGCACTTGTGTATGGAGTGGTTCTCTCCACAGAACATGCACTTAAAGGTAGTCTGAAGATATGTCGGTTCTGTCTCTTTACTGAACCCATTAGTGACTTTAAGCTTGCTTTCACAGGTATTCAGACCTTTAGCTGCTGTGTTGATTGCAAAGCTAGTTGCTCTTGTACGTTTTGCATCTCTTGCAGGCCTTTCTTCTAAGGATTTTAAGGCGTAAGATGCTGTTACTGGATTACATGCTATTTTTGCTTCCCTATTAACGAACTCTGAGAACTTTTCAAAACTTGGGAAGTCCTTATTTAGATCTAACTGTTCAGTCACATAGCGATTCCATCTAGAAGCCACTTCTTCAGGTAGCTTGGCTAGCATCCTGTGATTTTCTAGATAGTCGTTTAGTACTTCTAGTCCTCGTACATGTGGGATGGCATTGCTGCATGCTTGCAGGATATCACCATACTCTTGGAGTTTGAAGTGTTCCTTGGGACCTATTTTAGGCCAGTTATTCAATTTCTCCCTAAAGGCTCTTTGTACTAAGAAAGGATGACCAGATCTTGCATTTAACTTTTCCCAGGCTTGCTTATAGGCTTCTTCGTCTGTTCTATAGAAGTTGCCTTCAAGGGCTTTCTTTGCTTCTCCACCGACATATCTCTGAAGGTAGAATAACTTGTCAACTGGTCTGGAACAATGATGCTCAATGATCATTTCAAAACTTGCCTTCCACTCTATGAATGAATGAATGAATGAGAAACTTATATAGCGTGGCACCTGCGAACTGAATCGCCTCTGGGTGCTTGTTGTTTGTCTCTCTGGTCATCAAAAGAGCAGAGTTTTTATCTGTCTTCTGAAGCTCAGGTGGTTTTCCTCCAACCGAATGCTGGTTGGTAAAGCGTTCCATAGTCTGGGACCTTGGAACGCAAACCTTCTTTCTCCTTTGGACTTGTATCTGGCTTTGGGTATCTTGACCAGATTTTGGTCGGTGGATCGCAGAACGCGATTGGAATTGTAGGCTTCTATCTTTTCGCATAAGATTGATTTCCAGGGTTTTTTCCCAGTCACAAGTCTGGCGGCCGTGTTCTGACGTCTGGCGGCCGTGCTATGAACTTCAGTATGTCTCCTGAAAATACAGTAGGTTCTGGAATGGGAAGTCTTGCTGGGACTGTTCTCTGCCGTCGGGCTGGGACAATAGTCGCAACATTCTCCTGATCATTGTTGACATCTAGGAGTAGAATTATCCTGTTTTATTTTTTCACTTAGTTCTAAATTAAGTGAGTCTCTCTCTTCGTCTTTCTGAGCAGGGATGGAATGGCAATGACTTTTTTCTTCACTACATACTGAAGGTTTCCTTTCATTCTCCTGGATGTATGGAGGTGAGTAGGAGTCTGCTTCATCACTTAGTACAGATTTGGACCTATGACTACCATTCATGTCCTCTTCGTGTACTCTTAGTCTGGCTTCTATAATCTTAACTTCCAGTCTTTCCAGAATTTCAATTTGATGGTGCTGTGCCTCCATTTCAGCTTCCATTTGATGGCGCCGTGACTCCATTTGAGCTTCCATTTGATGGTGCTGTGCCTCCCTTTCGGCTATTTGTAGATGCTGCGCTTCAATGGCAGGTTCCATCTCAATTTCTGCTTTCTTGACAGCAAGTTGTTCAAGTTCCTTTATTTTGGTTAGAGTACTTGAGGACTCTGATGTGTGACTGGCGCTTCTGCTACTGAAGGAAGTCCCACTTGAGATTGTGGTTCCCCCTAAGGACCTAGCATAGTTTCTCGTGAAAAGCTTGTTCATTCTCTTTCTCGCCTTAACTTCATCATAGTTGGCTTCAGATGATAATTCTCTCATGAGCTTTACTAAATCTTTAGTGACTGCAGTACATGTGTCCATGTTCCTCACAATAAACTGGGAAGGTGTTGTGGATGACCGTAGGTTGACATACACTGCCATAAGCTCTGATTCACACTCTTCTATCGTCTCTACCAGATCACTCAAGTTTTCTTTTAGACTAACTTGCTTTAGCTTTCTATGAGCATCTGTAATGTATAATTTGCACCTATCATATATTCTGGTCAACCTTTATCCTTTTAATGCTGCTTCTTGCTCCAAATTTTCCTGCATTTTTTGGGTCGGTTTTCTGATACGTTCTGAGTGTCTTAGCTCACTTGTTTGGGACAAGGCTAATGCTGCATCAGACTCTTCTACCTCCGACAGGTTCACTTGCTCTTCACCCTCTATCCTATCTATCTTTGTATCCTCTAACAATGGCATGGTAATACTAGGCTTAGGCCGCGTACACACCACTAAATTAATCCGATCAAATCGGTCTGACAGACCGTTTTGATCGGATTTGTCTGCTGGGATATATTGGTTTGATCGTGTACACACGATTAAACCAAAATTCCCGCCGGCAGACAGCGCGGTGACGTGGCGGTGACGTTGACGCCGCCACGTTACCAAACCAGGAAGTAAAATACGCATGCGTCAAATCCATTCAACGCATGTGCGGACAGATATGTCCGCTGGTTAGTGTACTAACCAGCAGACATGTCGGACGGACGGGTTCCCAGCAGACAGATTTTAAAGCATGCTTTAAAATTTGTCTGCTGGAAAAACCTGTCTGCTCGCCCGTACACACGATCAAATTTGTCTGCTGAAACGGTCCGTCGTGTGTACGCGGCCTTAGACATTTTACTTTAAATGCTATAACAATAAATGCAGGCAATAAATGACTTTCACTTTAAATGCAATAGCTAAAGATGCAGGCAATAAATGACTTTCACTTTAAATGCTTTAGAGTCCGTATACTACAAACTGTCCTTTCGTTTTACTTTACAGTCTTTTATTCCTGAACACGAAAATGTCTTTATGCCAAAGCCTATGTGCAATGATAAGTAATAAAAGGAAAGCTCTGACCTTATTTCTGAAGAGCAGGATACTGTGATCTGTGGTCTGCTGTAACAAATGTCAGTCTTAGAGGAGACTTGTCTTTTCTTGATGCGAAGCTTGCGCTGACTTGCAATTAGCTGCAATTTGTTGCAGTGCTTTGCGATGAGCTGCGATGACTTTCCGATGCTCTGCGATGACTTTGCGATGCTCTGCGATGACTTTTGGCCTGGTGTTTGGTCTCCCACCATGTGTCTTTTTCTCTCTCTAGGGGTCGCAGGAGGGTTGGTGCTTTTCCGTGACTATCTTGCCTTTGCCGTTCTGCCACTTTAAGAGTCGGCTGCAGTTTGAGTAAACACGCTTCTATGGCCTGTATGGTAGCTCCGCTGAGGTGTCTTTACTTGATCACTCAGGGATCGGTTGCTGCACGGCGGTATATGCTGGCGCTCCGCTGCTCAAATGCGCTCTTTACTGTGCAAGTTGAGGAGCACTATCGCTTTTCCCTCAAAGGGAATAATAGTTCCACTATGGCAGGCGCAGCACTATGCGCTGTGGCATTAGAAGAATTGTAATATCTCTGACTTTTCAGTCCAACAACACTGTCTATTACTCTGAAAATTCCTCTATTGCCGTTCTATTGAAGCAGTAGGTTTAAAGAGCACACCAAATGCTTAAAATAACTTTTTTATTAACTTCACTTTTCTTCTAATAAAATACTGCTGCTTTGCAGCAGACAGTCCATGTACAAAAACACGTGATGAATACGTATAAACAGAAAATGGTGGTTCAAATATTCAATCTTGTCATTTAACATAAGATGGTGGATATATTTCTTTTCAAATCTTTTTATTAGAGTTTAGGCATGTGCAAAAGTGAAAAATTTGTTTTGTTTCGTTTCGTTTCAATTCGTCATTTAATAAATTTCGTTAAGTTAGGTTCGTTACATGTGTTGAATTCGTTTTCGGAATTCGTTCGTTTTCGACCGAATTTCTAAAAATACGGTCGAAATCGAAAATATTTCGACCGTTTTTCGAATTCGTTCGTTTTCGACCGAATTTCGAAAAAAACGGTCGAAATCGAAAATATTTCAACCAGATTAGAAAACAAATAGTCTCTTTTCGAATAGAATTTTTTTCGAATTAAATTCGAAATTGTTTTTTTTTTTTTTTTTTTTATTTATTTTTTTTTTTTTTTTGAATTCCGATCGAATTTAGTCTGCGGGTATTCGATTCGGAATTCGAAAAAAAAAATCGATTTCGACCATTTTTTTTTTTTTTTCGAAATTCGGTCGAAAATGAACGAATTCCGAAAACGGTCGAAATTTTTCGCTATTATAGCAATTCGGAAATTCGTATGCATCCGAATGTCCGAATAATGGAAAATTCGTCCGAATTTCGATTCGGAACGAAACGAAATGCACATGCCTATTAGAGTTAAAGATAAACAATTACAATCTTATACCAAGCAATAGACAGAACAGACGTTGGACATGTCTTATTAACATTAATGTATACAAAATTGGATAATGCCCTCATAAGGAAATTATAACATAATAAGATAAGGAATGTTCCCTAAAATACCTTGAAGAGTAGCAGGGAGTACTTGTCCTACTGCTAGGTGTGGACTCCGCACCCCCAGTATCAGATCAAAATCAGGGGACATTCAATGCCCATGAACAAACAGAGGGCCTACTTGAAGTTAAATGATAAACTTTAGGGGAACTGGACGATTAGCAGTAGCCCTTTAGATAACAACAAAAAAAAAAGGAAAACAGCCCAAAGCATGACATAAGATGAGAATTGAAACTAAATGAAAAACCTATAGAAAAGAGAAGAAGTAATAAAGAATAGATAGGGAGAGAAGGAGGGGAATAGAGGAGGGTGATAACAAATAGAGGAGCTTCTTACTGCAGGAGATAGAACTTATAGACAGTCCGAAAAGGGAAGTTAGTAGGTCCAGGAAGTCAATTTCCAAACTTAGAAGTCCAGGGTTCCCATTGGTTGTTAAATTGAGCAACTGAAAGGGATGTCACGGCGAAATGTTTTTCAAAGGAGTGCTGTACTTTTACTCTCTCCACAACTTCTTTAGTATTAGGAGTCAGGTTAGTTTTCCATTTAGACGTGATCGATAGTCTCGCTGCTATAAGAATATGAGTTACTACATTCCTGAGCTGTTTAGGAATAGTTTGGATAGTAAGGAACAACAAAGCTAATTGAGGGGAGGGGCTTACAAAAAAGCCTATAGTTGAGGAAATGAGTTTAAACACCTCATTCCAAAAACTACGTATGCTCTTACATTCCCATAGAATGTGATAAATATACCCCCTTGCCCCGCACAGTCTCCAACAAGCGTCGGTTTCAGATGGGAAGATAAGGGATAGTCTGACTGGAGTTAGGTACGACCTGTGTAAAATTTTCATGAATTGGTCCCAGTGGTTGGTACAATGGGAATATTTATAGCAATTCTTAATCGCAGAGCCCCAAGCCTCTGATGAAAAGGCTGCTCCCAGGTCTTTTTCCCAATTTAACATGCCGGAAGTCTTATTGAAATGGGTATAATTCTGTAAAATGGTATAGAACCGAGAAAGGCCCTTCGGTTTATCATAGTTGAACCCGAGGTACCGCCACACCTCATTATTAAGGCTAAATGAAGTGGATTGGCGCTTAGATAACAAATGTTGTATTTGAATTTTAGCAAAGGGGTGCTTATGAGGAGTTCTGGTCACTAAGTCATCATAGGTACAGATACCCTCGTCAGTCCATTGTTGTATATTGAGGTCGGGAATTAGGAATTCAAAGATTTTGAGGTTAGATATGTCCTGAGTTAAAAGACAGTCCGGGGATGAGCCCAAGTGTAACTTACCCAGGCATCAAGAGTAGCTTCGATAGAGGGAAAATTAGGGCACGATAGGGGTAGATCAGTGAGTTTAGCTAATAAAAGAGACGGAAGGTCCCTATTTGCTACTACCAAACGCTCAATTTGAACCCAAAGTTTGGTAGGTAATGGCTCGAACCATGCTTTCATCTGGTCCAATAAGGCTGCCCTATGATAATTCCGGATTTCCGGGAGTCCTGCCCCTCCTTGTGACCTGTGTTTCCTAACTATGGTATAAGGGATTCTGGACATCTTACGGTTCCATATGTACTGTCTAAATAGTTTATCAATCACTTTGAAAAAAGATTCTGGCAAGTGTATCGGAATAGTTCTAAAAAAATAGATCAGTTTCGGGAGGACAGTCATCTTCAATGCCGTGATTCTACCGATCCAGGAAAGATTAAATGTGGCAATATGCTGTAGATCGGATTTAACAACCTCAAGTAATGTTGGGAAATTGACTTCGTAAGTGGACGAGGATGGAAAAGACAGATTAATACCTAAATATGGGATCACCTTGGACATCCACTGAAATTGATATCTCCTTTTCAACATAGAAGTTTGTCTATTGGGAAGATTAATAGGTAAAATGCATGTTTTTTGGACATTCAGTTTATAGAAAGATACAGCACTATACTCCTGCAAAACCGAGAACAATTTTTCCAGGGAAGAAGCCGGATTGGTGATGGTTAAAATCACGTCATCTGCAAAGAGGCCAAGTTTATGAACATGGTCTCCTACTATCCCTGAAATGTCTTTGTCAGATCTGATGGCCTCCGCCAGGGGTTCCATCATCAACGTAAAAATAATAGGGGACAGCGGGCACCCCTGGCGGGTTCCGTTTGTTATATAGAATTTGTCAGATATCGCATTGGAAGTGAAAACCGATGCAGACGGAACAGAGTAAAGCGCCAAGATTGCTGATAATATGTTTCCTTGTAATCCAAATTTTTGTAAAGTCGCCCTAAGATACCCCCAGTGGACCCTGTCAAAGGCCTTTTCAGCGTCCAGGGCCAAGATGGTTGTAGGCACTTTCCTAGTCTCCACAATACGTATGAGATTAAATAGTCGTCTCGTGCCATCAGGTGCCTGCCGACCTTTGACAAAGCCCACCTGGTCAGACTTAATCAGGGAAGGAGTAAGTTTGGCTAATCTGTTCGCTAAGAGTTTTGCGTAAATTTTTAAGTCCGTGTTTAGGAGAGAAATCGGCCTGAAATTCTGAGGAGTATCCGGCTTCTTACCTGGTTTGGGGATAGTGACTATTATAGCTCGTAGCATTTCTTCGGGAAAGGAGGCCACAGAGACAACACTATTGAACAAAGAGCATAGATAAGGAACCAACAACTGAGAGAACGTAGAATAGTATTCAGACGAGAATCCGTCTGCTCCTGGGGATTTATTCTTAGGGAGTGCTTTGATAGTGTCTAAAATTTCCTTGTCAAGAAATGGGGCATTTAATGAGATCAGATCCTCCTCATTCAAAGATGGCAAGGATACTGAGTCTAGAAAAGAGGTGATAGAGAATTCAGTGGGTTGTGGCGTGTCCTTATCATCAGAAAGATTATATAAATCACGATAATACTTCATAAAAGCATTAGCAATGCGAGTGGGATGGTGTTCTAATGTACCAGAATGTGGGTCTTTAATGGAGACAAGGTTAGATTTTTGTTGCCGTTTAGAAATGTATTTGGCCAACAATTTGCCAGCCTTGTTGCCATTAGCGTAAAAATTTGCTTTAACCCGCCTTAAAGCTTTGTGATGTCTAGAGAGAAGGAACAGACGGACACGTTGTCTACATTGAAATAAATCTGCCTCAACCTTAGAGGAAGGTGCCTGTTTATGTGTACGTTCCAAACCTTTAAGCTCTTCAAGCAGTTCACTAAGCTGTTTATCTCTGCGTCTCTTCTCCCGAGCTGCGGCTTGAATAAGGAGGCCTCTGCTAAAAGCCTTGTGGGAACACCACAGTGTAGTTATATCAACATCAGTAGTATCATTAAGCATAAAAAATTCAGACAATTGAGAGTTAATCCGTGAGGACAGGGAAGGGTTGGTCAAAATTTCTATATTATTCCTCCACAAATACTGCGGAGAGATAGAAGATTGTCCAGTAATAACCAAAGAAATAGGGGCATGGTCCGACCATGTGATAGAGTGAATCTTTGCTGAAGATGTTTTCTGAAGAAGGTACAAGTCCGTAAGAAAAAGGTCGATCCTGGAATAGATTTTATGTGGATGAGAGTAATAGGAAACATCTTTTTCAGAGGAGTGTAGGCATCGCCAAAGGTCAAAAAGGTCGTGCTCGGACATGAGAGGTTGAAGAATCGATCTATTGGAAGAGGTAAGTAGTGAACAGTCCAGGGATCTGTTGACAATGCAGTTGAAATCCCCGCAGAGAAGAAGGGAACCACGCTTAACCCTATTAACTATTTTCATAAGGGATCTCAAAAAAGAAACTGGTCTATAATTAGGAGCATAAACATTCACGATTGTATAGGTGGAATTATTTAAATCACACACCAAAATAATGTACTGTCCATTCGGATCACAGATTATTTCGTGCAAAGTGAAGGTCACTGTGCTTTTAATTGCCAACATGACTCCCCGTTTCTTGACCTGGGCTGAAGCAAAAAAGATATGAGGGAAGTGTTTGTGAGAACACTGAGGTTGCTTATTGGCCATGAAATGGGTCTCTTGAGCACATAAGATATCAGCTTTAAGAGCGAGGGAATCTTTCCACATTGCATTCCTTTTAAATGGGCTGTTAAGCCCGTGAACATTCATAGACACAAACGTTAAGGCCATGAGATCCGTAGAAAAGTACTAGGGTAGTAAGCATAAACTGCAAAAAAAATAATTTGTAGTAAAATTGTTTTACGTAAAGGTGGCGCTGTTGTAGTATGAATTACCTTCTTATACAAACTTGAAGTGTGAAGCCTGGTAGAACGTGTCCAATCTTCTGCAGAAACGTTGAGTAGTGTATAGGGCTCCTCTAGAATATGGAAAATGAAAAAAAAGAAAGACACCTCCAAAAAATAAAAGAGAACAAGAGAAATAATGAAAAATAAAATGAATAACATAAAAATGTGAAGAACTCCACAAAGTGCGAGAAACTCTCGCATAACTTCTATAGGGGGGAATAAACTCCTAAATGAACCAAGATACAGACAAACTTATTGACTGACGGTACATAACCCGGCCAGGTCAGAGTAAATACTTTATGTAGGGTGCTCATCAGTAGTTCAGAAATAGGTGATTTAAGTTACGGACCATTCAGGGGACAAGTGAGCAGGTGCTGCTTTTGGAGAAGTGGGGGGAGCTTCTTCCGGGAGCAAACCCCATTGTTTAGCTAATTTTAGACCTTCTTCAAGATTTCTAATGACGTGGGTGCGGTTCTCCCTAGTAATTAACAGCTTCGTAGGAAACCCCCAGGAATAGGTGATCTTATGATTTTGCAACATTTTGGTAAGAGATGATAGATTCTTACGGGCCATCATGGTGTGCTGAGATAGATCAGAATATAATGTAACGCCCGAATAAGGGGGAGGTAGGGGCTGGTTCTTCCGGGAGAACCTCATCAAGTCATCTTTAATGTGAAAATAGTGTATACGGGCTATAACATCCCTAGGAACCTTTTCAGGAAGGAACTTGGGCTTAGGAAGGCGATGGGCTCTGTCAACAATGATTTCGCTCCTAGGAGCATCAGGCAGCATGGCAGCAATAAAGTCTTGTACATAGCCCCTCAATTCGGAAGGTGTCACAGATTCCTCCACCCCCCTCAACTTCACATTATTCCTGCGGGAACGGTCTTCAAAATCTGCTAATTTTTCACGCATTGCTTGAATATCATCCTCTACTTCATAATGATCATCCACTAGATCATTGTGAGCAACAGTGAAGTCGGCCATTTTATCCTCCAAATGACTCACTCTCCCTCCCATGTCGCATACTTCTTGTCTGATCTGCGAAACACACTGCATCATATCCCTATGAAGGGAAACGCTAAGGGGGCGTGGCCTAGCACCGCATGGAGTAGGACGCTCTTCAGAGTAGCTCCGTCCGTTACTCCTGTACCTGATTATCCTGAGCCTCACCTGGGACCCCATTTACTAAGGAACTGACCCCTCTGGCACCGGGAACACTTGGGATCATGTCGCCACCGAAAGCGGCGAAATCTGCAGCCCTGGCGAAGCTAGATCAATATCGCCGCATGGATGAGGCCGAGGAAGATGGCGCCTCGGCGGATGCGGGGGGGGGCAGGCCGGCAGGAGACACGGCCCGTCTACTTGAGGCTATTACCCTCTGTCGGACCTCGCTCACTACACAGATAGAGGAGGTCAGGACTGATATCTCTCTGATTCGGCAGGATTTACACAAATTGCGCGACCGTGTCAAGACGGCAGAAACCCGGATCAGCGCGGTGGAGGACGCGGTCCCTCCTCTACAAGATACATCCGATCGCATGCAGCGGCAGATACAACAACTATTTACAAAGCAAGATGACATGGAGAACAGATTAAGGAGGTGTAATCTGCGCCTCATTGGGCTGCCTGAGGGAGCCGAAGGGAGAGACCCCACCGCGTTCCTAGAAGACCTGCTGACCAAAACATACGGTAGGGAGAACTTCTCCCCCATGTTTGCTGTTGAAAGGGCCCACCGTATGCCTGCAAGACCACCACCGCAGGGAGCCCCCCCGCGTACATTTATAGCCAAGCTCCTAAATTACAAGGACCGGGATGCTGCACTGCGCCTCGCCAGGGAGAAGGGCAACATCCCCATGGGAAATGTTCGGGTTGCTGTTTTCCCGGATTTCTCTGCTGAGATTCAACGCCGGCGACAGGGCTTTATGGAGGCTAAGCGCCAATTGCGTACCCGCCACATCAAATACGCCATGCTCTTCCCGGCTCGCCTCAGGATCGAGCATGAGGATCGGGCAATTTTCTTTGAGGACCCGGAGGAGGTGATCACCTGGTTGGAGCGAAGAGCAAGGCCCAGAGAGGAGGACTGACACCCGTAGTGAGTACTGCCATGACACAATCCTTCCTCCTCTGTCCCATACCTCCCCACTTTACCCGCGTTCACTTTGGCAATACTCGGTGAGGTAATGCTACAGACTGAGAATCCAGATGCTCCCAGGCCGTTCTTACCCCCCATCAGTGTTGTCCCCCCTCAAGCACCAGCCCGCTCTGTGGGGTTCCTTTATCCTGGACATGTGGATGATGGCCAGTGCACGCACTGTGGGGGAAAAAAAATTTATTTTTATTTTTTTTCTCTTCTCCTTCCCCCCCCTTTTTTTTTTTTTTTTACTTTTTATTCCTCTCATACTCTTCACAATGTTGTGTATACCTTTGCTGCCAGAACGGCCTGTCCCCCCTCCTCCCCATGTCCCCCTGCAGTGATTCCTCTCTACCTACCTCACCCAGTTATACCCCCCACACGTTCTGGGGTCAGTTCGATAGTCACCTTATTGCCTTTGTATATACCCCTGGGGTCCAGTGGGGCCCGTGTTGTTGCACAAGAGGTCGGAGCCTCAGGAGACTGGTGGTCCTACCCACCTAGCACAAGGTGCAGCGAGACTTTTCCCCCCCTGTGGAAAGGAAGTATGACTATAGCATTTGGAGCTGCAGCATTGCTGCGATTTTCACCGCCCTCATTATTGGAGGCCTCATGTGTAGCTTTTATGATACTCTGCAGCTCCATCAGTATATCCTTATGTGCCTATTTCGTGCAAAGCATGTGTTTCCACAGTTAGGATTTATTCCTATGTTCTGGGATGATGCCTACACCAAGTTCTTGGGGTGTAAGGCGGGGTGGGGGGTGGGGGGAGGGGGAAAGTTTCAGTTTAAGTTGAGTGAATTGTTGTTTATTACGGTGTGGGAATGGTTCTCTGTACTGATCAATACACTGCTATGGGCCTTTTTTGTGCAATGTGAATATATACCTGTGTATGCATCTTTAATACCACATCTGTTGTCTCTGATCGTTGATCCTCACGCGAGGCTGTCCAATGCAGTTGAGCCCGGCTATTTAGCAGAGCACGGACCATGGCATCTTTAAAATTCCTCACCTGGAATGTTAGGGGCATGCGCGAGAAGGTCAAGCGATCAGCGATCTTAATGTTCCTCAAGAAACAGAGGGCAGACATAGTAGTCCTAGTTGAGACGCACATAGAGGGTAGGCTACAGATGGCACTCCGTAGGCCATGGGTCGGTTGGGTATTTCACTCGACCCACACGTCCCATTCCCGAGGAGTCTCGGTACTGGTAGCCAAGTCGGTACATTTCGAGCTGGGCAAGGTCTCCACGGACCCTCAGGGCCGATATGTGTTTCTATATGCAAAACTATATGGTGAGCCATTCCTCATAATGGCGTTTTATGTCCCTCCTCCCTTTTCCATGTCTATAATAATTGAGGGGATCGCCTTCATGGCAAATTACCCCACGGTCCAGGCAGTCTGGCTGGGGGACTTCAATACTGTTTTCAACCCCGCCCTGGATAGGCTGGGAGGTGCACCCCCCCTTACCCCGGATGTGAGGACTGACACTAAATTCTCCAAACTGATCTCCTCCCTGCATTTAATAGATTCCCTGAGACATAAATTCCCACACAAAAGAATGTACTCCTGTTTCTCTGCCACACATAGCTCTATGTCCAGAATAGACTTTATCCTCATTTCTCAAGGGCTTACTCCCAGGCTGTCGGAGGCTAGGTTTGGCCCGAGGCTACTGTCTGACCACAGCCCATATTGGATCACACTGAGTGTCCCCATTGACAAGCCGAGGAGGACTTGGCGCCTGAACCCTTTTTGGCTTTCGCTGCTCCCGGAGGGAGATGACCTCTCGGATGAGTGGGAGTCTTTCTTTAGGAATAACGATGGCTCTGCCCCTGTGGCCGTGGTATGGGAATCATTTAAAATTCATGCCCGCATGTCTCTAATCTCCCGCATTAACAAGATTAAATCAGACTCAGCAGAAGCCTTTGATGAGGCGCTGCTGGAGTTATCCCGCGTAGACCAAAGCTATGTAACAGACCCAATGCCGGAAGCGGCGAAGGCGCTTAAACTCCAGACTAGAGTAGTGAACCACCTACAGTTTGAAAGGGCTAGACGACAGTTATTCTTCGCCAAACAAAAGCTGTTTGAACATGGGGAACGAGCTGGTAAACTTTTAGCCTATTTGGTTCATAGCGAGGACAGACCACCAGTGGTCATTTCCCTGCAGGGGCCGGATGGACAACGGGTGACGGATCCGTCGTCTGTGTCCTCCAAATTCAAGGATTTCTTCACTGATCTGTATAAATCCATGAGCCCGGCAGATGACAGCCTTATGGATTCATTCTTCACCACCATCACCCTCCCCACCCTAAAAACTGAACAGATTGCCCTCCTTGAGTCGCCTTTGACTTCTGAGGAAATAGCTGAGGCTATTGCCGCATTCGCTCGTTCCAAGCCCCAGGCTCGGACGGACTTCCAATTGAATTTTACTCTCACTATGGCCACATCCTCTCCCCAAAACTGCTACAGTTGTACAACCACATGTTTAAAACGCATACCCTTCCTCCGACCATGAGAGAGGCGACCATTGTCCTTATCCCAAAATCGGGTAAGGACCCCGGCTATCCAGAGTCCTATCGCCCCATATCTCTATTGCAAGTAGATGTTAAAATCCTCGCAAAAGTACTAGCAAATAGACTTAATAACGTTATCCTATCTCTAATACATACAGACCAGGCGGGGTTCATGCCCGGGCGTAATACTTCCTTTAATCTTCGAAGGCTCTACATAAACTTGCAGGCCACACATGATAATGTGGGGTCCAGAGTACTGGTGACACTGGATACGGCCAAGGCCTTTGACTCCGTGGAATGGAGATACTTGTGGCGCTGTCTTGAGGCTTATGGCTTCGGCCCCAAATTTCGCAAATGGGTTAGCCTTCTCTACCAGGACCCCACGGCCAAGGTGGTGGCGAATGGCTGGCCGTCTCCCCCCTTTGCCTTGAGCAGGGGCACGAGACAAGGCTGCCCTCTCTCTCCACTTCTGTACGCCCTTGCTGCAGAACCCCTTGCAATATCCATACGCGCCAACCCAGAGATAGAGGGATGCCGATCAGGCTCACTGATAGAGAAAATTAGTATGTACGCAGATGACACTTTACTATATCTGGCAGATTCAGGCCCCTCCCTACACGCGGCACTTCAGACGATCGAACAGTTTGGAATTTTCTCTGGACTCAAGATTAATTGGGGGAAGTCGCAAATCCTTCCGATTGATTGCTTCCCACCGTCTGAATCCCAGTCCACCATGCCACTCCAGAGGGTGGACGTCATTAAATATCTGGGAGTACACATCTCTAGACACCCAGCCGACTACACTACACTCAATACAGAGCCACTTTTTGACCTGGTCAAGACTAAAATCAGAACGTGGTCTCTCTTACCACTGGGGGTCTGGGGTCGCATAAATCTCGTGAAGATGGTCCTCCTCCCTAAACTGCTCTACACCTTTTGGCATACCCCAGTGTACATCCCCTTAAAATTCTTTAAATCTATGGAAGCCCTCCTTAAGCCCTTCATATGGCAGACAGGCAGACACAAACTAGCGTGGCAAACACTAAAGAACCCGACGGACATGGGGGGCATGGCTCTGCCGGATCTCAATCTGTATTATATAGCTGCGCAATTATCACAGCTATATCATGTAGACAAAACTGACAGCCAGCGATTTCTGACTTTGCTGTGCCCACGCGAGGCTCAGCTCACCAGAGATGCACTTTACGCGGTATCAGTGGGTTCCGGAGACACTATGTCAAGGAGGGAGACAAAGTCCCTCCTAGGACATTATAGAAGAATATGGGACCTCGCATCCACCAAACTGGGAATACCCGGGTACAATGACTACACGCCACTCTGGCATAATAGAACCCTACGGGAGCTCTCCAATGTTCAAGGATCTGAACTGTGGGCTGCACAGGGAGTCTTTTACTTACATCACCTATTATCCAATGGAAACTTGAAAACCTACCAAACACTTAAAGAAGAATTCACACTACGTGACAACATGCTGTTTAGGTTTTATCAGTTAAGACACGCAGCCCAGGTACAGTTCTCACGCAATTACCCACAATCTACATTGCACCCCATAATGGCTATAGTTAAAAGTAGGGATCCCAACAAACTCATATCCGCGTTTTATAATATGCTATCTGCCCCTCCAGCCGCCAGGATAACATCTGCTGTAAAATGTCGCTGGGAAAGGGAGGTGGGGATCTTGGAAGATGAGGAGTGGGAGGAAGCTCTAGAGACTTGCAAACTTGTGTCCCCTAAACTTTCAGACCGCCTTACACAAATATACATCACCCACAGGGCATATCTGACCCCAATACGCGTGGCCAGATACAAACGTACCCAATCTACCCTGTGTGTGTTGTGCACTCAAGAGACAGGGACGTTTTTTCATCTTATTTGGGCATGCCCGAAAATTCAAGACCTCTGGAAACAAATCATAACATTCCTCCATGACACAATGGGAGCCCCTATCGTGTTAGATCCCAGACAATGCCTGCTGGGGATTTTCCCCACAGGTCTGGATAAATATACCAAGATTTTCCTGCACGAGACGTTGTTCTCTGTCAGAAAGGTCATAGCCCGCAAATGGATGAGGCAACTTCCCCCCACCTTTTCAGAATGGAAAGCCGAAATTAATGTGACCCTGCCCTACAAAAAATGTGTATATATAAACAGAGCCTGCCCAGACAAATACTATACAATATGGGGCAGATGGTTGAATGAATCTGAATCCTGCAATTAAACTCATAATGCTTATAAATACCCGAACTACACCCCGCCTATTGTCCCCAAGCTTTTTATTCTAATTGGTGACCTTCATGCCCCCAGGCAAAGACAGGTGTCCCCTTATGCTACAGTTGCTAGACTAGCTCTAATTGAAATGCTCATGTTTAATGTCGGTATTGACTGTGTAAACCCCCCTTTGTTTTTGTATGTAACCATGAAACGTTGATTGTTTAATGTATGCAAATTCACCCAATAAACTTGTTTAATGGAAAAAAAAGAAGGGAAACTCTAAGAGTCACAAGCATGTCCTTCATTACTGTATCACTAAGAGGGGCCCCAGAGGTGGGAAAGTCATGAATCTGATCAATAAAGTCCCTGGTGCTATTCTGTGAGTCACATGGTGCTTCTAGCTCCCCTGCATACCTGTGCTCCACGGATCTTTTCTGAGCTGATTTCTGCGGGCTGGTGATTGGGGAGGGAATCGGAGTGGATCCACCGCTCTCGCCTCCTCCGCTGTGTAGTGATGTTCTTTCTGCTCGGTACGGCGGGTGTTGTGCAGCTTCACTGCCTTGCAGGCTGCGCCGTGAGCCGGAGGTCCGGCCGCCATCTTGGGGCCTGGGAGTACTCGCCGACGGAAAGAAATCCGTCAGTTTAGCCGGCTTCTTGTCGGTTTTCCGCTTCCCCATCGAGGCTGCAATAGTTCCGCCGCAGTCCCCAGCAAGAGTGAGTGAATGAGGAGCCGGGTATGTCGCTTAAAGCCGCTGTTCCACGGTTCACTTGCACGGAGCTCCGACTCACGCGACCATCCGCTCCAGCTGCCGGCCACGCCCCCCCGGTGGATATATTTATTTCTTCAGTATTTACTCACTCTCCCTTCTTCCTGTGGTTTGCAACTTGGTTTGCAGGGTTAGCTTAGTTTGGTTTGAAGGTATGTGAATTAGTTCGGTGACTTAGTTGTTCGGTTAGGAGGTATGAAGGTATGGTATGATGAGTGGTTCGGTATGGTGGAACTACAAGTGAACACACAGCTAGATCAGTATTCAGTTCTAATCACACTATTTACAACAAGAACATATATATAACTGTATAAATACCTATTTTGCCCTTTGCTTACATAAAACTGATCATGCTAAAAGACTTGCTTGAGAGCTGTGGAGGGACCGGTGGGCATAGGTTTTTATATTTAGTAGCTACAGGAATCAGCACGTCGTGCGTTTTCCTTGCAGCTTCTTTGGGGATTTTTTCCACGTTTTGATCATATACATTATATTATATTCTTTAATTTCCATCATATTCATATTCCACATATGAATCAATATACGCATTAATATTAATGTATTATCACTTTTTTTCACTGCCGCCTTGTTCACTATTTTAGTAACATGTGATTTACTTGCACTTGATGATTTTTTGAATTTCATTGCTTCCTTTCATTCACACAGGTGCACTCTGATTTTGCCACAGCTAAAGCATTGCCTCATAGGCTCTCCTCCACTAGTGGCCAATTCGGGTCACATGTCTTTTGTTAGCACTATTTATTTTGTGTGTGTTTTAGTTGTACGTAGGCCATGAATAAGCACTAACCAAGTGTGAAATGCGTCGGCTGTTTTTTGATTCTTGCTGTGTATCTGTGGTGCCTGCTTATGCTTTTTCAATAAAGACAACTCAAGAGTTTTCCGGTGTGCGGCCGTCCATCCGTTCTTTGTTATTTCCATTATTTTATGGACTTGGTATCTGTGCCTGCTCATCCCAGGGAGCTTTTGTACCTGCTACCTATCCCCCAGGTTACAATATATATATATATATATATATATATATATATATATATATATATATAGGTCATTCTCAAAAAAATAGCATATTGTGATAAAGTTCATTATTTTCTGTAATGTACTGATAAACATTAGACTTTCATATATTTTAGATTCATTACACACAACTGAAGTAGTTCAAGCCTTTTTTTTTGTTTTAATATTGATGATTTTGGCATACAGCTCATGAAAACCAAAAATTCCTATCTCAAAAAATTAGCATATCATGAAAAGGTTCTCTAAACAAGCTCTTAACCTAATCATCTGAATCAACTAATTAACTAATTAAAAAGATTCCTGAGGCTTTTAAAAACTCCCAGCCTGGTTCATTACTCCAAACCGCAATCATGGGTAAGACTGCCGACCTGACTGCTGTCCAGAAGGCCATTATTGACACCCTCAAGCAAGAGGGAAAGACACAGAAAGACATTTCTGAACGAATAGGCTGTTCCCAGAGTGCTGTATCAAGGCACCTCAGTGGGAAGGAAAAAGTGTGGCAGAAAACGCTGCACAACGAGAAGAGGTGACCGGACCCTGAGGAAGATTGTGGAGAAGGACCGATTCCAGACCTTGGGGGACCTGCGGAAGCAGTGGACTGAGTCTGGAGTAGAAACATCCAGAGCCACCGTGTACAGGCGTGTGCAGGAAATGGGCTACAGGTGCCGCATTCCCCAGGTCAAGCCACTTTTGAACCAGAAACAGCGGCAGAAGCGCCTGACCTGGGCTACAGAGAAGCAACACTGGACTGTTGCTCAGTGGTCCAAAGTACTTTTTTCGGATGAAAGCAAATTTTGCATGTCATTCGGTAATCAAGGTGCCAGAGTCTGGAGAAAGACTGGGGAGAGGGAAATGCCAAAATGCCTGAAGTCCAGTGTCAAGTACCCACAGTCAGTGATGGTCTGGGGTGCCATGTCAGCTGCTGGTGTTGGTCCACTGTGTTTTATCAAGGGCAGGGTGAATTCAGCTAGCTATCAGGACATTTTGGAGCACTTCATGCTTCCATCTGCTGAAAAGTTTTATGGAGATGAAGATTTCATTTTTCAGCACGTTCACAGTGCCAAAACCACTGGTAAATGGTTTACTGACCATGGTATTACTGTGCTCAATTGGCCTGCCATCTCTCCTGACCTGAACCCCATAGAGAATCTGTGGGATATTGGGAAAAGAAAGTTGAGAGACGCAAGACTCAACACTCTGGATGAGCTTAAGGCCGCTACCGAAGCATCCTGGGCCTCCATAACACCTCAGCAGTGCCACAGGCTAATTGCCTCCATGACATGCCACATTGAAGCAGTAATTTCTGCAAAATGATTCCCAACCAAGTATTGAGTGCATAACTGAACAGAATTATTTGAAGGTTGACTTTTTTTATTAAAAACACTTTTCTTTTATTGGTCGGATGAAATATGCTAATTTTTTGAGATAGGAATTTTGGGTTTTCATGAGCTGTATGCCAAAATCATCAATATTAAAACAATAAAAAGGCTTGAACTACTTCAGTTGTGTGTAATGAATCTAAAATATATGAAAGTCTAATGTTTATCAGTACATTACAGAAAATAATGAACTTTATCACAATATGCTAATTTTTTGAGAATGACCTGTATATATACTAAGAAACATGCATACACACTCAGGTATATACACTCATATATATATATACACACACACATCTGTATACACTCAGATATATATATATATATACACACTCAGATGTATACAGTACATATTCTCAATTATATACATACACACTGAGATACATAGATGCACTCAGATACACAACAAACATGTATAAATACTCATGACACAACATACTGTGAGGTGAATACTAAACTTGCATGAATAGTTTGGTAATGTGCAGCCAGCTTCTCTCCTCCCCTCTCTGTCCTGCTGTCCCCTCACACTCAGTGCAGCTCCTTCCTCTTCCCCCCCACTCACTCACACACAGCTCTCTCCAATACATTTCTGTCAGAGTGAACAGTCCTGGCAGGGTTCCAGTAGCCGGGACTAGAAGCAGAGCATCGGCAAATGCGGCCAGGAGGTTCTGTATCCCTCCACAGAGAGAAACAAGTCCCTTGTAATTCAGGCTGTTTCCACCCAGACAGTTGCATATATGTAAATATAGGTGACATTCTGATACATGTTATGAATCCTATTTTCTGATTACGCTTTTATGAGGGTGTTATAAGAATTTTTGAGGGTGCCCTGGTGTCTGGGTGACAGGCAGTCATAAAACCCGGGCAGAGGATGTAAAAACCGGACTGTCCGGGTGAATCCCAGACAGGTGGCAACCCTAAGATGGGGGGAACTGGGATAAGGACGGAGAGGGACCCCTGTAATCAGGGCAAGAAGGACCCCTGGGATGGGGACAGAGAGGGACCCCTGGGAAAGAGGGCATAGAGGGACCCCTGGGAAAGAGGGCAGAGAGGGACCCCTGGGGAAGAGGGCAGAGAGGGACCCCTGGGGAAGAGGACAGAGAGGGACCCCTGGGGAAGAGGACAGAGAGGGACCCCTGGGGAAGAGGACAAAGAGGGACCCCTGGGGAAGAGGACAGGGACTGCAATGAGGGCAGAGAAGGACCCATGGAATAAGGACAGAAGGGGGGGACACTGGGAGGAGGACAGAGAGAGACCCCTGGGATGATGACATGGTGGGACCCCTGGGATGATGACATGGTGGGACCCCTGGGACGAGAACAGAGAGGATGCCCTGGGACGATGACAGAGAGGGACCCCTGGGATGATGACAGGGTGGGACCCCTGGGATGAGGACAGAAAGGGACCCCGCAATGAGGGCAGAAGGGGGGCACTGGGAGGAGGACAGAGAGGTACCCCTGGGATGAGTACAGAGAGGGAGCCCAGGGATGAGGATAGAGAGGTTACCCCTGGGATGAGGACAGAAAGGGACCCCTGGGATGAGGACAGAGAGGGACCCCGCAATGAGGGCAGAAGGGTGTGCCCTGGGATGAGGATAGAGAGGTACCCCTGGGATGAGGATAGAGAGGGACCCCGTGGGGTGAGGACAAAAAGGGACCCCCTGGGATGAGGACAGAAGGGGACCCCCGGGATGAGGACAGAGAGAGACCCCGCAATGAGGGGGGGCACTGGGATGAGAACAGAGAGGGACCCCTGGGATGAGGACAGAAGGGGACCCCCGGGATGCGAACAGAGAGGGACCCCGCAATGAGGGGGGCACTGGGATGAGGACAAAAAGGGACCATTGGGATGAGGACAGAAGGGGGGCACTGGGAGGACAGAGAGGGGGCCCTGAGATGAAGACTGTTAGTGCAATTAGGCTGTACGCAGAGCACACAGCCAAATCTTGTGTCTCTAATAAAAATAGGCACACGTAGTCTTAACCACTTAAGGACCGCTAACGCCGACATACATCGGCAGAATAGCACGGCTTGGCACAGGCACCTACAGGTACATTGCCCTTTAAGTGTCCAGCCATGGGTCCAGCCCTTTAAGTGTCCAAAGCTCCGTGACTGCGCCCGCGGACCCGATCGCCGCCGGTGTCCCAAGATCGGGTCACAAAAGCTGAAGAACTGGGAGAGTGAGTGTAAAAACACCTTCCCCGTTATAGGGAACGACAATCAGTGATGTCACACCTACAGCCACGCCCCCCTACAATAAGAATCACTGCCTTAGGGCACACTTAACCCCTTAGCACCCCCTAGTGGTTAACCCCTTTACTGTCACAGTAATCGGTGCATTTTTATAGCACCTTTCGCTGTGAAAATGACAATGATCCCAAAAATGTGTCAAGTGTCCGATGTGTCCGCCATAATGTCGCAGTCACGAAAAAAAACGCTGATCGTCGCCATTACTAGTAAAAAAATATATTAATAAAAATGCCATAAAACTATCCCCTATTTTGTATTATGAAAGAATAACTTTTGCGTGAACCAATCAATAAACGCTTATTGCAATTTTTTTTACCAAAAATAAGTAGAATACATATCGGCCTAAACTGAGGAAAAAAAATGTTTTTTTTTATATATTTTATGGGGATATTTATTGTAGCAAAAAGTAAAATATATATATATATATTTTTTTTTTAATTGTCGCTCTACTTTTGTTTACAGCGCAAATAATAAAAACCACAGAGGTGATCAAATACCACCAAAAAAAAGCTGTATATGTGGGGAAAAAAGGGACGCCAATTTTGTTTGAGAGCCATGTCGCACGACCGCGCAATTGTCAGTTAAAGCAACGCAGTGCCGAATCACAAAAAGGGGCAAGGTTCTTAACCTGCATTATGGTGCGGGTCTTAAGTGGTTAATGAATATAATGCATCTTACCAATCATTCTATTTCCCATTCATCCAAGTAAAAAGACATCACCATCCTATGTTCTCGGTTCCGCCAGCATGACTGACTGACTTTAGCCAGCTTGGCCTTTTATTATCACCATCCCAAAAGAAATTAGGAAGTAATGTCACAGCATGTGCCCTCCACACAGGAAAATTACCATATAAGGATGTGACAATACAGGAAACCCTTCCGACAGGGTTAGTTAAATGCATACAACAACATGATTAATATAACAACCAATGAACACAATTTCTGATGAGGGGAGCTTATCTACAGGTGTACGCTCATGTCACCACATCGATGTTGATCAGGCATATAGAGGCGACAAGAGTGTACATTCACTGAACCGATGCGTTTGCAGAGTGGACACATCTCCCCCAGGCTAATGTCTGTGCATCACACAGGGGCCCTTTCGCGGCAGACATATCCTCACTCCGCAAACACCTTTCTCCAAATCTGGAAGTTTATCTCAACCCCACCCGATCAGTTCAGAAGTTCAGGGGTCTCCAAAGATCCAACAAAAAGAGATTCTTTCTTTCGAGGTTTGGATTACGTGCTGTCTCAGGGGGTAATCAAGAAAGTTCCTCTAAGAGAACAAGGTGTAGGGTTCTATTCTAACCTCTTTGTGGTTCCAAAACCAAATGGAGACGTCAGACCCATTCTGGACTTAAAGGATTTAAACCAGTTTACTGGACATTCGCCATATCCGAATGGAAACCATTCGGTCTGTGGTCGCCACCCTACAAGGCGGGGAGTATTTGGTGTCCATATACATCAAGGATGCCTGTTTACATGTGCCTATTTATCCCACTCACCAAAGGTTCCTAAGATTCGCGATAGAGCATCGCCACTTTCAGTTTTTGGCTCTACCTTTTGGTTTGGCCACTGCACTCCAGGTGTTTACAAAAGTTCTGGCCCCACTGTTGGCAAACTTGAGAGCACAGGGCATAACGGTGACAGTCTATCTAGACAATCTACTTGTGATAGATCAGTCAGTGGCAGGACTAGATCACACAGTACTCAATATGGTGAAATACCTGGAGCATTAAGGATGGATCATTTGAGACTACTGCAGGGCAGCATTCTGGCTGCTTGGAACGGGGAAACCAAGCTCTGGATTTTCCCATGTGCCTGTCTCCACAGGTGCGCCAAAGCTTCAGTAGGTGGTTGAAAACCAAGAACTTGCGGAAAGGAAGGTCCTTCCTCCCAGTCACCTGGAAGGTGGTGTCAACAGATACCAGCCTGTTGGGCTGGGGAGCAGTGTTAGAAGAAGCCTCGGCCCAGGGTTCCTGGGCCAAAACCAAGGAGAGCCTGCCCATCAATAGTCTGGAAATTCGGGCAGTATACTTAGCTCTCAGAACATGGACTCACAGATTACAGGGCCATCCGATTCGGATTTAATCCGACATTGCTACTGCAGTAGCTTATAGCAATCACCAAGGAGGCACCCAGAGTCGGGATGCTCAGAAAGAGGTGAATCGGATTTTGAGATGGGCAGAAAAACATGTTCCTTGTCTTTTTGCTATCTTCATTTCAGGGGTAGAAAACTTCAAGCGGACTATCTAAGTCACCAGCAACTGTCTCCAGGAGAGTGGTCTCTACACCCCGATATCTTTCAGGCAATATGCCAGAGATGGGGGACCCTGGATGTAGATGTCATGTCCCGGGGTGTATTCGAACCGGGATCTCCTTGGTCTCTTAAACCACAGCCTTACCTGCTGTGCCACAGAAGAGATCTAGACCTTGGGAATGTCCTTACTGTGTTCAACACTACCTCGGACTCACCAGCTCCACCTGCTGCCAGCTGTGGACAATTCTCAATCTGGACAGCCTTTAAATAGTAAGTGAGGTCATCACTCAGCGCCCGTTTATTGGATTACTTCCTGGGTGTTTTGACTTCAGTGATCTTCTTTGTATTGAACTCCTGCCTGATATCCCGACTATTCTACAGCCTGCTGATTTTGTACCTTACCGCCAGATCGTGTATGACCTTTGCCTGCTTGACCCTTCTCCGGATTTCGATTGTGAACTATTTGCCTGATCCGTTGCCGACCGTATCTGCCTGACGACGCTTTGCCTGGATCTCCAGCATACTACTTCCACTTCGGACACTACATTTTACAGGTACCTTACATTATAAATGGGCCACAATCACAGTGGAACCTGCTGAGATTTTTAAGGCGATTACACGTCAGGGACAATTGATCGGATCGCATGAACAGCATCTTTCTTCCCTGGACGCCAAGTTAGATGAACTTTGCACTATGCTCAAATCTTGTTTGCCTGGTTCCTCTGCAACGGTCCAGACGCCGGATCCTACTCCTGCTACGATCCAACCCGCCTCTTCTGTACCACCAAAACTTCCTTTGCCTGACAAGTTTGGTGGTGATACTGAGGACTGCAGAGGCTTTTTAAATGTTTGCCGTTTGCATTTCCGCAACAACCCTGTAACTTTTAGCACTTCATCTGCCAAAGTGACTTTTGTAATTTCCTTGTTAAAGGGGAAGGCCCTGGCCTGGGTCTCTCCTTATTTGGAACGCAACGATCCTGTACTCCAAAATGCTGACAAATTTCTGGCCTCTCTTCAGACTGTATTTGACAAGCCAGATAGAGCTTCTGCAGCTGACTACTCCCTCTTGGACATACAACAAGCCACCAGATCTGTGGCACAGTATGCTATTGAGTTCCGTACCCTTGCTGCTGAGACTAATTGGCACTCAAGGGCATTACGTGCAGCCTTCCGAAAGGGTCTTACGGATCGCATCAAGGACAAATTAGTCTATAAGGATCTCCCAGAAGACCTTGAGAAATCCATAGAGCTGTGTGTTCGTCTGGATGTCCGGTACCATGAAAGGTGCCAAGAGAGACTTAGAACCCGCAAGTTTCCTAAGCCAGTTTACCGTTTGGCCCCTAACTTCCAAGCACCACCTCAGCCAGAACCTGAAACCTCTGTTGAACCCCAGGCACCTGTGGAACCCATGGATGTGAGCCGTCTCCACCTAACTGAGTCAGAGAAACAAAGGAGGCGTTCATTGGGCCTATGCCTGTACTGTGGACTTAAAGGACATTTAGTATCAGTCTGCCCTTCCCGTCCAGTAAAAGACAGGGTCTAACCAGTGTTGGAGAAGCTGGCTTAGACCTGACAGGTAGATCCTCCAAGACCATGATTACTGTTCCGGCTACTATACATTTACCTTCTAAGCTTGTTTTCTGCGAGGCTTTTGTGGATTCTGGAGCTGCTGGCATATTCTTGGACTACACTTTTGCAAGAAAGAACATCCCGTTTGTTCCAAAGTCTAGACCCCTGAACATTACCACCCTGAATGGACAGCCCTTGGGAGATGGCATTGTGAAGTTCGAGACTACGACAATCACCCTTCAGGTAGGCCTCCTCCACAAAGAGGAAGTTGTCTTGTCTCTCATTGATTCTCCGCTTCTGCCTATCATCCTTGGTTACCCATGGTTGCAACTTCACAACCCTTCTATTGATTGGGAAAATGGAGAACTAACCTCCTGGGGATCGTCCTGTCGCCCTAACTGTTTGTCTCAACCCAAAAGACTTTCTGCTTGCATGTTGGCTCTTGTGACTATCCCACCTACCTTGCCTCGTGAATACAATGACTTTGCAGATGTATTTTGCAAGCAAAAGGCAGAGGTGTTACCTCCACATCGTCCTTTTGACTGTACAATTAAATTGATTCCCGGAGCACCTCTTCCCAAAGGAAAGACCTACCCCCTGTCTCTGCCTGAACAAAAGTCTATGGAGGAATACGTTAGAGACAACTTGGAAAGAGGTTTTATCCGACCCTCTTCTCCAGTAGGAGCAGGTTTTTTCTTCGTTGAAAAGAAAGATGGGGGCCTTCGACCATGCATAGACTATCGGGGGTTAAATCAAATCACCGTAAAGGACTCCTACCCTCTGCCTCTCATTCTTGAACTGTTTGATGTACTTAAGGGGGCTGTTATCTTCTCCAAGCTCGACCTACGAGGGGCTTAAAACCTGATTCGAATTAACGAGGGGGACGAGTGGAAGACAGCATTCAACACTCGTAATGGACACTTTGAATATTTGGTCATGCCATTTGGGTTGTGTAACGCACCTGCTGTCTTTCAACGTTTCATGAATGACATTTTCCATGATTTCAGCAACCGTTTTGTGATCATCTACTTGGACGACATTTTAATCTTTTCCAAGACTCATCTAGAGCACATCTCACATGTGAAACAGGTATTACAACGACTTAGAGAAAACCATCTTTATGCAAAAATCTAAAAATGCAGTTTCCATCAAAGCTGTATTCCTTGCCTTGGGTACATCATAAGTGCTGACGGTTTCCAAATGGACCCTCAAAAACTTTTCGCTGTCTTGCAATGGCCCCAACTGACCACTTTAAGAAGACTCCAAAGATTTTTAGGGTTTGCAAATTACTACAGACGCTTCATTAAGAGTTTTGCCTCGGAGGGCAAGATAGGACTTCCTGTTTCCGGGGGAGGTACCTGAGGTATGGAGGAGTGAGCGTGCACGCTAAGGGGATCTAGCGGAGCTTGTGGTGTGTGTGCCTAGAAGAGCGGCAGATCTCATCCCTCTTCCCGTGCGCCCCTAACCCCCCCCCGGACGGAGTGTGGCGTGCAGCGTGTTGCCGCCGATGTCGCGGCGAGGACGGAGCGCAGCAAAAAGGAACAGAGGAACGAATATTCAGCCCGTCCAGCCCGCTCATTCATATATCACAAGATATATGACGGTGACACGGGGAGAGCCTCAGCCTGCACGGACGGATCCAGGAGAGCGGGGAGATCGGGGAGAGATAAGGAGACACTCCCTCATAGAGCACAGCCTACCATCCCCTGCAATAACCGGATCCACACAAGGCATAGACTGTTCAGGGAACGAGGGAGCAGAGAAAACACAGCAGCTGATTGGGATCGTGAAGGGCTGCGCCAAGGAAAGACAGCAGGTGAGCACAGGGGTGAATGGAGATGGAGATGTGGAGGCTGATTTAAAGTTGAATAGCAGGATTGAATCATTGACAGATGTGCCTTTATCTGACTTTCTACCACCAGTAGTACTGTATAAAACCTGCACACATCCCTTCTCACTAGATAAGACTGTCCCCCACCAGGTCACTCTATCTTGGGGTGAAACGACTTATGTTCACACTGCTCATACCAATCAGCTTGACCAGACTGACCAACCTGAATTAAATCAGATAATGAACCCACAACACATGTTACCAGCGCTGGGGGAGCAAGGGCTGGATAAACAACCCAACCAAATGAACAGCATAGAGGCTCAACTACAAGAAACCCCCCCCCCCCAGACATGACGCAGCTTATGCGGCTGATTCAAGCTCTTCCAACTAAAGAAGACATACAAACAATCTTACTAAATGTCACAGGTGTAATTAGAGCTGAGATTGAGGAAGTACGCTCCAAAGTGGGGAAAATTGATCAGAAAGTGGAGGGCCTGGAAAAACTACAAAACACCACAGCAACCAGACTTTCTATGTTAGAAGACAAGCTAATATCTCAACAGCAGCATATAATTAGATTGCAACTACAAGCTGAGGAGGCTGAAAATAGAAGCAGGAGAAATAATCTTTGCATTAAAGGTGTCCCTGAGGGCCTTGAGGGTCACTATTTTTAACAATATTCTGAAACGAGACCCGGACACACCGCTTGAGTTGGATCGAGTACATAAAGTCCCCACAACACTTCGGCAAGACTTAAATAACCAAGACCACCCCCGAGTTGTGCTGTGTAGGGTCCATCACTACAGAATGAAGGAGGAAATACTGAGGGCAGCATGGGGTGAGGGTTCAAGAGGTGCATGGGAGGGCACAGACATACAGATTTTCCCTGATCTGTGTTGGCAAACGAAACTTAGACGGCGCATGTTAAAACCTTTATTGGATCATATTCGCAACAATGGAGCTACGTACCGATGGGGGTTTCCACTAGCTTTAAACGTGAAAAGAGAAGGAAGATCTTTCTATCTGAGGGATCCCTCACAACTCCCAGCATTTTTCGAGTTCTTGGGCTCAGAGTCAATAACAACCCCTAATTGGCTGGATATATCCATAGTGGAAAGACCCTGAAAGTCTTTTTTTTTTTTTACATAAATCTTATAAATACAGAGAGGGCCACCATAGCAACGGTGATACAACCATCAAAAGCAGGGGCACCATCCAGAGTGACCCTGCCTGATTTTTTTTTATTTATTTTTTTATTTTTATTTTTTTTGGTGAACGTATTGGTGGGATCTCCCTCCTTTTTTGCCTACCTGAGTAACGATGGACATTGTCATTAAGTGAAAGGCAGGACTTTGGTTTGGATAGGTTCGATGGCTTGCTATGTTGTGTTTTTTTTTGTGTGATTTAGATATAGATGGGCAGTGCGCCCTAGAAAATATGGTTATTCATGTAGGGTTATGAAGCCCCTGTTTGACCTTGTTTGTCTTTATATATTTTTTTTTTTCTTTTTTTTTTTCCTTGTGTGTAGTCAATCTCAATTATAGTTATCTCCCGTGGGTGGAGGTGGGTAAGGTTAAGTGGGGGGAGGGTTTTTTTTTTTTTTTTTCTCACAGCACACACACGGAGCACACACGGAGCACGGAGCAAGACACAGCAGTAATCATCACTTACTCATATATGCACATATATACACACATGTACACGTAATCAATAACTTATTTTTTTTTTTTTTGAGTGTATAGAACACTTACTCCTTTAGGAGGGACACTTAGGACACATGTCACACAACTATTTTTTTTTTCTCCCGTGGATTTGTGTGGGGGGAGTCAGATAAGGGCAGATAAGGGTGGTGGGGTGGGACATGGGGGGGTATTGGGGCAAGATTGAAGTGAGTTTGGGGAAGGGTGTGGGGGGGGGAAGAGGGAAGGAGGGAGTCTGGGGGCGAGGGAGAACCTGGAGGGAGGTGGGTCAACACTAGGGGCCATGATCTGAGAGGAGACCGAAGGGGAGTATATGACAGCTTAGGTTGGGAAGCAGGAACCGCTTTCATGATGATTATTATCATAATTTATTTTAAGTGTCTTAGACTATTATGGAAGACCGCATATTTTGCAAAAATAGGGGCTTCCCCGAGCTTATAGGGCAAGATCTACCTGGTTTATAGGGGTATTTGGAAATCCCAAGTGACACTTGGGGGAGGGAGTACCCTCTTGTAATTAATTGTTTTTTTTATTTTTTATTATTAATTGATAAACATAAATGTTATAAAAGTGTGAAGGGGGTCTATGAAGGGTTAAAGGAGTAATGTCGAAGGTTGTATGTCTTGTCAAAGATAATAGAGGTTGACATAGAACATGGGTGGAATGAGTTGTATCTAGGAGGGAGTGGATTTGGTTTAACCGACAAATATGATGTGTAATGTTACAAAGGTGCGAAGGGGATTCATGAAGGGTGAAAGAAGTAATGCGGAATGTTGCATGTCTTGTCAAAATAACATAGGGTGACATAGAACACGAGCAAAATGGGTTGTACTTAGGAAGGGCACGCAGAGGTGGAGGGGAAACTTGTCTCTCCGCGGCGCTCCGCGTTCCTGGGGAGGGGGTGGGCGGATGGGGGGAGGGGGAGTAGCAGAATAGAAGGGGTATGCACACCCATGCAGAAGCATGACTCCCCGCTGTATCTCTATACCTTACCCCCAAGGCATCTCTCCTCCTATTGGAGGGAAGTCGGAGACGCGCGTGGGTTTTTCTTTTTTTTTTTTCTTCTTCTTCCGGGGGGCCGTGCCCCCGGAAACACCACTACCGGGAGGGGGATATAGATCCGAAGGTTCTACGGTAGCGGGTGTATCTAATACTCGGGCTCTTGGACAGAGGACCTGAATCCGAGGTACAGGGTTTATTAATTTTTTTTTTTCTCTTCTCCTTCTGCTCCCCGCTGGGTCCTCCCCGGACCCTCCCCCATCTCCCAACGATTCTTTTTTTTTTTTTTTTTCTCTTCTCCTCTCCCCTCTCTTTAAACCGTACAAAGCCAAATGACTAAAATGGATAGAATTAATCTTACCACTTATAATATCAAAGGGCTAAATATCCCAGAAAAAAAGAGCCAAACTAAAAATGGAGTTAGGGAGACTAAAAGCACAAATAGTGTTTCTCCAAGAAACGCATTTTAGAAAAGATAAGGTACCTAAGATGAAGTGTCAAAGATTTCCAGTAGTATATGTGGGAGCTTCCCAGTCATCAAAACCAAATGGGGTGGCTATACTGTTGGCTAAGAACATAAAGTGGAAAGAATCAAGAGTAACCATGGATGAAGA
Source organism: Rana kukunoris (assembly GCA_029574335.1). Lineage (NCBI taxonomy): Eukaryota > Metazoa > Chordata > Amphibia > Anura > Ranidae > Rana > Rana kukunoris. The sequence continues at coordinate 262,245,884 of CM056059.1, read as the reverse complement.
GGGACGATTTCTTATGGTCAAGGGGACAGTTAATGATAAAAAGGTAACCCTGGTAAATATCTATCTCCCCAATGACGACCCGGTCTCTAGGCTGGAAAAATTTGCAGAAACGTTAATGCAGCATAGGGAGGGGACGTTAATTGTGGGAGGAGATATGAATATGGTCCTAGATCCAACAATGGACTCCTCTAGGGGGGCCTATAATATTTCCAACCGTAAACTAATAACGGCAAGGGGAATTTTACAAAGCTTACAGATAGTAGACAGCTGGAGGACTTTGCATCCACACGAGAGAGACTATAGCTTTTATTCATCAAAACATATACAAGAATCGACTATCTATTCCTTGACCAAAATGTATTGTTAAATTTAAGATAGACATCAATTGGTTCCTTCACACTCTCGATCATGCACCAGTAAATTGTACTATTGACTGGGGGACACCAGGCCCTAGGGAGTGGATCTGGAGGATGAACAAATCATTAATCAAGGATATAAATTATGAGAGCAAGATAGATCAGGAAATAGAGAGGTTCTTTGAAATGAATAAAAATGACGGGACTTCACCATTATGTAAATGGAAAACGCATAAGTGCTATGTAAGAGGGCTGCTTATCTCTCTTGGGGCGCATCGAAAGAGGGCCATCAGTGCAAAACTGGATCACCTGCTTGGGGAGATCCGAATAGTAGAAAATGAACATAAAATATCGCAAGCAACAGATGCCAAAGAGAGACTAATGTCCCTCCGAGACAAATTAAATGTACTACTTACGGAACAAGCAAAGGCTAAATTGAGTAGATGCAGGAGAACATTTTATGAATTCGGGAACAAACCAAGCAGGATGCTGGCGAATGCACTGAGAGAGACAACGGCTAAAAAACATATTGAAAAAATAAAAACGCAAGGAGATAAGTTGGTTAATTCATCACACTTAATAGCGGAAGCATTGAAAGCATATTATAGTGACTTATATCATCTAGAGAGTCAATCTACACCAATAAGAGGTCAGAATAGTGAAGAGAGAATAAAAAAAATATCTCATAGACTCAGGGATGCCCACAATTCCAGAAGAAGTTACAGCGAGCATGGAGGGGCCGATTACCGCAGTGGAACTTTTAGAAGCAATAAAGGAAATGAAGTCAGGTAAATCCCCCGGCCCAGATGGTTATACTCTATTATATTACAAAACTTTTTTTCAAAAACTGGCGCCTCAATTTCTAGAGGCCTTTAACTCATTAAAAGAGGGCCACTCGATGCGCAGAGAAACATTAGAAGCACCTATAGCGATCATCCCAAAGGAAGGTAAAGATCCCACCCTATGTCCTAGCTATCGACCGATCTCCCTACTTAACGTAGACTTAAAGATTTTTGCCAAAATAATCGCCAATAGACTACTGCCCTATACAACATCTCTAATACACCCAGATCAGGTGGGCTTTACTCTGGGGCATGAAGGGAGAGAGAACACACAGAGACTCTTGAGCACTATTTTTATGTCACAACTCCATCAAAAGCCAATGGTACTTATTTCAACCGACGCTGAAAAAGCGTTTGATAGAGTGGATTGGGGATTTTTGAGAACTACATTACAACACATTGGATTAAGGGAAGGGATGCAGAACTGGATAACCAGTCTATACTCATGCCCTACGGCGAGGGTAAAGGTAAACAAGGCAATCTCGGATCCCTTCCCAATTTGGAATGGAACGAGACAAGGATGTCCCCTTTCCCCTATAATCTTTATCCTCACTCTGGAGCCGTTTTTGAGAACTATACGAGCTAATAGAGACATAAGAGGGTTTTTGTCTAAAGGTGTGGAAAACAAAGTTGCTGCATTTGCAGACGACCTCCTGTTCTCAATAACGGCCCCAGAGTTGTCTTTACCAGCCCTTCTGAAGGAGATAAGGGACTATGGAATTGTATCTAATTTTAAAGTGAATTACAATAAATCAGAGGCGATGGGAGTAGAAGTAAATAGACAGATACAACATCAACTAGCCGCAAATTTCCCATTCAAATGGACAGACTCCCATATATCATATTTGGGAACAAAAATACCAAGAAAATTAAACAGAATCTTTAACTTAAATTTTGCCTCCCTGGTTAGGCAGTTTAAAATTGACCTCCAACGATGGGATAAGGAAACCTTTACATGGTTTGGGAGAATCAATATTATAAAAATGAATCTTATGCCAAGACTGCTTTACTTATTGCAGACCCTACCTGTAAGGATCCCTCTGGGGTTTTTGAAGGACCTAAGAGCTAGATTTACCAGGTTCGTGTGGGCAGGAAAACCGGCGAGAATCCGTCGTGAGATTCTGTCCTTGCCAAAGAACAAGGGTGGAGTGGGTCTTCCTGACCCATTGGGGTACTATGAGGCAGTTCACCTAGCAAGAGTGGTCGAATGGTGCGAACACCAGAAGACCAAACCCTGGATTTTTATGGAACAAAATACTACGAAGATTCCGTTGGAGGGATTGGTGTGGATCCGAGAGATAGATATCCCTCAAGAGGTGAAACATCACCCCACAATAGGTGCTACATTACGAGTTACAAAAAGGAAGTTTAATAAGACGAAGCTGTCACAATATCCAAGTCCACTCATTCCAGTGCTGGGAAACCCGAGGTTTCAACTAGGTCTTACAGACGTATGTTTCAACAACTTAAGACGTGCAGGAAAGAGCAGGTTAATACATTTTGAAATCAACAACCGAAGGGCGAATAGCGGAGAATCGGAAGGTGACCCTATAAGTGGATTAGATCCACTGAGACGACTCCAGCTGAGAGCAGCAATCAGAGCATTGTCCCCACAAGGGAACTCATTTAGAGAGCTCTCAGGGTTTGAGAAAAGATGTTTGGAGGGCAACCCACTGAGACATGGCCTGTCCTTAATGTATAGTCTCTTGATAGATCTAGAAGCCCCCAAAGATTTACCATACATACAAGCATGGGAAAGAGACTTGGGGATGAAATTCTCGGAGACCCAGAAAACAAAAATCTTCACCTTTACACATAAGGCCTTGTTAGCCACCAGATATCAGGAAGGGGGCTATAAGACTCTAACCAGATGGTATAAAACTCCCTCCGTCCTAAAACGCTGCTTTCCAGATGTATCAGATCGGTGTTGGCGGTGTGGAGACGAGGAGGGCACAATACTACATATTTTTTGGCAGTGCGTAAAAATAAAGGAATTTTGGGAAATGATCACGAGCACGGTAAAATAAATTACAGAGGTAGAATTAGGAGTAAACCCCGCTACGTATCTACTATTAGATCTTCCAATCTCAACGGTAAAATTCAGAAACTCCTTGCTTAGACATCTCCTAACAGCGGCAAGGTCCTGTATTCCAATCTTATGGAAAAGCTCAGAGACGCCTACTAAACAACAATGGTTAACCAGAGTTACGGACATTCAGCTGATGGAGAAGCTAACGATGGGAATAAGAGAACAGGAGGAGAAGTATAGACATATTTGGATCCCATATATAAAATATAGAGAGCAGGAGTCCTGAGGGGGGAGGGGGGGACACCTGGGGAGCAGAGGGAGAATTTCCCTTTTCTTTTTTTTTCTTTTTTTTTGGGGGGAAGGGGTGGTAAGGATAGGGATGCTCAGGGGGGAAGAGGGGAATACATAATAATGTCATAGATGGTAAAAATGAGACCAGGAAAACGGACAGTTGGTTAAGAATAACAAGGTCGAGATTACCGTAAAAAAACGATATACTGTGTAGCTGTTTGTGTAATCCCACGGGAATGTAGATTGTCAGATTAGAGATATAAGTTTGGCTGATATAATTGTAAGGAATTGTTATGGTGTGTAATTGCATGTGCAAACTCTTTTTGATTTATGAATTGGCCGAATATTGTTGGCTATCTGCTTGAAAAAAAAAATAAAGAATAAAAAAATAAAAAAAAAGAGTTTTGCCTCCATTGCGGCACCCCTTACTGCCATGACTAAGAAGGGTACGAATTGCAAGGTGTGGTCTTCAGAAGCAAAATTAGCTTTCCAGCGATTAACCACTTGACCACTGGGCACTTAAACCCCCTTCCTAACCAGACCAATTTTCAGCTTTCGGTGCTCTCACAATTTGAATGACAATTACTCAGTCATACAACATTGTACCCATTTGAAATTTTTGTCCTTTTTTTCACACAAATAGAGCTTTCTTTTGGTGGTATTTGATCACCTCTGGGTTTTTTATTTTTTGCGCTATAAAAGAAAAACTACTGAAAATTCTGTAAAAAAAAAAAAAAAAAACTTGTTTCTGTCATATTAGCAGGTTATTTCTCACACACAGCATATGCATACCACAAATTACACCCCAAAACACATTCTGCTATTCCTCCCGAGTATGGCGATACCCCATGTGTGGGACTTTTACACAGCGTGGCCACATACAGAGGCCCAACATGCAGGGAACGCCATCAGGCGTTCTGGAACACCCAGACCAATTCTGACATTTCTCTCCTACATGGAAAAATCATCATTTATTTGCTAGAAAATTACATAGAACCCCAAAACATTATATATGCTTTTTTAGCAAAGACCCTAGAGAATACAATGGCGGCCGTTACAACTTTTTATCTCGCACGGTATTTTCGCAGAAATGTATTGAACGCGTGTTTTTTAAAAAACTGTTTTGTGCTTAAAACAAAACAAAACAGTAAAGTTAGCCCAATTTTTTTTCATAATGTGAAAGATGAAGTTACGCCGAGTAAATAGATACCCAACATGTCACCCTTCAAAATTGCGCACACTCGTGGAATGGCGCCAAACTTCGCTACTTAAAAATCCCCATAGGCGGTATTGCAGAGTATCGTGCAGGGTATTGCAGAGTATTGGGGCATTGCAAAGTATCATGCAGGGTATTGGGGTATTGTCGAGTATTGGGGTATTGTCGAGTATTGGGGTATTGCCGAGTACTGGGGTATTGCCGAGTACTGGGGTATTGCCGAGTACTGGGGTATTGCCGAGTATTGGGGTATTGCCGAGTACTGGGGTATTGCCGAGTACTGGGGTATTGCCGAGTACTGGGGTATTGCTGAGTATTGGGGTATTGCCGAGTACTGGGGTATTGCCGAGTATTGGGGTATTGCCGAGTATTGGGGTATTGCCGAGTATTGGGGTATTGCCAAGTATTGGGGTATTGCCGAGTACTGGGGTATTGCCGAGTATTGGGGTATTGCCGAGTATTGGGGTATTGCCGAGTATTGGGGTATTGCCAAGTATTGGGGTATTGTTGAGTACTGGGGTATTGTTGAGTACTGGGGTATTGTTGGGTATTGTTGGGTACTGGGGGATTGCTGGGTACTGGGGGGATTGCAGAGCTGGGATGTTTTGAGGGATGGCTGGATCTGTGACTGCATTTGTCACAGATCCAGCCACAGCACAGCTGCTGACACCCCGCTCCTCCCCCCCTCTCCTCGCACACTGTACAGAGAGGAGAGGGAGGAGAGGGAGGAACCGGCGTCATCAAATGACGCCGGTTTGTTTACAAGTGATCGCGCCATCATTTGACGGCGCGATCACGTGGTAAACGGCTGCGATCAGCTGCAATTTACCGTGATCCGTGATGCGGACACTTTCGCGAGCGCGTCCCAGGGGACGCGCAATCGCGAAAGTGAAGGACGATGTCCCAGGGACGTCGTCCCAAGATAACCCCGCCGCGCCGTAGCAGTAAAATGCTTATGGCGCGGTGGGAAAGTGGTTAAAGGACATGTTCAGTAAAGCTCCAATTCTTCAGCATCCAAATCCTGATCTCCAGTACATTGTTGAAGTTGATGCCTCTGAGGTTGGAGCAGGTGCCGTACTCTCCCAGAGACAGCCAAAGTCTGGTAGAATCCATCCAGTAGCTTTTTTCTCTAGAAAGTTTTCTCCTGCAGAGATGAATTATGATGTTGGGAATCGAGAACTACTGGCCATCAAATTGGCATTTTCTGAATGGCGACATCTTCTGGAAGGAGCTCCCAAGCCTTTTTCTATCCTCACTGACCATAAAAACCTACTGTATCTTCAGACTGCTAGACGTCTGAACTCACGTCAGGCTCGATGGGCTCTGTTTTTCTCCCGTTTTAATTTTGTCCTTTCTTATGTTCCAGGGCATAGAAACAAAAAAGCTGATGCTCTTTCCAGACAGTTCGCTACCTCTGAAGAAGATCAACCACCCGAGCAGTATATAATTCCACCTCACAAAATTGTCACACAGATCTCTACGGCTCTTTCCCAACAGCTACAAGAAACCCAGAATCGTGTTCCCCAGGGCTTGAAGATACCACCAGGTCGCCTGTACGTAGCCCCTAGTCTTAGAAAACCTGTACTCCTCTGGGCACACGATGGCGTGTTATCCGGTCATCCTGGTGTCACCATCACTCTTAAGACCTTGCAGCGTCATGTCTGGTGGCCTCGTATGAAAAAGGATGTTACTGACTATGTGGCTGCCTGCCCAACTTGTGCTGCTAATAAGGTACCCCGGCACCTCGCCAGCCTTGGACCCATTTGACCATGGACTTCATTGTAGACTTACCCAAGTCCGAGGGCATGACTGCTATATGGGTCACAGTGGATCGCTTTTCCAAAATGTCTCATTTTGTGCCGCTCCTGGGATTACCTACAGCGAAAGCACTGTCTACTCTTTTCCTTTCCCATATTGTAAAACATCATGGCATACCTACCAATGTCGTCTCAGACCATGGATCCCAGTTAGTTTCCCGATTCTGGAGAGCGTTCTGCAAGAAACTGGGAGTAACGCTCTGGCTCTCTACCTCACATCACCCTCAAACTGATGGTCAAACCGAACGCATGAACCAGACCCTTGAAACCTACCTTCGACATTATGTCAATGCCTTACACTCCAACTGGTCTGAATATTTGCCTTTAGCTGAGTTCGCCCTAAATTCCCGTTGGCACAGTGCTCTTCATACCACACCATTCTACGCAGCCCTAGGCTATCACCCTCAGACTTTTCCCCTACTTCAGCCTTCTTCTGGTGTACCAGCAGCAGATCAGCGGGTGAAAAATATTCTACTACATTGGAAGAAAATTTGTTCATTACTACGGAAGTCAGCAGGCAAGTACACACTTTTTTCCAACAGACGAAGACGCCATATACCTCCATATGTGGTGGGGGACAGAGTTTGGCTATCAACCAAGTATGTGAGACTTAAACAACCTTCTACCAAATTGGGCCCTCGATTCATTGGTCCTTACAGGATCATTGCTCGAGTTGGGCCAGTTTCCTATCGCTTAAAATTACCTTCCTCTCTCCGGATACATCCCGTGTTCCACGTTTCCCTCCTCAAAAAAGCTATTTTTAACCGCTACTCCAGATCACAACAGCTACCTCCTTCTGTTCTTGTTGATGGACAAACTGAGTTTGAAGTCTCCAAGATTCTTGATTCCAGAAGACAGGGCCGTGGCCTCCGGTATCTGGTTCATTGGAAGGGATATCCTGTCACAGACCGATCCTGGGTTCCAGCCAAAGATCTGCATGCCCCTTCTCTTATAAGAGACTTCCATGCCTCGTTTCCCACTAAGCCCCGCTAGGCCCCCGGAGGGGTCCATTGGGGAGGGGGCCCTGTCATGTCCCGGGGTGTATTCGAACCGGGATCTCCTTGGTCTCTTAAACCACAGCCTTACCTGCTGTGCCACAGAAGAGATCTAGACCTTGGGAATGTGTTCAACACTACCTCGGACTCACTAGCTCCACCTGCTGCCAGCTGTGAACAATTCTCAATCTGGACAGCCTTTAAATAGGAAGTGAGGTCATCACTCAGCGCCCGTTTATTGGATTACTTCCTGGGTGTTTTGACTTCAGTGATCTTCTTTGTATTGAACTCCTGCCTGATATCCCGACTATTCTACAGTCTGCTGATTTTGTACCTTACCGCCAGATCGTGTATGACCTTTGCCTGCTTGACCCTTCTCCGGATTTCGATTGTGAACTATTTGCCTGATCCGTTGCCGACCGTATCTGCCTGACGACGCTTTGCCTGGATCTCCAGCATACTACTTCCATTTCGGACACTACCTTTTACAGGTACCTTACAGTAGACCTGTTAAGCCACGTACACACGATCGGACCATCCGATGAGAGTGGTCCGACGGACCGTTTTCATCGGTTCACTGATGAAGCTGAATGATGGACTGATGTGCCTACACACCATCGGTTCATGAACTGATCGTGTCAGAGTTCATGCTGGGTATGCGATGTCTTCTGCATTTCATACTCTCTCAAGGGCTTGGCCCGTGAACAGAGAGAGGAGGAGATCATGGGCCAAGAATTGGTTGCGCCAGCGTAACCAATTGTCTCACATAGGAAAGTGATAGAGGGCGCTCTAGTACAATAAACTGATATTAAACTAACTACACACTTGTAGAACTAGAGCTACAGACAATGTGATTGTGTATAGCAAAAGAAATTATATAACACAAAAAACAAATACAAAAAATATAGAAATGTGCTATATACGTGATAGAAGATAGAACTATTAAGTCCTAAAAAGTTTTCTGGCAATGACAAACAGTGCAGTCCTTAAATCCAAAAGAAAAAAGAAACACCAAAGGATTCTTCAATAAGATTTCACAGCTCCTTCACCAGGCAGATTGAATCACCCCAACCGTGCTCATAGAAAAGATTGCGCTTACCAGATGGATATGACCTCTTAACGAAAAGAAGGTCAATCTCGCTTATGCAGGAATATGCCTACATTCATTTGGGAGGGTTCTTCACCAACAAGCAAGAGGATTCACTCCATAGGGATATATATAGGATAAATGAACAGAGAAAAAGCTCCCATAGTGCGATCAATTTAATTAAAACTGGAATAAAAAACAAACAGGCCAAAGGGCCACTTACATGGAACAGTGCCCTATCCCGGCACTGAGGCTGCAGACAATCACAAACTGGGGGTCAGATACCGCGTTCCCGTGAGATGACCTTGCTCGGATGTTTGGACATGCAGTGATTCCTCGTAGATACGTTGCTGTATCTAATGCGATCATTCCTCGTGGATACGTGGTTGTATCGGATACTAAGTTGATGTATCTAATGAGGCGAACCCCGGGATGGAGGGCATCGGGCATACACGTGACCAGGCTGCGCCAACCGACGTACGTTTCGTATGAGTAACGTCTTCAGGGGGGCGTGCCTGGTCACTAGGGGTCACGTCTTTTATGCTAAACCACGGACGGAGGTCCGGAAGTAAAATAATTAAAATATATACAAACAACGGATACGGCCAGTTTGACTCTGCACTCTCAGTAACGGCTTAGGTTTACAATACAAAAGGTAATTCAACACAATGTATGCAAATACTATCTTAGGTGCATATATCTAAACTGTGTCTTAATCTGACTTTGCACCCATAATATTTAAAAAACATTCATTCCTTCCAACCAAAGCAAACACATGTTGGATTAATTACACGAATCTGAAAATGGTTATATAACTGAACATGAATGTTGAAAATAAATGAATGAATGGAAATTGGATATTATATATATAAACGTGAAAGGGGACATGATATACTATGTTTATCCTCACAAGGCAAATTAATAAATATATATGTGTTGTTCATTAGGGGCCAACATATACGAAATTAGAGTAGGTATATTTGATAGACAACAATTTGTTGACCAACCTTGGCCCTTTGTAAACTATATGATTAGTTGTAGGCCAACATATACAAAACTAAATTTTGGCAAAAATCTTAATAAAAATATGTAAAAAACTGTTAACCCTTAAAGATCAGAGTGAAAGGATATTGGTTGTAGGCCAACATACTCGAAATTTTGAGTCCTTCACTATTATTCCTATGTTATTAGTTGTCGGTCAACATAATCAAAAATGGCAAAGATTCATAAAATGACCCTTGCTCATTAGTCTAATTAATTGCAAGTCCGCATAACTGGACCAAATAAATGAGAGGTATGGGAAAGAACAATAATTCCCTATAGTTAAATTAGAGGAGGAGACAAGAAAAATGATGATTTCCTATTCAAGATGATCATAATAATTTTTTTACTCATTGGAGAGGAAGCAGTTGAGGTCGAGTTCAATATTGAGTCCGTACGGCTGCATACTTCTCATTTTATACAGCCACATGGTCTCATTCTGGGAAATCATTCTTCTCATGTGTGTCGCTCTCCAATGATTTGATATCTTGTCTATACCATAAAATTTGCAGAGGATCGGGTCACTATCATGACATATTTTTAAATGTCTTGATACACTATGATTCGGGAACCCTTTTTTTATATTTGCCAGATGTTCATTTATGCGGACTCGAAGTTTACGTGTTGTTCGACCTACGTATTGGAGAGTACAAGGACACTCCAAAACGTAGGTCACGTGATCGGAGTTGCATGTGATTAATGGTTTGATTTTGAAGCTTTCATGAGTTACATTGGATTGAAAATGCGTTCTTTTTTTGGGGGCTCCTGGTGTTCTGGTAATTTGGCATGCTTTGCACCTAGTGCAGTGATGGAATCCAGAGCCACCTAGAAAGGTGACCAGTTTCTTTGGAGGCTCTGGATCATTGCGCGCGATTCGATTCCTCAGGCCTGGGGCCCTTCTATATATAAAAAAAGAAAAAGAAAAATATACGGCGCTGGATAAAAATGAAGCCTGGATGGACAAATGTATATAACTGCAGTATATTATAACTGAATATATTATAACTGAATATCGCCATAAAAAACAAGCCAAGGTGTATGAAAAAAGCTTATAAGCAGGAATATTCACACATTGTGTTATTACACCAGATTGTAGATATTATAACCAGGATGTGTAGATAGAGATGTATTGAAAAACAATCCCACACTGATCATATGCACCAATACTGTGTAAAAAAAAAAAAAAAAAAAAACTTAACAGCAAAAAAAAATTTCTTATTCCGTTTAAATATCCACAAGGAAAATGATGATTGGATAATAGAGAGAGTCCCGAAAGTGAGATTCTGCGGGTCATCAAAGGGGTGGAAAATGGAAAGTATGAGTAGGCTTTAATTCACCAGTAGAGACACCCAAAGTGAAGATGTAGTCTCCTTACCGACTATACTGACCACTATGTTGGTCACTCTGAGCCCGGGGGTTTAAGGTCTCCCTCCTGACCGTCTGTATAATGTCTGGATAGATCTCTCGATGATTGAAAAATATAAGAAGAAAAGGGGACCATAGCGTGATACCAGAGAATACAAAAAGGATTTATTGTATACAAAACTGTGTGCACTCACATTTAAGAGATGGACAGATAGCGGTGTGTGATATAATAAAGCCGGCGGCTGCACGTCCCCTCCTGCTCGTGTTCGTTTGGGGTTTCCTCTCGGAGTAGCGTGATGTCGTCAGTACCGCAAGCCACGCCTACGCGTTTCGTCACCACGGACGTCGTCTGGGATTGGCTGCGGGATCCATCCAGACATTATACAGACGGTCAGGAGGGAGACCTTAAACCCCCGGGCTCAGAGTGACCAACATAGTGGTCAGTATAGTCGGTAAGGAGACTACATCTTCACTTTGGGTGTCTCTACTGGTGAATTAAAGCCTACTCATACTTTCCATTTTCCACCCCTTTGATGACCCGCAGAATCTCACTTTCGGGACTCTCTCTATTATCCAATCATCATTTTCCTTGTGGATATTTAAACGGAATAAGAATTTTTTTTTTGCTGTTAAGTTTTTTTTTTTTTTTTTTTTTTTTTACACAGTATTGGTGCATATGATCAGTGTGGGATTGTTTTTCAATACATCTCTATCTACACATCCTGGTTATAATATCTACAATCTGGTGTAATAACACAATGTGTGAATATTCCTGCTTATAAGCTTTTTTCATACACCTTGGCTGTTTTTTTATGGCGATATTCAGTTATAATATATTCAGTTATAATATACTGCAGTTATATACATTTGTCCATCCATGCTTCATTTTTATCCAGCGCCGTATCATTTTTTTCTTTTTCTATGTTTTAATTTTTGTATCACAAATTTTTGATACTGGCTGCTTTTATACAGTTTCATACCTGCACAGGTCAATTTATTATTTTGTAAATCTATTATATTTTATTAATTTTTTTATCAAGCGCAGTGTTTCCCTTGCGGTTTTTCTTCCTTCTATATATAAATTTGGGTCGTAGTGTTAAAGTGGATTTTAGATCTGGATCTTTTAAAAGAAGTGGCCAATGTTTTTTAAAAATGTTTTCGACCTGTCGATATTGTCGATTGAAACCTGTAATGAAGGCAATTTGACCATCAAATGTTTTTTTAGGCTTACTTGTCAGCAGAGACTCTCTTTCCATTTGTGATACTTGATTCATAACTTTGCCTAAAGAATCTTTGTTATATCCTTTTTCAAGGAATTTGTTCATTAAAATTCCTGCCTGATATGCAAAATCTTCTTCGATTGTGCAGTTCCGCCTTAATCTCATAAATTGTCCTTTCGGTACGGCTCCTATCCACCGTGGATGATGACAGCTACTCGTTGGCACAAATCCATTTCTGTCAGTTGGTTTGAAGTATGTTTTTGTCTCATACTTAATTCCATTTTTCTTGATGGTAAGGTCAAGATAATGGATGGATTCCAAACTTTTTTCAGCTGTAAACTTAAGGCCATAATTGTTTGTATTCATTAGTACTAGAAAGTGGTCCAGACTAGTCGATGTTCCTTCCCAAAACAATATCCCATCGTCTATGTATCTTCGGTAAAATACTAACAACTGATCCTGATTGGAAAAAATTTGCTCATTTTCCCATTTATTGAGAACAACGTTGGCAACGCTCGGGGCATACCTTGCCCCCATGGCTACACCACTACATTGCTTGTAATATTGGTGGTTAGCTCAGAAGCAATTGTTGGTCATAGCTAGCTGGAGACCTTTCCCTAAATATTTGATCTGAATTTTCTTCATTGTACCCTGACGGGTTAGGGCCCACCTAATTGCTTCCAAGGCATCACAATGGCGTATATTCGTATAGAGGGATTCGATGTCTACTGTGACCATTATGGTTGTGGCCGTAGCTGGAACTTGTTGTAGTGCCACTATGAGATCTTTGCTATCTTTTAAGTAGGAGGGGCTTAAAGGTACCAACAGTTTGAAATAACTATCAAGGTACTCCCCTAGCCGCGAGAATACAGATTCAATGCCGCTGATAATTGGTCTTCCTGGCAGAGCTTCTTTACTTTTATGAATTTTGGGTAATATATACATTACAGGTATCTTGGGAGCATGAATCTTAATATATTTGGCTTCTTTTTTGTCCAGTAGTTGTCGAGATACTCCTTCATCTACCCATTCACAAAGGAGTTCTTTGAGGCTACTTGTTGGATTTCCTTTGATTAGTTGATATGTGGATGTGTCTCCCAGGAGTCTTTGCATTTCCATATCATAATATTATTTTGTAAGGATCACTAGCCCTCCGCCTTTATCGGCAGGTCTTACTACAATTTGTTTATTTTCTTCTAAACTTTTGATACCTTCCCAGATTTTTCGATCGGATGAATATTTGGAAATTTCCATTTCTCTGATTTCATCTTGTACCATAGTTTTAAAGGCCTATATCTGGTGATTCATACCCTTTTTAGGGTTAAAGGAGGAATTATTCTTTAATCCACTATGTTTGTATGTAGTATTTGGATTAGACACTTCACTATTGGTATCTTTACCTGCAAAATGTTTTTTGATATTGAGTTTTCTGATATAATTTTCAATATCTACGAATACCTCAAATTTATCAATATCTTTATTAGGTGCATATTTCAATCCTTTATGTAATACTTCAATTTCCTGTTCAGAAAGTTCCACATTCGCTAGATTGTAGATTCCTTCTTCTAATCCACTCTTTTTCTTTTTCGTTCGGCCTCTTCCTCGTCTACCTCTTTCTATAGGTTCCTTTGTATGTTGGGGGGATTTGGGGGGGATACGGTATGTCTCTTTCCACCCTCTCCCCCCCCCCTGGTGTTGGTTCTGGTAAGGGGAAGATCTTCCTCTAAAATTGCCTCTATGGTTCCCCCTAGGGGGTCTTGGAGGTCTTGCAGGATAATAAGGTCTGTCATAATAGCCAGGATCCATTGGTCATGGGTCTGGAGGTCCATAATGATAGTAATTATCCACTGTATAAGGTTGATTGTAGGGTTGAGGATAATAGGGTGGGACATTGGGTTTGGGTTGGGGTTTAACTGTAGATTTTTTATTATTGTTTTTGCTCGGGGTCTTGCTTTTATTGGGTTTACCATCAAGCTGGATAAGTGGTGGTATATTTCCCGCTTTGGAAATAGTAGATGAGTCCGGAGAGCTATCCGGATTCGGGGAATTTTGCCATTTGTATACTTTTCCACTTTCAAAGTCGCTGATATCCTGTTGATATTTTTTAAGCTTTTTGTTTTTAATTTCCATGTCATATTTAGTTAAATGTGTCTGTAGGAGTTTTTCTTTCTCTGTATATTCACTGTGAGTTTTGAAAGGTTCACATGCCTCTGCTTAGGGAAATTCAAGAGAATAATCCTGAGGACTTCAGGAACTTTCTCCGGATGACAGATCCCGTTTTCCACCGTCTATTGGATCTTCTGTCCCCCTATATCACGAGGCAGGACACTGTAATGGGCCAAGCCATCACGGCCAAGCAGAGGCCTATTGCCACGTTGCGTGACCTGGCGACTGGGAGGAGCCTGCAGGACCTCAAATTCTTAACAGGCATATCTCCCCAGGTGCTTGAGATCATCATACCGGAGATGTGTTCTGCCATCATACAAGTCATGCAGGAGGAGTATGTTAGGTAACTTTCCTCCTTTAACATCACAATCTATGTCTTTAATGTATGCTAATGTTTTATTTTTATTTTTTTCCCTAATTACCATGTTTTGATTATGCTGTGAATGTCCCCTTTTGTCCCCATGCATGTTTGCTGCTCTATTGTAGTTCTGCCCCCCTCCCCCCCTGAAATGTAGTTTGTTTCCAGCAATTTTAGGCAGAGTGCTACCTTTTTTTTTCTGGGTCTACACTTAGCTAGCCCCCCCCCCCCAAAAAAAAAAAAATGTTTAATGACCCATCAGAGGGGTTAGGAGTCTGATAAAAGTGTTCCTATGTTTTTTGCCATGAAATACTCACTCCAATAATAAACGTTATACTGATGTTCCACAAGGATGTTTTTTGTCTTGTGATTGCAATGTTTATGTTCCAAAGTACTTAATATTTGTTTTTTGTTTGTCCCCACAGTTTCCCTCCATGCCACAGAAATGGCAGACTGTGGCCTCCCAATTTACCCAGCGGTGGGACTTTCCAAACTCCGAAGGGGCAATAGATGGAAAACACGTCCGCATAGTGCCGCCACCCCGTTCAAGGTCGTACTATTACAACTACAAAGGTTTTCATAGTATCGTGTTGATGGCGGTGGTGTCGGCACAGTACGAATTTTTGTATGTGGACGTGGGGAAGAACAGCCGGCTGTCTGATGGGGGAGTGTTCGTTTTGAAAGGAGTTTGCCAAGCATCTACCGTCTGGTGGTCTGGCATTGCCACGGGATGAAGACAATTTGGAGGGACTTCCGTTTTTCTCGCAGATGAAGCTTCCGGGCTTGGACCTCACCTCATGCGGCCTATTCCCCAGAGAACCCTCACCCCGGAGGGGGGGGTTGTCAACTATCGGCTGACCAGAGCCCGGAGGGTAGTCGAGAATGCCTTTGGGAGACTCGCCAGCTGGTTCCGCCTGTTCCAGAGAGCGATACACCTGCCGCAATATAAACTCAACACCGTTGTTTTAGCCTGTTGCATTTTGCATAATTTTTTATGCAGGCACTCCCAGTCATACCTAGCCAACATCGGTGCTGGGGCAAGACTACCCTCAGATACCTTTCCTGGCTTGGAACCTGGGAGAATTGGCTTAGCACCCCAATCTGCTCGCGAGGCACACAACAAATATGTTGAGTACTTTGTGGGTAGGGGGGCCATTGCTATGCCACACCATATTTCTTTCTAATTCGGCCCCCAAAAGAAAGAAATATAATTTAATAAATAATTTGACCATTGGAATTTATACAGTTGTTTGTCGTTCTTGCTTTGGTTTCTGTCTTCCTGGTTCACCAACTTGTGCACTTCTAGTGCCAAATGTTTTTCTCAGTTTTAGTAAATAACCACAATTTCACACTAATCACTCAAATCTACAAACTGGTATTGAGCATAGAAAGAAGAAGCCAACCAAAATTTGCTTTTTGTGTGGTGTTTTTTATTCTGTGCACAACGTGTGCAGTTTTAGTAATTTTCATGTTTCCTTGTTTTTTTGGGGGGTATTTTTTGCTGTGCACAACTTGTGTGTTTTTTAATTTTTCATGTCCAAAAATATATATATTTTTTTGGAACTTACAAAAAACATGCCTATTTTTATTTTCTTTTTTTCACAATCAAAGGTTTTATTGAAGCTTATTACAGTAACAAGTTATGCAAGTGTAACATAAGAATTCGCACAATCAAAGCTTGAACAGATAAAGTACTTATACTTTAAAATTGTCCTATAAGGGGGTTGGAGTGGAGAAGGGGAATAGGGAGAAGGGGTGGGATAGGTTAGGAGGAGGGAAGAGGGGGGGTCGAAGCATCTTAAAGGAGCACGATAAAGAAGAAAAAAAAAGAAAATTCACCATTCTATCATTTGGGTAACATTGTATGAGAAGGAATAGTATGAAACAGGTTTAGAATGAGGGGAGATAATACGGTCTATTCACCCAGGGCACTGTGCTCAGTAATTGAAAAATTATGTATTAAGTGACTGGTATTCAGGGGAGTATAAGAAAGAAACCCATGCCCGCCAGGTCTCAATAAAACTTGCGCTGTTCTCTCTCTTCATGGCCACTATTTCTTCCATTTTGTATATGTGGTGTACTCTAACCATTCCGTGAGTTTGGATACATATCTGGACTTCCAATGGAGAGGAATGAGTGTTTTAGGTTCTAATAAGAGATGTCTAGTGAGAGACTTCTTGTATCTGCTTATGGGGAGGGTGTTGACGTTGATCAGGCAGGCAGCTGCGTTGAGCTCTAATTTGGTTTCTGTGATGACTACTATCCATTTCCTGACCTCGTCCCAGTATTTAAGTATTTGTGGACACTCCCACCATATATGAAGGAATGTGCCAATTTCTTTGCCGCAACACCAGCATAGGTCTGAGGATGTGGGGGACCATCTCCTGGCTCTCTGGGGTGTGATATACCACTGTGTGAGAATTTTGTAGGAAATCTCCTGATATCTTGAACTCAAGGAGCATTTGTGAGTCATAATACAAGCCTTTTCCCATTGTTTAATCGAGAACGTAGCATTTAAATCACTTTCCCATTTACCTTTATGTTTTAAATCATCCGGGTGCTGAGCCTGGTTTAACCAGGAATAGGCCAAGGAAGTGGTATGTGCTACCGGAGCTCCCTTGAAGCAGAGATTTTCAATGGGAGACATTGGGAGGCAGTATGATAACCTATATTTGCTATTAATCAAGAAATCCTTCAATTGTATGTAAAACCAGAAGCCAGGAAACGTTCCGTCCCAGTCCGCTTGCAGATCGTCAAAAGTTTTGACCTTCGAATTTATCAGACATTGAGAGGCCGTGTAGGGTCGGGCATACTTCAGGTGTAGTCCTGGGACAAAGTCCGGGTTATTGGTAATTGGAGTTAAGGAACCAGGTGTTGAGGAGAGGTCATGTTTGCCCGTGATCTTATGCCAAGTGTTAAGGGTATTGGCCACTAAAGGATGTGTCAGCTTTTTATCTATTTTGGAGTGTGTTGACCAAGGATAAAAAAGTAGGTTAGTTGGTGTTAAGTCTTGTTCAAGTTGGATCCAGTCCTTACTCTGGCCATGACAGTGCCAATCGATTATTCTTGTAATGTGGGAGGCTTGGTAATATTTCTTGAAATCAGGCAATCCAATTCCTCCTCTGCTCTTGGGTAAAGTCAATAAGTTAAATTTAATTCTTGGTTTTTTATCTGCCCACAGAAACCGTCTTTGTGCTCTAAGCAGACTGTTAAAAAAGGCCTCCCCGGGATTTTAATGGTAAGGGCATTGAAAAGGTAAAGCAGTCTTGGTAGGACTGTCATCTTCAAGATTGATGCTCTGCCAAACCAAGAGAAGGTCTTGGAGGACCACTTTCGTAGATCATCCATCAGGGTCGAAAGTAGAGCTTTATAGTTATGGTGGTAGAGCAAATCTAGATTATCAGTCAGGTATATTCCTAGGTATTTCAACTTGTTTTGTTCCCACCTGTAACTATAATTGTCCTTCATTAGTTTTAATTGGTTTAGTGGGAGGTTGATGTTTAGAGCTTCAGATTTCGATTGGTTGATTTTAAAATTGGAGATAAAGCCAAAAGTTTCAAAAAGTTTTTTAAGGTTAGGAATTGACAGGTAAGGTTGTGAAAGAAAGAACACAAGATCGTCTGCGTATGCCGCTACTTTGTATTCTCTCTTTCCAACCGAGAATCCTCTAATGTCAGGGCAAAGATTTATTTTCCTAATCAGTGGTTCCAGAGAAGTAATGAAAAGCAGGGGGGAGAGAGGGCAGCCTTGGCGCGTACCATTCCGGATTTTAATAGGGTCAGAAAAAGTGTTGTTGACCTTGATTTTAGCCTGGGGGTTTCGATAGAGAGCTGAGATCCAGGATAGCATATTCCCATTTAATCCAATATGGGAACAAGTGGCCATCATGTATTCCCAGGAGACCCTATCGAAGGCCTTCTCGGCGTCAGTAGAGAGCAGGATGCCTGTTGCTTTGGAGGTACGGGAGAAATGTATTAAATTCAATGCCTTAGTTATATTATCACAAGCTTCCCTACCTGGCATAAAACATACTTGTTCTGGGCCGATCATTTTCGATAACAGGGGTTTTAACCTATTGGCTAATATTTTGGCTAAGAGTTTTAGGTCGGTATTTAATAGGGAAATGGGTCTATAGTTTGAGCAATCTGTGCTGTCTTTTTCCGGTTTGGGTATTACTGCAATATGTGCCATGAGAAACGAATCAGAGTTGTGTGTGTTTTTGGCTAAGAAATTAAATGCAGATAGGAGTGGTTTTACAAGAAGAGGCGTGTATGTTTTGTAGTATTGAGAGGTGAAGCCATCCGGCCCAGGACTTTTCCCAGTCTTGAGATCCCTGATAGCATCTAGAACTTCAGTGGTGGATATGGGTTCTTCTAGTTTAATCGCGTCTGCCTGAGGGAGTGTAGGAATTTTGCTCTCATGTAGAAATTCAAAGATTGTTTCTCACTTTGTAGATGACAGATGTGTAGGTTTATGCTGTTCAGGTAGATTGTATAATTTGGAGTAGAACTCATGAAAGAGAACTGCTATGTCTGTGGGGTTGTGTCTGGGAATACCATCTTTGCCCCGTAAAGCATGGATGTGTCCTGCTGTAGATGTGTCTTTGAGCGCTTTGGCTAGCAGTTTCCCGCTCTTATCCCTGTGTTCAAAATAGATGCCTTTTTTGAGGAAGAGTGCCTTTCTAGCTTTAAGATCGAGTGTAAATTAAAGGGAATCACTGTAGCGTGTTAGTTCTTCTTCTACCTGTAATGAGAGGGATTGTTTGTGTAGTGACTCCAGTTTGGCTATTTGTGAGGTCAGACAAACTATTTCTTTCTCTCTCTCTTTTTTCTTCCTAGCTCCCCATTTCATAAATTCCCCCCTTATCACACTCTTGTGGGCCTCCCAATTGTTTAAGGGGTTGGTATCTGCGTCGACATTGGTTTTAAAGTAATTGTTAATTGTGTCATAAATTTCGTCTTTTACCGTTTGGTCAGTCAGGAGTGCTGCATTAAGTCTCCAATTAAAAGATGATTGCTTGGGAGGATCAAATTTCAAGGAAACAGCTGTGGGAGCATGATCTGATAGGGAGATAATGCCGATCTTGGCCGTTTGTAAATTGCATAAATCCCTTTGCGTGATACAAATAAGGTCAATCCGTGAGTAGCGTTTGTGTGGGGAGGAGAAGAAGGTGTAGTCCCTCTCGGTGGTGTGGATGGCCCTCCAGGTGTCTATTAGGGAGAAGGAACTCAGGAGTGTTTTGATGCGTTTAAGGATCCTGTATGTTACAGCAGTGTGACCAGTGTCCTTGAGGGGGGAGAGGGGTATGTTAAAGTCTCCTCCCAGAACTACACAGCCTTCTGCAAACCGCCTATTTTTCAAAACACAATGGGCCAGATTCACAGAGCGATTACGCGTGCGCAACTGCTGTTGCGCGTGCGTAAGTCTAAATGTGCGCGTGCGTATAGTTGGACGCGATTCACAAAACAATATACGCCAGAAATCTACGTTTTTTGGTCCGGCGTAATTGAGTTAGACATTCGCTTCCCTTCGCGCAAAACTGCGCTAGACACACCATTGATTTGCTAGTCAAATATGCTAATGAGGGAGTTACGGGGATCCACAAAAAAACGCAGTTGCTGCGCAGGCTACGCGATGTGCGCAACTGCAAAATGTCCTGTCTAAAGTTAGAGCACATAAAAGCTGATCTAACTTTTGAAAAAAAGTCTAATTGTCAGATAAAGCAACACCGTTATTGAGGAGCAGACCACACACACGTGTTGCACTACAATTTGACTGCCAACATGCTAGGGGCATCGTCGCTCATAGCTGCACTAGTGAATATAGATGACCAAAGAAGGAGGAGGGCACAGAGGATGGCACGGAGGATGGCACGGGAGAGGGTATACCGCACCCGCATACACCTGTTTGGCATGAATGATTCAGAGGTCTTTCGCATCTTCAGATTCCCCCCTCATGCCATCCTGGAATTAACCACAACCTTGCAGGAGGACATCACCAGCCCAACACAACGCTCACATGCAGTGCAGCCACTGGTCAAGGTCCTGGCAACACTCCATGTCCTTGCCAGTGGCTCTTTTCAGCGTACAAGTGGAGTGGTGGCTGGGATGTCACAATCCTCCATGAGCAGATGTGTGCACCAGGTTGTCCCTGCAATCCTCACACGCTTGGCCAACCAAATCATCAAACCCACCACTGAGGAGCTTCGAATCAAGGCAATGGCAGATTTCTACCGAATTGCCAGATTCCCACGCACCATCGGGGCCATAGATTGCACACATGTGGCACTCCAGCCCCCCCATGAGACCGAGCACATGTACCGCAATCGGAAGAATTGGCACTCCATCAACGTACAGGTGATAGTTGATGCCCAAGGCCTCATATGGCACGTCCGTGCCAAACACCCAGGGTCCAGCCATGACAGCTACATCTACAATCAAAGCCACATCCGAACAGAATTCGAACAGAACGTGTATGGGAACACCTGGCTGGTTGGTGAGTGACATGGGAGTCAGGCATGACTATCCCCTCCCGTGATGCACAACAGAAGTGGCACATGCATGACTAACATTCTCCTGTCTTTTCCTTTACAGGTGACTCTGCATATGCACTGGGACCCCATCTCATGACTCCTATCCGGAACCCCCAAACCCCAGGAGAGGAACGATACAATGAAGCACACATCAAAACCCGTGCAGTGGTGGAGCGCACCTTTGGCCTCCTGAAGTCACGTTTCCGATGCCTGGATAAGTCTGGGGGTACACTGTTGTATTCCCCAAACTTCGTGTGCCATATCATCGCTGCATGTTGCATGCTACACAATCTCGCAGTGAGGAAGGGCCTGCAGGTTGAGCTACGTGATGATCTGACCCCCCAACCAGAAAATCAACCCCTAACCGAGGATACCCCGTCTTCTGAGGGAAGAGCAGTCAGGAGGCAGCTCATATTGGGCATCTTTGCACGTTAAACACACACATTAATCATGGCACAATGAGAATGCATGCATGCACACCACTATGGTCCCTAGCACACACACCCCACATCCTCATCAAATTGGATTGGCACCAGTCCACCATGCAAGACTGGTGAGCAGTAACGCCACGTCAAGGCTCCAATTATGTCACTGTACATTCATACACCATTCACACGGACCTGGGAATCACTTCTCCCTGGTCCTGGGGAACCCTTCTCCACCAAAATTGAGGGTGACACCCCTTTTCCAGCAGGAATGTCACCCCCACATTCAAACATCATTCACAACCCAAAATATGCCAAAAAAGTCAAACAAACAAAAATGCATTGAAAAAAAAAATGCTTAGAAAAAACAAAAAAAAGCAGAGAACAAAAATAAAAAAGCTTTCAAAACAAACAAAAGGGGGAAAAAAAAATTATTGCCCTCTGCCTGAGCCACGCCTGGGGCGCCCCCGGCCACGGCCCCGGACCCTCAGGGGAGACGCATGGGGGAGGGGAAAAGCCGGGGAAGGAGGAGCAGCCCCTGAGATCTGCCCACCTGGCGGCCTGCCCTCCAAGGCCACGGCTATTCTGTCCAGGGCAGCACCAAGTGTTGCCGTGTTGCCCTGGATAGCCTGGGTAAGGGCCCTCACATCCTGCCCAACGCCTGCTGCTGTAGTTTGCAGGTCATTTAGGCAGGTTGTGGAGGCCCGGGAGTGGGAGTCCAGGTTACCCAGGCTATCATTAATGGAGGACAGGCTCTGATCCACCCGCCCCATAGTCTGGCAGAGCTGTCTCAGAAGGCGGGTCTGGGTGGCCAGGTTCCTTCTCAGACAGGCGGGCATGAGATTGGGCGCCCCCCTGGTGCTTGGGGATGACCTCCTGGCTCTTGCTGATGGTTGTGGCCGGGGAGAAGGGGAGGCCCTTGTGAGGGGAGCCATGTTGGGGGAGGAGGGGGGGGGGGCTGACCCTTAGGGAGGGCAGGCTTCTTGCAGCCAGAGGGGAAGAGTCCGCAGAAACCAAAGGGCCAGTGCCTTCCATGGACTCCTCCTCCTCATGATTCTGCTCCTCCTCATGATCGTCCTCCGCATGATCCTCCCCCTCCTCTTGTTCCTCCTCTGCGGACTCTGGCCTTGTTGGGGGGGCCTCATTAGGCTGCTGTCCTGGGGTTGGAGCGGTCAGTCCAGATGGCCCTGCACCCTCCTGCACAGCTGTGGATGACACAAAACATTCACAGGTTGGAGGATCCACACACTTGCCACATATTCCCTTTCACCCCCTCCCCCACACATGCTACACACCTGAGAGAAATAAAAACCTTACCTGGCACCGCGGGGACCGGACTTGTGTCAAAGCCTGGCAGGCTCTCCACTTCATGCCGGTGAAAGGTCAGGGCCACCACACGCTCCGTCTCTGAAAATCTAACCCGGCATGGTGGGCCCCCTCCTGTGCCCCTGGCATGGGCATTTATTGCGGCCAGTTTTTTTTTCACCTCACGCCGGAGGTCATTTATTTTCTTTTCTATCCCAGAGCGGGTCCGTGTCTCCCCCTCCCCCGATGAATTGACCTGCTCCGTGATTATATCCAATATCTCCCTCCTCCTGGCCGGGGTGGTGGTGGCACTCTGCGGGCCGTGGAGAAAACGCCCATAGTCGGTAATGGCCCGGGCAAGAATTCTTTTTTCCCCCACAGTAAAATTGAGCTTTCTTTTTCTCTCAGTCATACTTCCAAACAAACTCACTAGCAGTCACCAAAAATCTGTCACAAATACAAGCACAACCAATCAGACAAGAACACACACAAAGAGAAAAAGAACAGCCAAAAATCACACTAGCACTCAGCAAGAAACACACACAAAAAAATCAGATGAAAAAAAAAAGCAAGAAAACAAACGCTCAGAAATATATCAATCAAACAAACAGTCTCAAACACTTATCAAAATACACTTTCACAAAACTACCAACAAGCACAAGATCACACAGAACACTAATCTCACAACTACAAAACACACTCTAACGAACAACAGAGCAAAAGCACTTGATTCAATGGGAAGGGACACAAAGGGATGTACTTTTGCAATGGAAGGGCGTTTGTGTGTGTCTATTTATGCTGTCTGCGTAGTTCACAACATTGCCCTAGTCCATTTCCAATTTCAATGATTGCGCCGCTCCCGAGTTGTGAGCATGCGCACAACGGAGCTGACATGGTTTCCTTCACGCGCGCATGCGCGAGTCGGCCGGCCCTTCATTTGCATGGGGTCACGGCTCATTTCAATGTAACACGCCCACGTCCCTCCCAATTTGTATTACTCCTCCTTACGCCTACGGAAAAAACCTTACGTTTGCGCAAGCTCTTGCGTAAAAGCTACGTGAATCGCCGGATTACGCGGCTAGATTGCGCAAGTCTAACGGAAAAGTGGTGCGCTACGCCGGAATGATAATGCGCCGATCTACGTGAATCTGCCCCAATATCTACAAACAATGGAACTTACAAAGGTCAACCTTATTATAGAAACACATGTGAAGGGGTGATGTCACCCCGGAACAAGCCAAAATTTGAAAATGCACACATTTTCAGTGGCAAAATGTGCTATCTGCCATCATGGGTGATCAATGTATGTTTTTTGGGGGTGCAAACCCTTCCTCTCACCTACTTGAGTAGCGAAGAAGGGGTTGCACACACACTCGATATCCTGTGATGGAAGTTAGCACATGTTGACACACTGTGTGCATCTTCAAATTTTGGCGTTTTGGTGTGCAAAACAGAACATCAAAAATGGGGGGTGGGGTTAATCTTTAATTAGGCCCATCATGTCAAGGATGTTCTTATATTTTTGCTCAATGAGATCCATCCTTTTCCTCATCATGTCTATATCATTCCTCATAATGTCCATTTCACTACTGCATTTCATAATTTCCTTGATCACAATTTGGGCACTAGCACTGGAGAAAGGTGTGCTATCAGATGCTGTGACACCACCATGTTCATCCCCTAAAAAAATAATAATAAACTTTATTCAAAATGTGCAGGCCTACCTACATCTCGTTTTTTCCCTGTGCAGCTGGGGTGACAGACACTGACCTGTTTTGCTGATGATCTCCAGCTCTGTTTCTTCCTCCTCTATGTCTTCCACTTCTCTTTCTTCCACAACTCCTTCTTCCTCCTCCTCTATTTCTTCCACTTCTCTTTCTTCCACAACTCCTTCTTCCACATCCTCCTCCTCCACATGCTGAGGTTGTTGGGGTATTTCCTTTCTTTGGCTTCTTGTCTCCTCCAAATGGTGTCCTTTTCTTTCCCCTAAAAATTTAAAGAAAGAAAAGGTATACTCAGCACACAGATATTAGCGGGAGGGCAGAAATAGAAAACATTGCTTATAGAAGTGGGGTACAATTGTCTGTCTGGGTTCAAAACCACAAAAAATTATCTTTTGGATTCTGATTTTTTTTTTATATAATTCTTTATTTTTGTATTTTCTGTATATTTCATTACATCACTTACATGTATACCAAACCTCCACCGGGAACAAAATACATAACATTTATAAATACAAACAAAACAAGTACATAGAAAGAAAAAAAAAATAAGACCAAAATAATGATAATACTTCTCCCCTCTCTCCCCCCTCCTGCTCCCACTCCCCTCCCCCATATGGATTATAACTAGATTACTCCTCTTAGCGTGTTCCCTCTTTTATATTCTTGTGTGCTTATCGTGTTTGTCATGTTCCTATTTCAAAACTTGCAAGAGAAAAGAAAAAAAAGTATATGCATATATGTCTACATACCCATACATACATCCAGGGCCGCCATCAGGGGGGTACAGGCATTACACCTGTAAGGGGCCCGAAGGTCCCCAGGGGCCCGGAGGCCACCAAGGGCCCCAGATGGCAAGCCATTTTTTTTTATAAAAAAAATTTTTTTTTTATAAAAAAAAATTTTTTTTTAATATATTTTTATTTTATTTTTTATTAAAGGGCCAATTTTTTTTCTTTTATTTTTTTAGAGGTCCGGAGGTCCACAGGGGCCCGGAGGCCACCAGGGCCCCAGATGGCAAGCCCTTTTTTTTATAAAAAAATATATATTTTTTTTATAAAAAAAATATATTTTTTTATAAAAAAAATATATTTTTTTAATATATTTTTCTTTTATTTTTTATTAAAGGGACACCCAGGGCACCGGATGGCAACCCCCCTTTTTTATTTATTTTCTATAAAAAAAAAATATATTTTTTAATATATTTTTATTTTTTTATTAAAGGGCCATTTTTTAGGGGTCTAGGGGCCCGTAGGCCACCAGGGCCCCAGATGGCAACCCCCTCTTTTTTATTTATTTTTTTATAAAAAAATATATATTTTTATAAAAAATATATATTTTTATATATTTTTCTTTTATTTTTTATTAAAGGGCAAATTTTTTTTCTTTTATTTTTTTTAGAGGTCCGGAGGTCCACAGGGACCTGGAGATCTCCAGGGCCCCAGATGACAACCCCCCTCTTTTTATAAAAAAAATATATTTTTTATATATTTTTTTATTTCTTTTATTTTTTTTATATTTATTTATATATATATATATATATATATATATATATATATATATATATAATATTATTATTATTATTATTATTATTAAAGGACCCAGAGGTCCCCAGGGCCCCCTCTTTTTTTTATATTTTTTTTACTTTTTTATATTATTTTATTTCTTTTTTTAATATATATATATATTTTTATTAAAGGGCTCAGAGGTCCCCAGGGCACCATGTGTCAACCCCCCTTTTTTTATAATTGTATTTTTTATTTTTGTTTATATATTTTTTATATTTTTATTTTTTATTAAAGGGCCCAGAGGTCCCCAGGGCCCTGGAAGGCAACCCACTTGTTTTTTTTATATATAAATGTTTATTTCTTTTTTATATATATATATATATTTTTTTTTTTTTTTTAAAGGGCCCAGAGGTTTCTTTTTATTAAAGGGCCCAGAGGTCCCGAATGGAAAGCCCCCTTTTTTTGTTATTTCCTTTTATAAAAAAAAAAAAATAAGGCCCCCGGGGCCCCAGTTGGCAACCACCCTTTATATATATATATTTTTTTTTTCTCTCTTTTTTTCTTTTTATTAAAGGGCACAGAGTTCCCAGGGCCCTGGATGGCTACCCCCCTTTTTTATATATATTTTTCTTTATTTCTTCTTTTTGTAAAGGGCCCCCCCGCTTCTCAATTCACGGGAGCAGCCCCCTGCTTCTCAATTTCATGCGGCAACACCCCCCCCCCGGCTCTCTGCTCCAGGGGGCCCATGCCTGAAGCTGTGTAAGGGGCCCCAAAATTCCTGATGGCGGCCCTGCATACATCTACACACATGTGCACACATATATATACACACACACACACACACACGTATACATACCTACATACACTCCCCCACACATACATACATTCATACATACATATTAGTTTTAGGCCCATTTCGGGTTTATTTTTTTGTGCTGTCTATGTGTCTGTGTTTATTTTGTGTGTATAAGTATTACCCTGTGTCTCTAGTGTTTGTGAGGTTCTTTAGCTTCAACCTTCTTTATATTCCCTTTGTAAATTATTTACATATACTTTAAAGACCCGTTCCCTTCCCCTTTACTAATCATTCCCCCCCTTCCTATGGAGAGAAAGGAGAGGGTGAGGGGGAGAGGAGTGAAACAACAAAAAAAAACAACATTCATCTAAAATTGTAGTTTATCTTTCTTACTGAGCATCCAGTATATATTTTTTTTGAGAGAGGAGTGAGTATATGTGGTTCAAGAAAAAGAGAGAAAAAGACAAAAAAAGAGAAAGATAAACTCCCTCCTTTACTCCTATTATATCTGTGGGGCGTAATGTTCCCAATCTGCCCATATGTTGTTAAATCTATCCTGTTTGTCTCTGATCTTATGCACCCATCTCTCTGTCTCCATTATTAGGTTAACTTCTTTTTTCCATTCCATAAGGGAGGGGCGTGTGTTTTGTTTCCAATGCCTGGGTATTAGCATTTTAGCCACGTTTAATAGGTGTGGTATCACACTTTTCTTATAGCTGTTTATTGATCCAGGTATCTCATGAAAAAAAAAAATATAGGTATAGAGGCGATTTACTTTGCATGTGCCGCCCTATATAAGTTTAATTCATTCATATAGGTGATAATTCTATAGGTTGATTGGTCATCTTCTTAACCCACGATGCTATTTCTTCCCAAAATGGTCTGATCTTTTTGCAAGACCACCAGATATGGAGAAATGTTCCCTTTTCTTTACACCCCCTCCAGCAGCTTCCGTCTGCTGTGGGGTATATTTGGGCTAATCAGGCTGGAGTCTGATACCATCTGACCATGAATTTATATGACATTTCTTGGATTTTAGAGCTTATAGAGGTTGTATATGTTGATTCTATAAATGTTTTAATTTGTACTGATGTAAATGTGTAATTTAACTCTTTTTCCCATTCTCTAATAAAATAAGGAATTGTATTTCCCTGTTCACTGAGAACCAACTTATACATTTGTGATAGCAGATGGTTAGGCTTCGACATTTTCACACACATATTCTCAAATGTTGTAAGCGATCCTACTGTCCTTACTTTTGGTTTTAACTTACTGAAAAAGTCCGCCATTTGGTAGTATCTCCTTTTAGCCATTTTCATATTCCCTTGAGATGATATTAATTCTGATAAGGGTATTAGAGTCCCTTGGGGTGCATATCTTGAGCACATAGTATTCCCATTAGATCATTTTCCTCTCCTGGGGGGAACCATGGATATCCTCCTAATGGAGCCATTGGGGATGTAGGTGGGGCATATTTCCCATATTTGTTTAATCTATCCCATATTGCTAGGGTACTCCTAGTCAACGGGGATGTGCATTCAGAAAGCCCCCTCATTTTAGTCGGTATCCATGGTGCTCCCATTAAATCTCTTCCTGCCATACTTTTTTCAACTTGAACCCATATTTTAGTTGGAGAGTCATGGCACCAATTTAAGATATGTACCAGAGACATTGCTTCCAATTCCCCCTACCTGTTTGTTTCTACGTAACATATCGTAGGCTATTCTAGATTTTCCATCCTTCCATATGAAAGATATAAATGCTTTTTGTATTTGCTTAACCACTTGTCCACCATCCTGACATCACGTCATATGACGTGATGTCTTTTTAAAGCCGCGGGCGAGCGAGCGCGCGCGCGCACCCGCCGCTCTGCTGGGATCCCGGCGTGAGTGCCCGGCGGCAACGATCGCCGCCGGGCACACGCGATTGCCCAGTAACTGAGCGGGGACATGGAGCTCTGTATGTAAACACAGAGCTGCACGTCCCTGTCAGGGAGAGAGGAGACAGATTGTGTTCCTTGTACATAGGGACACAATCGGTCACCTCCCCCAGTCACCCCCCCTCCCCCTACAGTTGGAACACTCCTAGGACACACATTTAACCCCTTCCCCGCCCCCTAGTGGTTAACCCCTTCACTGCCAGTCACATTTATACAGTAATCAATGCATATTTATAGCATTGTTCACTGTATAAATGTAAATGGTCCCAACAATGTCAGAAAAGTGTCCGCCATAACGTCGCAGTCCCAATAAAAAAATCGCAGATCGCCGCCTTTAATAGTAAAAAAAAAGAAATAGAAAAAAATGCCATAAACTGTCCCCTATTTTGTAAACACCAAACGCTTATTGCATTTTTTTTTTTTACCAAAAATATGTAGAATATGTATCGGCCTAAACTGAGGAAAACATTTTTTTTTTAATATATTTTTTGGGGATATTTATTATAGCAAAAAGTAAAAAATATTGCATTTTTTTCAAAATTGACGCTCTATTTTTGTTTATAGCGCAAAAAATAAAAACCGCAGAGGTGATCAAATACCACCAAAAGAAATTCAGAGATGTGGCCATTACACCTGATACATGGCTTGGTAGTACCACGGATTTATCAAAATTTATTTTCAAATTAGACAATTCTCCATATTTCTGTACTTCCAACATCAATGCAGGTATAGACTCCTGAGGATTGGAGAGATAAAACAACAAGTCATCTGCATATGCAGAGACCTTATGTACTCCTGAACCTATATCAACCCCAACTATTCCCTTATTTTCCCTTAATTTACAAAGAAAGGGTTCTAAAACTATTGCAAATAATAATGGGGAAAGGGGGCTCCCCTGCCTAGTGCTGTTCCTTATGTCAAAATTATTTGAAAGGGTCCCGTTTACCTTGACCCTAGCTCTAGGATTGGCATATAATGCCAATATCCATCCCATCATCCGCTTCCCAAGGCCTATTCCTTTTAATACCTCTCTCATGAACCTCCAGTTTACTCTATCAAATGCCTTTTTGGCATCCATTGATAGTACTACTTTTGGTTTCTTGTCTGGTCCATTCTCCATCCAGTGAAGGATATGAAGGGCTCGAGTGGTATTATCTTTAGTTTCCCTGCGCTTCATGAAGCCAGTCTGGTCGATATGGACTAATTGGGTTATATGATCTTGTAGTCTTGTAGCTAGGATTTTTGCTAGGAGTTTGGCATCTGAATTCAAAAGGGAAATAGGTCTATAATTTGCGCAAAATTGTGGGTCTTCCCCTGGTTTTGGTATTACTGTCACATGTGCCCCTAGGGCTTCCGGGGTCAAAGGGTTACTTTCTGTTATTTTGTTAAGATAATTACATAAAGGCATTACCAAGATTTTACTATACTTCTTATAATATGCGTTGGTTAGGCCGTCTGGTCCTGGACTTTTCCCATTTTTGAGATTTTCTATTACCTTACTTATTTCCTCCGTGGTTATTGGCCCTTCTAACTTTTTTATAATCCTTGGGGAAAGGGTTAATAATTTAGAGTCTTTGATATATTTCTCTATCTCTTCCATCTCCCTCCTACCTTCCCCCCTCAGTGGGGTTGTTTGTATATTATATAATTTTGTGTAAAACCGGTGGAATTCTGCTGCTATTGCTTTAGTGTCCTCTATTTTTTTTACCGTTTGCTGTTATTTTATGCACATGACTGGTTTCTTGTTGTTTTTTTATTTGGTTTGCTAATAATCTACTACAATTATTTCCTTGTTCATAAAATTGATGGGCCAGGAATCGATATTTTTCTTTATTTCTTCTATCCAAGCATTTCGAAAATTCTATCCTCAATATATCTAGTTGCCTAGATTCTTCTGGGTCTAAGTTGATTTTATGCTTGGTCTCTCAATCATGTATTTCCCTCAACAGCTTCTCTATTTCCTTCCTCTTTTCCTTTTTAACTCGAATACCATGTGCTATTAGTTCTCCTCTAATAACGGCCGTATGTGCTTCCCAGACTATTTGATCAGATATTTCCCCATCTATATTATTCTTAAAGTACTCTACCAATTTGTATTGTATGTCCTGCGCTATCTTTCTATCATCTAGCAGTGATTCATTTAGGTGCCATGTCCTCTCCTGGCGGCCCCCTGGCACCAAATGAAACACTGCTACCACTGGGGCATGGTCAGAAATTGTTATCAGTTCTATAGTTGCAGATTCCACGCAGTCTAAATAATATTGATCTACCAAAATCAGATCTAACCGAGAGTATACTTTATGAGTCTTTGAGTAATAGCTAAAATCTCTCTTCTCTTTATTTAGCACTCTCCAGCTATCTATTAGATGTAGAGACTGAAGGAGTTTTTTTAATATGTTTAAGAGCTCTGAAAGATAATGGGGTTTTACCTGTAGTAGTGTCTAGTTGGGAATTAAGAGTGATATTAAAGTCTCCTCCTAAAATTACTACCCCTTCCCTAAATTTTTCCAATAATCTTAAGGTTTTAATTAAGAAGCGGGCTGTACTGGAATTAGGTGCATAAATAGAAGCAAATGTATAACATTGTCCCTGCAACATTCCCCTAATGAAAAGAAACCGTCCCTCTGGGTCAGTCTGCACCGACATGGGCACTAGTGGGCAAGTTTTTCCAAAGGCTATTGTTACCCCCTTTGCCCTTGCAATAGGCGATACTGAATGGAACCATTGATTATATGGAAATAGGGGTAACTTCGGTATTATTGATCCTGCCATAAAATATGTCTCCTGCAGGAAGGCGACATCCACTGCCTGGTGTCGCATTTCCTGCCATAGACGACCCCTTTTTTGGGGGGAACACAAGCCCCTCACATTATAAGTCACAATTTTTTTTGAAGTAGCCATTACTATCTATATAAAAAAAAAAGAGGAAATATCTCTTGTATTTCTCACCACATATCTCCTTTTCTCCTCTCTCTCTCTCTCTCTCAAAAGACCTGAAATGTATCTTACTATAATATAACCAAACATTCTACTATATAACATAACATGTAACATATAACCACTAAAGGAGGGAAAGGTCCGTGTGGGCAATCTTTATCCCCACTCCTCCCCGAACCACCCAGCCTATCTGCTTCCGTGCAGATTAACCAGTCCCTTTTCAGGACCTACCTAATGGGAAAAGATAAACAAAATCCCCTCAAAACACAACAAAAAATGGTAAAAAAATTATCAAATGAACAATGATAAATAATAATTTACCATCTTCTATTGCCCGGGCTTCATTTGTATCATATTCAAAGCTTATGTATAAATCACTTATATCAAAAAAAATAAAAAATTGTTTGAGACTCCTTAACCACTTTAGCCCCGGACCATATTGCTGTCCAAAGACCAGAGCACTTTTTGTGATTCGGCACTGCGTCGCTTTAACTGACAATTGCACAGTCATGCGACGTGGCTCCCAAACAAAATTGGCATCCTTTTTTTCCCACAAATAGAGCTTTCTTTTGGTGGTATTTGATCATCTCTGCGGTTTTTATTTTTTGCGCTATAAACAAAAATAGAGCGACTATTTTGAAAAAAATGCGATATTTTTTACTTTTTTCTGTAATAAATATCCCCCAAAAATATATAAAAAAACGTTTTTTTCCTCAGTTTAGGCCGATACGTATTCTTCTACATATTTTTCGTTTAAAAAAAATCGCAATTAGCATTTATTAATTGGTTTGCGCAAAAGTTATAGCGTTTACAAAATAGGGGGTAGTTTTATGGCATTTTAATTTTTTTTATTTTTTTTACTAGTAATGGCGGCGATCAGCGTATTTTTTTTCAGTAGTGCGACCTTATGGCGGACACTTCGGACACTTTTGACACATTTTTGGGACCATTGGCATTTTTTTAGCGATCAATGCTATAAAAATGCATTGTATTACTATAAAAATGCCATTGGCAGTGAAGGGGTTAACACTAGGGGGCAGGGAAGGGCCTAAGTGTGTTCCTGGGTGTGTTCTAACTGTATGGGGGGGTGGAATCACTAGGGGAAATCACTGATCTTCTGTTCATACATTGTATGAACAGAAAATCATCATTTCCCCCACTGACAGGAACGAGAGCTATGTGTTTACACACATAGCTCTCGTTCCCCGCTCTGTAACGAGCAATCGCATGCGCCCCCTAGTGGCCGTCGAAAGTGCCAACGTAGAATGACGGGCTCTCGCCCAGGAGAGCCAACCTGCCGCCGTAGAACGACGGCGGCTTGTCGGTAAGTGGTTAATCAGTCCCCCTCCCTCCCCTCGAAGCAGAGGAGAGAAGAAAAAGAGAAAAAAAAGAAGAAAAAAAAGGGACAAAATAAGAGCAAAACTCCCCCTGCGAATGTCTCCCCCTCCCCTGTGGGGAGAGGAGACATCCACCATTTCACCTCCCATTTCACCTCTTAACACTCTCCTCTTTAATGGGGCGAGCGGGGAAGTCATATATTTTCCCCAAAAAATAAGAAAAACCTGGGAAAAGAGGAGGAGCCATATTTACAGATCATTTATATAAAAATACAGTTAGATCCCCTCAGTCAATTACCTAGAAAGACAAGTTATTTCAATGCTCTCCTTTCTTTATCGTACATCACGGGACACAGAGCGGCAATCCATTACTATGTGGGTTATAGAGTCTACCTTCAGGTGTGGACACTGGTGTAATTAACTACACAGGAAGTTCCCTCCCTATATAACCCCTCCCATACTGGGAGCTCCTCAGTTTTTTTCATCAGTGTCTAAGGTGTTGGTCACGAGTGAACATGTGCTCTTAGGAGCTCCACTGGAGGGATCCATGCTGGATGTAAAAAACCTCCATAAATCCGGATCCGTCCAAGGTGCTTCATAGCCAAAGTGGACGGTACCCGGGCCTCGGTACGAAGAACGAGGTTTAGCCTATAATGCCTCTCTGCGGAGGGCTGGATCCTGGGTTCCAAACTTTGTGCCTTCTAAGGACCAAATGTTTTTTTTGCTGCCAGGATGCTATATAGGTCCAGGGGAGTTTGTGTTCCTGCCATGGACCCCGGTCCCTGAAGGTCTAGGACAATACCCACGGTGAAGGAGGAAGATTGGGCCTCTTGCTTGGCAATACCCTGCAGCGTGGAGAAGGTAAGAGGAGGGCCTACGGGACTTGGTTCGACAGTAGGTCCTCCGTGGGGGACTTGGGTCTCGCCTATATTATGCTTCTATGCATGGGCAATGTAAACCACTATGTCTTCTGAGACAGGATGGCTCAGGGCACCCATATACCTCCCCTAGCCAGCATGCAGCCTGGCCCACCATGTCTGTTAGACAGGATGGCTGCAGTACCTTGAAGGGGCCGGTACATAAATAAAAAAATAAAATAAAAAATATGCCCTTAATCCTATACAAAGGATTGTCTTCCGTGAGTAGTTGCAAGTCTTATCTGTGTTTCCACTACTATGGGCAGTAGAAGACATGCCTGATGTTTTTGCTTACCATGCTTTCCAGAAAACGGAAGCTTAAGTGTTAGCTGATCTATTTTGTCCCACTTCCTCCGCTTCAGGCTCTACTATGTTGCACGTGCTCACCGGCTCAGTGCAGTCGCAGAGAAGGCTCTTCAAAGGGCCCGGACGTCAGAGCTCTGTAAAGCTAGGGGGACACAAACGTAAGCACCTTGTGTGAGTTGGATACAGATTCATCTAAGACGCCTACTCGCATCTAGCTGTGCAGATTAGCAGGCATTGTGTCAGACTAAATTCAGCTATTTGATGCACCTGGGTTAAGTGCCTCTGATTAGGACTTGGTCTCCCCATTGAATAAGGTCAGGGGTAGGAATATAAAGAGGGATCGCCACCTGAACCTGGTGGACCCTTATTCTCCTCTGAAGAGACTTAAACAGCTCATAGATTGAGCCATCAGACCTGTCAGGCAATGCAGCCTTCCCCCAACATTGCAATCACTCTGCATGTGTTTTGTGTGTTTTGCAAGAAAAAAAAAAAGGGGGGTGTCCCCCTTTTCCTGCTTTAATCCTGAAACAAAGGGATTAGAAAGCTTGGGGATAAAAGTTTCACTGTCAGAGGACAGGAGACAGGAGCTGCAGCCTAACAAGGAGAAGCTATCAAAAGCCCTACAGGTTCTGATTACACCTCTATCTTCTCCTTAGAGTGTAAAGAGAGGTTTTCCTATAGGTGGCTAGTAAGACCTCCATATAATCCTCAGCCTGGTGTCGGCTTCCGGCTAACCAAATGCATCGGAGGGATGCACAGTTGCGGGCACACATTGCTAATGTCTCTTAATTGAGGAAACACACATCTGCAGAGGATAATTTCCTCTTTACCAGTCCGCATGTTGCATAACATACATGAGTTTGGAATGCATGTGGGATAAAAACAAGTAACAGAGCAGATTCTATTGTGGATCGCATAAACATACATGTTTCTGTCTATATGGTGCTGCATGTTTCCACAAAAGAGGTCGCATAAAAGATGCTTGTAATGCTGAATCGCATAAAGACGTTTGTAGGCATAAAAATGCTGAATCACACATGATTACCTGATCACCCAAGTCCTTGTTTCCCCCAAGGATGATTGGTTACACAGAAGAGGTTTGTTTCCACAGAAAGGCCTAAAATCGCATAAAGTTGCTTGGATGCAAAAAAGATGCTGGATCACACATGGTTAACTGATCATCAGCGTCCTGGATTACCCAAGGATGTTTGGTCACACAAATAGGCTTGTTTACACAAAGGTACCTAAAGTCGCATAAAGATGCTTGTATGCATAAAAATGCTGAATCACACATGATTACCTGATCACCCAAGTCCTTGTTTCCCCCAAGGATGTTTGGTTACACAGAAGAGGTTTGTTTCCACAGAAAGGCCTAAAATTGCATAAAGTTGCTTGGATGCAAAAAAGATGCTGGATCACACATGGTTACCTGATCATCAGCGTCCTGGATTACCCAAGGATGTTTGGTCACACAAATAGGCTTGTTTCCACAAAAGTACCTAAAGTTGCAAAAAGATGCTTGTATGCATAAAAATGCTGAATCGCATAAAGGATGCTTGTATGCATAAAAAGGTTGAATCACACAGGATTACATGATCACCCAAGTCCTTGATTCCCCAGGGATATTTGGTCACGCAAAGAGGCTTGTTCCCACAGAAATGCCTAGAATCGAGAAATGCCTAGAATCGCATAAAGAGGCCTGAAGGCATAAAAATGCTGAATCACACAGGATTACCCGATCACCCAAGTCCTGGATTACTCAAGGCCTAAAGGGATCGCTTAAAGATGCTTGAATTCAAAAAGAAGCTAGATCACACATGGTTGTTGGATCAACAGAGTCCTGGATTACCCAGGGATACTTGATCACATAGAGAGGCTTGTTTCACAGAAATGCCTAAAGTCGCATTAAGATGCTTGGAACGCACAGGGGTGCTTGGTCACACAAGGGTTCTTGTCCGCACAGTAGTGCTTAAAATGCATAAGATGTTGATCGCATGGAAGATGCTGAATCGCATGCATGGTTACTTTAAAGTTGCACATGGTGGCTTAATTAAGCAATACAGGATGCCTTGTGTTTGCATAGAGATACGTGTCTGCATGGGTTCATGTTGCACATTGTTGCATAACACGTTTATAGCACATGCTTGCTTGCTTGCAAGGATGCTCGTTCCAGAGCACACATGCTATATGCATGTTTGGCGTGAGACATATTTATATGATTTCATGCTTCCATGAACACACACTGCCATGTACACACGCCTCCATTGAGGCATATGGCTTTAACACTTGCCACATACACATATGGGGAGCCAGTTGCATATGTGTTTATTTACTTGGGACTGCAGAGGTTGTCTGCGTTGTGCAGGGGAACAGCACTATCTCCAGTTGGTGGTCTTGCCCTTTTGGGTTAGCCTCCGTGTCTGGGTTGTCAGGGTGCTAGGGCCCGCCTCTAGCAGGTCTGTAGGCCCAGGGTATAGCAGTAATGGCATACGGAAGCAGACTCCTACTGATGGATCAGTCAGCAGCATGGCTGGACCTAAGCGTGTCCAGCATGCTCAGGTATCTGGATCTCCTGGGTTAGGATTCCAGTCTAAAGATACATCCTTCATTGACAAGAAGCTGGGTATGTTTTGCACCAGGAGAGTACTTTTTGGCCTAAGACAAGACCATCGCTATAAGAAAGCTGGTCTAGGTGGTTACGGCAAGGAACAGTTCCTTACTTTTGGCCTTCTGCTTAAGGCACTAGAGAAGATGCTGCTTCATTCAAGACAGTTCCCTATACTTTTATTCAGGACTGTTATAAACAGTATTGTGCTGGCCTAGAAGGAGTGGATCTTGACCTAGCATTATCCAAAGAACCGGTCCCAGAGATAGGCTGGAATTCCTCTTGGTGGTTCTTAACTAAAGGGTTTGCCAGGTCAGGAAGAGACCTTGGCCCAGAGGAAGTAGTCGAGCTCCAAGGGAGCCTTATCTGTCAGCTAGAGCTACCGATGGAGCATCTGGCTTGGGGGCCTGAACGTTCAGGGGCTGGTTGGTTCGGTCAGAGTTCAATCAGACTATACCATATTAAGTGATTTACTTAATTTACCAAGGAGGAGCTTGTGCCTTGCCTATTGACATTCGTCATTTCATGAAATGCAGAATTGGCAGGCGATTCGCTGTAGCCGTCAACAAGGGTCTCCAGGAGAAGGACCTCTACATCCCGACTGTTTTCCTGGCCAAGGGCCACAGAAATAGTACCCTGTACATAAGAGGTATTGGCGTCCAGGCTCAACAAGAAATTGAACAGCTTGAGGTCAAGGACAAGGGATCCACCCGCATGCGGGGCAGATGTGTTAGTAATCTGGTGGGACCAGTGGTCACTGGTTATGTCTCTCCCCCCAGTGCCGCGGCGTTTGTGGCTTCCATGCAACATTAGAGGATGGCGGAAGCTGGCCTGATTACTCCGGCATAGCCCTGACGACCTTTTTCTGTGCAGGGACAGTAGGGGTGGTAGTAGAGGACACACGGTCCCTTACATCTTGTCCAGGCCTACTTCGAAGGGGGTATTACATCCTGTCGTGCAACAGGTGAATTAATGGTCTGGCTATTTTAGCCCACATTCTTCAGGATCAGGGTTTTTAGAATCAACGGCACTTCCTTGATTCATACAGGAAGGCTGGCCTCCAGGACCAGATATCCCAGGATCGGGAGAGCCCATGTTCATGGTATAAAAACAGATGGTGGCATCCTTGGAAGTTTGTCAAAGATAAAATTCCTGCCTTCCTGCATTTGGAAAGGAGACGGAGCCAGCCTTAAGTTACATCAAGGATCCGATCTCGGCCTTGCCTCCAAAGGTCGCTTGCTTCACACTCTTTGTTCCGAGCCATTATACAAGGGGTGACGCGCATAAGTCCACCAGTTTAGTCGCCCTTGTGCTTGGAGGATTGGCTCTAGTTTTGTCGGCTTACAGGGTCAGCTCTGTGGGCCGATGCACCATATTTCCCTTCAGCCTTTAACAAGGGAATTGGTGTTCTTGGTTGTGGTAGCCTCCAAGAGAGTTTCAGTATTGGCAACCTCTTGGTATAAAACCATACTTATTCTTACTAGTAGGGTGATGTTAATCCTCACCCAGCCTTATTTACTAGAAGGATCTAGTGTTCATTTGAATCTAGATATTCTTACCTCCCCCTTTTTCAAAACCTTGTTTTCGGAAGGAAAGGTTATTGCTTTCTCTCAGTAGAGATGAGAGCAGTTAAATATCTATCTGAAGGTTCAGATATAGAAATCTGAAGTTTTTATTGTGCTGCCAGAAGACCCTAGATGTGGGCAGGCAGTGTTCAGTTCAGCTATTAAAATGGTTACACTCTCTCCTTTGGAGTAGAAGGGTCAAGGCCTATCTGAAGCGGCTGCTCGGATACGGAAAGCTGATGTTATTGCGCTACCAGGAGGCCCCAGGAAGGGGCAGGCAGCGTCTAAAATCAACTGTTTTCAAGATTGATTCATCAGGGTATTATTCAGGCTTGTGGTTCGGAGAGTGGGACTCCCCCTGTTTCTTGGGGGGTGCTCCATACCAGGATAGTAAGCGCTTTATGCGCGATGCTTTACCGAGCCTTTATGACGCAGATTTTCAGGGCCGCAACTTGGCGTCTGTGCTTAGGTTCACTGATTCTTGTC
This sequence comes from Rana kukunoris, assembly GCA_029574335.1. Lineage (NCBI taxonomy): Eukaryota > Metazoa > Chordata > Amphibia > Anura > Ranidae > Rana > Rana kukunoris. The sequence goes on along the minus strand of CM056059.1, from coordinate 262,206,722 downwards.
AGATGTACATAGGAGGGCAAAAGGATGCAGCTTTTTGCCGCAGTATGCATCTGGCAGCATTATAGATCCTCACATCTGATGGCGGCCTGCGTTGTTTGTGTCTCCCTCCCCTCAGTAAGCATTGCTTTCGGACATCCCACATAGTAATGGATTGCCGCTCTGTGTCCCGTGATGTACGATAAAGAAAATAGGATTTTTTATGACAGCTTACCTGTAAAATCATTTTCTTGGAGTACATCACGGGACACAGAGCTCCCGCCCCTCTTGTTTGGGGATATTGGGACACTTATTGCTTTGCTACAAAAACTGAGGAGCTCCCAGTATGGGAGGGGTTATATAGGGAGGGAACTTCCTGTGTAGTTAATTACACCAGTGTCCACACCTGAAGGTAGACTCTATAACCCACATAGTAATGGATTGCCGCTCTGTGTCCCGTGATGTACTCCAAGAAAAGGATTTTACAGGTAAGCTGTCATAAAAAATCCTATTTTCTCAAGTCGTCTTTCAGGACAGCCTCTGAGACCTTGGGCTCCTCCCTCCGGGACAGGAAACACACACCCCCAATCTTTAAAGTCCTGCCTTCAGGCCTCCTTCTCCAGTTATTTTGTGTTTCCCACCGGAAGGGAAGGAGCACGCAAAGGAACAGAGGCTGCCTGGATGACACCTAGACGGTTTTCTTTCCCTGGTCTGGGCACCCCCCTGTCCTATTGGGAAGGGAGGGCTGCTGCTCCCCGGATGCTGCCATCAAAGCTCATAGCAGCCGGACCTCCGTTGACGGCAGTCCCAGCTCCCCTCTGCACGGTACCTTAGCCTGGGGACTTCTCCGGGGCGAGAGACGCCATTCGGGTCCTTCATTCGGCGGGGATCCGCGCGGGGCGTGGCGGCGGTGAGAGATGCTGGCTGGCCACGAGCGGTCGCACTTCCGCATTGAGGGGAGGTCCTGCGTTCCAAAGGCAGGAAGTGACATGCACTTCCGGCGGAACGGCGTCATCGGAGGGCGCCGTGGGGACAGTTCCGGTCTTCAGTTTAAACGGCGCAGCGCGGGGAGATCAGACACCGGAGCCAGGTTCAGAGCTCGGCGAGGCCGTTAGCAGAGCCAACGGCATGGAGGAGGCGACACAGGCTTCAGACGCCAGTGTGACAGGCTTCGGGGGCCTCCCAGGTAAGGGGCGAGGGCAGGCCTTTTCTTACCAGGGGGGGCTAGTTACCCGTTTTTTAGTGGGGTACAGCATGTCCCTCCCGGGGCGGAGAGCTTCTGGAGAGGGTCGGGGCACTTCCTTTACTGAGCCAGCACAGTGGTGTGTGTGGGTGGTCAGTGGGTCTTACTATTAAATGTCTGTTTTTTGGTCCTTGTTTCTTCTGTTAGGTTAAAACCCAGGAAAGGACTCAGACGCCCAAGAGGAAGTGTGCCGTGTGCGGGACAAAATTGAGTTTAAATTGGAAAAAAACATTATGTCCTGAGTGTGTCAGTAATCTTGTAAAAGATGATCCCATGTCAGAATGTCAAAAACTTTTTTCTACGGTTAAGACCGAGCTGTCTTCCACTTTCCAGTCCTTTAGGGGAATGATGGATAGGCTCCAGGGACCCCTCCCTCTTACCAGGGCAGATAGTGCTCCCTCACTGTCAGAAGCCGTAGAGACGGAGGCAGTACGGGATAGGGAAGATCGTAGTTTTCCCGGCTCAGGGTCCCCTTCTCAGTTGGACTCAGGCTCTGACATGGAAAAATCCTCCAGGGGGGCTAGATATAAGTTGTCCTTGGAGGACGTAGGTGATGTGTTAAAAGCCATCTATGACACACTGGAAATCAGGGAGGAACCAGTAGTGCTTTCTAAACACGATCAGATGTATCAGGGTGGTGTGCAGAAGGCCAGGGTATTCCCCGTACACAAGCGGCCATTTTTTTCAGGTAGTCTTAAAAGGAGGTTTCCTTTTGAGACTAGTGAGGAGCATCCTTGGAATAAAGTTCCAAGGTTGGATGCTCCTTTAGCTAGACTGTCCAAAAAGACAGACTTAGCATTTGACGACATGGGGTCATTAAAAGATCCCATGGATAAGAGAGGAGATGTGTTACTTAAGAGAGCATGGGACACTGCCTCCATAAGTTTAAAGCCAGCCTTAGCAGCCACTTGTGTGGCTAGAAACCTCGAATGCTGGCTAACTCAACTTCAGTCTCATATTTCTGCCGGTACCTCTAGGCAGCAGATCCTGAGATCCTTTCCACTTCTTTTCAAGGCTGTGGGGTTTTTGGCCGACGCCTCTTCTGAGTCTGTCAGGCTAGCAGCTAGGTCAGCGGCATTGGTCAATGCGGCCAGAAGGGCGGTATGGCTTAAGACTTGGTCGGGAGATGCAGCCTCTAAGCTCAGGCTATGTGGACTCCCTTTTTCGGGTGATCATCTTTTTGGATCTGGCCTCCAGGAGGCGTTGGAAAGATCCCAGGACAGGAAGAAGTCCTTTCCAGAAAAGAAAAAGAAGCCAGAAACAAAGCGTTTTTTTCGGGGCTTCAGGCAGCAAAACGAAAAAGACGTTCGTCCCAAGAAGCACTGGGCAGGCCATAAGGGGCGAGGTAGAGGAGGAAATTTATTCAATCCTCCTCAGCCCCCCCCCTAAGACCCAGTGACGTCTTGATCCCTGTGGGAGGAAGACTGGGGGGCTTCCTACCACAGTGGAAAGAAGCCACAAAAAGTCAGTTCGTGTTAGACATAGTGGAGAACGGTTACAGGCTCGAGTTCACTACTCTTCCCCCGTCAATGTTTTTGGTTACCCAGCTTCCCAGAGACTGGGAGAAGGCGGAAGCTCTGGGATTGCTTTTAGGGGAACTGTTGGACCAGAGGGTCTTAACACCAGTGCCCAAGGAAGAGGAAGGCTTAGGGGTGTACTCACATGTTTTCGTTGTGAAAAAACCCTCGGGAAAATTCCGACTTATCTTAAACCTTCGTCCCCTAAACAGGTACGTAAAGAACAAACGTTTCAGGATGGAATCCATCTATTCGGTGACCAACTTTCTGTTCCAGGGTTGCTTAAGGCAACAATGGATCTCAGAGATGCGTATCTGCACATACCGATACATGCTCAGTTTCAAAGATTCCTGAGACTGGCGGTAAAAAGGGGTCCATCGATGACCCATTTTCAATTCAGGGCCCTTCCGTTTGGCCTGTCTTCCTCCCCCAGAGTATTTACCAAGGTCTTGGCGGAGGCTTTGGCCCCACTGAGAATAAGGGGCGTTCTGGTGATACCCTATCTGGACGACCTCCTGTTCATCGCTCCCACCAAGCAACAGCTAGGGGAGGACCTCCAGGAGGCTCTGGCCTTCCTTCAGTCCCTGGGTTGGCTAATCAATCGGGAAAAATCCCAGTTATCCCCCTCTCAGGAAGTGGTGTATCTGGGGTACAGGATCTCCTCCGTAGAGAGAAAGATTTTCCTTCCTGGGGAGAAGATCCTAAAAGTACAGCAAGCAGTGGCCCGACTTCAGACCAATCTGACAGTTCGGGTCAGGGAAGTCATGAGGGTTCTCGGGCTTATGTCGAGCTGCTTCCCGGCAGTCCCATGGGCAAGGCACCATCAGCGGCGGTTACAGAACCATATGCTGAGACACTGGGACGGGGCAAGGGAAAGTCTGGATCTTCCCTTGTCCATCCCAGTCAGCGTGAAAAGAACGCTATGGTGGTGGCGGTGTCAGGCGAGCCTGGAAAAAGGTCTGCCTTGGATAGTACCTGCCACCTTGATTATAACTACAGACGCCAGCGTATCAGGTTGGGGGGCCCACTTAGAAGGGGAGTTGGCCCAGGGGTCCTGGTCTATAGTGGAAGCCCGTCAGTCTTCCAACCAGAGGGAGCTCCGGGCGGTTCTAAGGGCCCTAGAAGCCTTTCACCTACGGATATTAGGTCGCCATCTCCAAATAAGGTCGGACAACGCGACAACTGTTGCGTATATAAACAAGCAGGGAGGTACAAAGAGTCCACCTCTTCAGGCCATATCAGACAGTCTGTTTGCATGGGCCGAAAGAAACCTAGCCTCAGTGTCCGCAGTCCACCTAAAGGGAACCCTAAACACCCTAGCTGACTTTCTCAGCCGGCAAGTGGTGAGCCAAGACGAGTGGTCACTCAATGGGGAGGTATTCAGGAAGATCTCGGCACAGTGGGGAGTACCGGAAGTGGATTTTTTTGCTTCGAGGAAGAACAGGAAGACAACAGCGTTCTTCTCTGTCCACCCCCAGGATCAGGCCCTGGGGATAGACGCCTTTTCCCATCCTTGGCACTTCAGTCTGGCATATGCCTTTCCCCCGATCAGGCTAATACCCAGGGTTCTTCAGAAATTTCTCTCAGAACCCACAGATTTGATTATGATAGCACCATATTGGCCAAAGAGACCGTGGTTTACCAACCTGAGGAAACTAGCCATATACCCACCGTGGGTCCTTCCGAACAGGGAGGACTTGATTTCCTTGGGACCAGTCCGGCACCCACAGGTAGAGAGCTTAAATCTCACAGCGTGGTATCTGAGGAACTGCTGCTCAGAGCGCACGGATTCTCAGATAAGGTAATAGAAACCTTGCTGAAATGTCGCAAGCCGGTAACACGGGCCATTTACGCTAAGGTCTGGAAAAGGTTCAGCTCCTGGCTAGCAGAACGGAATCAGGACCAGGCAGACATACCAGTGATACTGGAGTTTCTGCAGGCAGGGGTAGACTTAGGACTGTCAGTCAGCACCCTCAAGGTTCAGACATCCGCCTTAACCTTGTTTCTGGAGACCCCGCTCCAGCAAAATCGGTTTATCAGAAACTTTTTTAAGGCCCTGGCTAGGTCCAAACCCATTAAAGTTAAAGCCTGTCCCTCTTGGGACTTGTCTCTGGTTCTAAGGGCCCTGAGAAAACAACCCTTTGAACCCCTGGAGCAATCTTCCTTGAAAGATATAGTTCTAAAAACAGTTTTTTTGATAGGGATCACTTCGGCCAGGATGGTCAGTGATTTACAAGCCCTATCCATTAGGGAACCTTTTTTGTTAGTTTTGGAGGATAGAGTTATCCTGAAAACTGATCCTAGCTTTCTACCGAAGGTATATTCTTTGTTTCATAGGGCGCAGGACATTGTCCTTCCGACCTTTCAGTCCCCCTCAGAGGGTGATGAAGGGGGGTCTTTTTCTTTAGACGTTAGGAGAAGTCTTTTGATTTATTTAGGGGCCACCAAAGAGTTTAGGTGCTCCGATTCACTTTTTGTTAATTTTGCGGGTGTCCGTAAAGGTCACAGGGCATCGAAATCATCTATTGCAAGATGGCTGAGGATGGCTATTTGCCAAGCATACCAATCGGAGGGTAAACAACCACCTGTGGTAAAAGCACACTCTACACGCGCAGTGGCAACATCCTGGGCAGAGAAGGCCGGAGCCTCCCCGGAGGACATCTGTAAGGCGGCAACATGGTCTTCGTTTTCCACGTTTGCGAAGCATTATCGCTTGGATCTGCTCTCTCGCAGAGAACAAACCTTTGGAAGGACGGTTCTTCAGGCAGTAACCCAACCCTAAAAAAAAAAAAAAAAGGGGGTAAGTGTTTCTTGCTTATCATCTCAGAGGCTGTCCTGGAAGACGACTTGAGAAAGATGGAGTTAGGCTTACCGGTAACTCTGTTTCTAGGAGTCTTCCAGGACAGCCGGAATTTTTTTCTTTGTTTTTCCCACCCGGTATTGATACAGGTACGGGGACTGTGGAACTAACGATGTCAGAGTATTTTATGTCTTTCAGGGTCTTCCGGTGTTCTCAAATAACTGGAGAAGGAGGCCTGAAGGCAGGACTTTAAAGTTTGGGGGTGTGTGTTTCCTGTCCCGGAGGGAGGAGCCCAAGGTCTCAGAGGCTGTCCTGGAAGACTCCTAGAAACAGAGTTACCGGTAAGCCTAACTCCATCTTTTAGTGGAGTGGGGGGGGGGACATCACCGAAAAAGAAAAAATTGATATACATATTTAATACCTTCCCTTCCCATCTCCCATCTCTATATATCTCCCTCTGTTCCCTCCCAATTTTTTTTTCCTTCTATTTCTATATTAATTTTCTCCTTATCCCTCTTTCCTTTTCCTCCCCTCTCTCCCCTTCTACCTTTCACTTCCCCCCTCCCGCTCCCCCTTCCTCCTCCTTTCTATTTTAACCCTCTCTTTCTTTGTGAAAATGGAGTAAAAGGATGAGCAGGAGAAAAAAAAAGGGGGGGGATTCCTTATTGCTTTATTGTCCCATTTTACTATTGGACACTTTGTCTCTATATTTATTTTCTCCTTATGGGTCTTTTCTTAGGACCTTATGCCAAGGTTTTGGGTGTTGCAAGGGTTTTTTAGTATTAAATCCTCTCCAATCCTGAAAGTCAGTTGGGAAGTGATGCCGTTTTCCCATCCTGAGAAGCTGTTAAACGAAAGGGAAACCCCCAACGATATCTAACGTCTACCTCACGTAGTGCCTCCAACACTGGTCTTACTACCCTCCTTTGCATTAATGTACGGCGTGATATGTCCAGAAATATGGAGATTTGGGCTCCCTCAAATTCTATCATAGGTGTATCCCATACAGCTCTCATAATCGCCTCTTTCACCGAATATTTGTGCATTTTACAGATCACATCTCTTGGCCTCTCTTTATTCTGATAGGCGGAGGCTGTCACACGGTGGACTCTATCCACTTCCATAGCTTCTGATGTAGATTCACCCCTGATTTGAAGAAATAATCTCTGCACTATTCCTAGGAGGTCCGCATTATGATTTTTCTCAGGTAGACCTTGTATCCGTATATTCTGACGGCGTTCCCTGTTCTCAAAATCGTCCAGACGATCTTTATATATATTCAGGGCTTCTTCATGTGATCTAGTAATGTCTTTGATGTCCTCTATAGCTTGTGTGATCTCCTCCTGACCATTTTCAATGACCTCCACTCTATTTCCCACCTCCCACAACTCTTCTTTAAGCTCATCCACCACCTGTTTGCATGAACGTTCTACTGTTGCTATTAACTGCTGTATGTCTGCTTTTGTGGGGAGAGCCTTTATTTGCTCCAAAATAACCCCAATTTCTGTTCCGCCTGTCCCAAATGTGCCATATATATATATTGGGGTTTCCAAGTATGTCCATTGTATCTATTACCCCTTGCTCTTTAGGGGGTGATCTTTCAGGCAGTGTGTTAGGTGACGCGGACATGGCATATGCTGATACGATGCTAGAATTTATACATTCAGTTTCTAGTAACAATTTTGTTTCTTGGGAGCTTTCTCTATTCCTCTCGTGGGGGTTGCTTTTATGTTCCCCCCTATCTTCTCTAGCCATTGCTATTGTCAGGGGGTCCTGGAGGTCCTGGTTTATCTCTAAAGGGGTTTCTAGAGGGGTATCTCTCACTTCCAGCCAACAGTCCTATCTCCCCTTAGAGCTGCCACCCTCCCCCATACAGTCCATACTGTTCGTACCTCTGGCAGTCTGTCCACCGCCCCTTTGCTCCATACTAGTGCTTCCGAGAGGTCCTTTCAGCGTTCCACCACCGCCCGCAGTCAGGGTGCCACGTCAATGTGCTGGAGAACCACGGTTTGATGCAGGTACCACTGTACCCCGTTTGGGAGTTAATGCTCCCCGTCCTTTCTTCAGGTCCGGGCTGTTAGCCTTTACCTCCTCCTCCCATCTCCTGGTTGTAGCTCCAGATGTCTGACCTCCTCTCTGCAGCGTCATGTATGCTCTAAGCCAGGGATCCTCAAACTACGGCCCTCCAGCTGTTGCGGAACTACACATCCCATGAGGCATTGTAAAACTCTGACATTCACAGACATGACTAGGCATGATGGGAATTGTAGTTCCTGAACAACTGGAGGGCCATAGTTTGAAGACCCATGCTCTAAGCCCACCAACCGGGCTTCTGTTTCCTCCAGCAGCAGGTTGGAATGCTGCTCGTCTGCGGGTTGTCATCCTTGCTGCCGCTACTCCGACTGACAATGTCTGAGTCCCTGTCTCCACTACCTCGTGTACTGCTATATTCACACTACACTTGTCGTTCTCACACTGCTTACATCCAGGACACCTGTATAGTATCAGTGTCCGGGTCAGCTGAGATAAGCTGGGGGCGGCTAGTATAGGGATTCAGACGATTGTAACGGCTAGGACGGGGGTCAAGCAGGGATCAGCTGGTATGGAGACAGGTAAGAAGATCCAGCAGGGATTGAGGTTCAGCTGAGCCAGCTAGTAAAGAACGGAGATCAGGCAGAGGGGTCGGCATCAGCTAAGACTATAGCCATACATCAGCTACTCTTTAGGTATCATGTTACTTTTGTGCCATGCTTTCTGTGGGGAGTGCTTCTCAGACTCATTCAATCAGTCAATCCAAATCTCCATGATCTCGTACAGCTGCCTGTGTCCCGGGGAAAAGCAGGCGCTCTCACATTACACGTCCGTGCACAACTACAGCTTTTGGATTCTGAGTTACCCCAAGCTGGAATACTGACACTTTGTGGCAAAGTGACACACATGGATGCCCCCCCCAAAGAATCATTTAGGGGAGATCCTATAGAAAATGTGAGTTATGGGGGACACACAGGTGCTCCTGAGTCCAGATGTGTAAACAGCTGCTTATTAACACTGTGTGAATGACTCCGGTTTGCATTTCACAATCTAGTAAAGGTTGAACAAACACATCATCTTGACAACAATGTTTATAAACGTTGGTTTACGCCAAATCGGCATGACCAGGTGTGCTTTTCCAGGAACAGCGGAAAAGATCAGGTTTTTACAGAACGATGTTTACTGCGAACGGAAAATACTACACTTTGCCAAATTATTACCAGCAATTTGCCATGTTCAAAAGTACAACCAGGCCAAAGAAGCACATGTCTAAAAACATGCCCACAAATTATAAACACATTTGCAAAACACACATGAAAATTACCGACTTTTCTCAATAATTCTCTTGATCTTCCTATACTGCTCAGGCTGCCGCAATTTCAAGTCCGACCAATGTTTTCGGAGCTGCTCCTTGGACCTCCTGACCCCAAATATGTCATCAAGTCTCCTCGTTACCTTGTCCATTATTATGGCCTTCCTTTGATTAGGGGTGTGGTATGGCCCATGAACTACATCATAATCTTTTCTCCGTAGTATGTCTCCCTTGGACACAGCCAATCACAGATCGTGGCGAACGGCCAATCAGAGTAGCCGTTTGCTATGCGATCTGGGCGGCCAATGAGAGATGATCTCAAATGTAAACATATGAGATCATCTCTCATTGCCGCTTCTCCCTCCTCACACAGAGACAGCGTGTGAGGATAGAGACGGATCTGTGAGTGAATACAAAGTATCAGTGTCAGTAAAAGAAAAAGTGATATTGTGTGCCATCCCAGTACTGTGCCAGTGCCATCCCAGTACTGTCCCAGTGCCATCCTAGTGCCATCCCAGTGCCCAAAGGATCTGTGTCCACCGGTGCTAATTTGCACAGTGCCCACCTGTGCCAACTCATCTGTGCCGCCAATCAGTGCCAGCCTGTGCTGCCAATCAGTGCCGCCAATCAGTGCCCACCTGTGCCACCAATCATTGCCCGCCTGTGCCGCCAATCAGTGCCTGCCTGTGCCGCCAATCAGTGCCCGCCTGTGCCGCCAATTAGTGCCCGCCTGTGCCGCCTCATCTGTGCCACCTGATCTGTGCTGCCTCAGTGCCACCTGTCCAATTAGTCGGTGCACATCTGTGCCACCTCATCAGTGCCCATCTGCTCCGCCAATCAGTGCCCATCTGCTCCACCTCATCAGTGCCTGTGCCGCCAATCAGTGCCCGTCTGTGCTGCCAATCAGTGCCCGCCTGTGCCGCCAATTAGTGCCCACCTGTGCCGCTAATCAGTGCCCACCTGTGCCGCCTCATCAGTGAAGGCTTAGCACTCACCTGTGTAGTCGCACCACCATGTCAAAAAGACCCTATTCCCTCGAGGAGGCATACCAAATCCTTTCCGCACCCGACGAGAGCAATATGGAGCTCACTCTTTCAGATTCTATTTCCAATTCAGTAGCGCAACACTGAGTGACTCAGAGGAGGAAGATAGCTGGCCCGCTACGCGAAGGTATTCTGGTCAGGAGTCAGTGCCATCCACAAGCACTGCAGTGCCATCCACCAGCACCGCAGTGCCGAGGCGGTGCCGAGGTGGTGCTTGGCAAGAAAGGCCAAGGACCCATGAGGGCCTTCCCTATGCCCTTCAGAACCCCTTGTGGCTTCCTCCAAATTCCGGAGAAGCCAACATTCCCCCTTTCACGGCCCAGCCAGGAATCCAGGTTGACAGAGAATTTTTCCCCAATTGATTATTTTAACCTCATGTTTACAGAGGACATGCTATCTGAAATTGTGGCCTAGTGCAACCTATATGCACAGCAATTTATTGAACAAAATCCCACATCCTATTATGCCCGTCCCTACCAGTTGAGAGACCTTAAGGTGGAGTAGTTGAATTTTTTTTAGGCATCACATTATGTATGGGACTCAACCCAAAAAACGCTTCACGTTCCTTTTTGGTCCAAAAACCCAATTTAACACATGCCAATCTTTTCCAGTGTAATGCCCAGATCCCGATACTTCCTCATCATGAGATTCCTACATTCCCAGTGCCATCCCTGAAATCACCAAAATCACAACAGGCTTTTCAAAATTCGGCCCTTACTGACTTATTTTTCTGAGAAATTCCCCCAATTGTATACCCTGGACTAACACATCTGTGTGGATGAGTCCCTTGTGAAATTTACTGGCAGGGTCAAATCAAACAATTCTTTCCCAGCAAAAGAGCCCACTATGGTGTGAAGATATACAAATGGTGTGACCGAGTCACAGGATACCTGTATGCCTTCAGAGTGTACGAAGACAAGGACACCCAGCTGAATCCCCCTAATTGCCCAGACTACTTGGGATCAAGTGGCAAAATTGTTTGGGAACTCATCACCCCCCTATTGGAAAAGGGATACCATCTATACGTAGATAATTTCTACACTTCTCTTCCCCTGTTCCACAACCTGCACCGGAAGCAGACGCCAGCATGTGGCACTGTCAGAAATAATAGGAAGGGCTTTCCTCAAAGTCTTGTAAAAAAAAATAAAAATAAAAAGAGGAGAATCGGCAAGTCTGCGAAATAAGGAGGTTCTGGCAGTGAAGTGGAAGGACAGAAGAGACGTATATATATATATGCTGTCTACCATCCACGATGACACCGTCGTTGAAACCCGCAGAAGGCGTGACACCACCATCCGAAAGCCCACCTGCATCCAGGACTATAATTTGTTTATAGGGAGAGTCGACTTCAATGACCAGATGCTTGAACACTATCTTGCCATAAGGCGTATATAATTCATATGTCATATACCGCAACTCCACCCAAAACCCCAAACGCTTCCTTGGCTACCAAGAGGACCTTATCACTGCCCTTATTTTCCCAAACGATGCACCCCAAACCATCCGATCTGATGTTTTAAGTCGTCTCGCCGAGTGTCATTTTCCCGATAAAGTACCTCCCACAAAAACAGGCCGACGACATCAAAAAAAATCAAAGGTGTGTAAAAGTCAAGAAATCAGACGAAACACATCTTACTATTGTGCCGAGTGTCCTTCCCAGCCTGGCCTCTGTCTAACTGACTGTTTTTGCCTTTACCATACCAAACTAAAGTCATAATCCTCCGTTCCTGCCTTCACACACCTTCACACCCCTTATGCCACTGCCTGCTCTGTAACTGACCCCGGCTTGTTTTTTGACCACGATTCTGCCTAATGATTTTGTAATACCTCTGCCTGATCTGGAACTGACCCCGGCTTGTTTTTTGACAATTCTTCTGCCTAACGATTCTGTAATGCCTCTGCCTGATCTGGAACGGACCCTAGACTGTTTTTTCGACCATTCTTCTCCCTAACGATTCTGTAATGCCTCTGCCTGATCTGGAACTGACCTTGGACTGTTTGACCATGCCTTTTGCCTGCCTCTTGGACTGATCTTGTACCCTGCTACTGGACTAGTGGGATTGAACACAGGGGTCTCACATATGTGAGGGGCTCCAGAAAAGATTTTCTGGATGAAGAAAACTATTTTTTTGTTTTCTCATTCTAGATTAGGGTCTGGTTGCCCGGAGGCTTAAAAGAGATTTGGGTGGGAGAAGCCTCTACCCCTGTCCCCATTCTGTCCTGAACAAGGCCCTACTTCTGCCTGCTGCCTGTAGGACCTATGCCATCATGCCTCTGCCTGTTGCATGAACTGACCACCTGCACTAACTCTGACGGGACAATTGTGTATGCCGTTGCTGACCAAGTCCCTGCCTGCTGCCTTGACCAGTGCTATCCTGCTGTGTAGAACTGCGCTACTATTACCACAGGTAATCTTTTGTTTATGCTTTGCTCAGCATAATGTATTTTGGGGTGTAACTCTTGGTATGTGCATGCTATGTGTCTCTGGAACACCTGACGGTGTTCCTTGCATGTTGGATCTCTGTATGTGGTCAGGCTGTGTAGAAGACTCACACATGTGGTATAGTTGTTTTCAGGAGGAGTAGCAGAATGTATTTTGGGGTGTCATTTTTGCTATGTACATGCTATGTGTTGGAAATATCTTATCAATGGACAACTTTGTGTAAAAAAAAAATGCGTTTTCATTTTTTTTCCACATGTTCCAAAAATTTCTGGAAAAAAATGAACCGTTCAAAAGACTCATTATGCCTCATAGATTATACTTGGGGTGTTAGCTTTCCAAAATGGGGTCATTTTGTGGGTAATTCCATTGTACTGGTGTTCCAGGGCCTTCAAAAGTGTAATAGGTAATCAACTAGTTAGATGTGCAATTTATGCTCCTAAAACCCCTGATGGCACTCCCTGCATGTTGGGCCTCCGTATGTGGCCAGGCAGTGAAAAAGTCTCACACATGGGGTATCGTTTTACTCAGGAGGAGTAGCAAAATGTATTTTGGGGTGTCATTTGTGATATGCACATGCCATGTGAGAGAAATAAGCTATTACAATGACAATTTTGAGAACATTTTTAAATAAAAAATAAACATCTTAATTTTGCAAAGTATTGTGGGAAAAAATTACAACTTCAAATACCTCACCATGCCTCTTAATAAATACCTTGGAATATTTACTTTCCAAAAAGGGGTTATTTGGAGGGCATTTGTACTTTCCAGGCTTGTTAGGGTCTCAAGAAATGAGATCTTCAGTACATCAGATGTGATAATTTTTATGATTTGCACTATAGCTTGTAGACTCTAAAACTTTCACACAGACCAAATAATTTCCAAAAATGTGGGGTTATTTCTATCAAAGACATGTAGCAGTATAAATTGTGGCCAAAATTTATGAAGAAAAGGACAAAAAAAATCATTTGGGTACAGTGTTGCATGACTAAGTAATTGTCATTCAAAATGTGAGAGTGCTGAAAGCTGAAAATTGCTCTGGGCAGGAATGGTGTTTAAGTGCCCAATAAGCAAGTGGTTAATATATGTGGATTGCACCCTAACGCTTTTTTTAAAGCTTGGGGCCCCCCATGCAATTTTGATTAACATCTGCTTGGAGACATCTCCAAAATATATATGTGAGCCTAAAAAAATTAGTTATTTTCACAGCAATGGGGCAGAGCAGGGCAGCATTTTAGTGGCTGCAGGAGACACTGTTTCTGAAGGAAAACATATTGTGCACAGATTCTGACAATGTAAAAGCTGAGCCTAGTGTTTATATATATTTTTGTGTTTATATTCTAGAAAAAAATAACACACACAATGGAGAAACTAAATACACCGGATATTCTCTTGAGGCTAATTGATAAATACCACGAGCTACCCAGCCTTTGGGATGTACTCAACCTGGGCTATCATAAAGCCGACCTAAGAACAGCAACACTTGAGGAATTTGCAAACTACATGCAGACTTGGGTTCCAGAGGTCACAGCCAGCATGATCAGGACCAAAATCAATAACCTCAGGAACGCCTACAGAAAAGCATATCTAAAAGCTCACGAACCTCGGAGATCAGGAGCAGCAGCAAGTGCAAAAAAGGAGCCCAAGCTGAGGAACAGAGGGGCCTGGCTAAAGACATGATCGTCATCCTCCTCCACCTCCTCCTGCTGCCAGATTATCACCACCTGCAAGGGGCCATGGAAGGAACACTGCAGGGAAGCGTGGAGGGAAGGCTGGAAGGAAGACGAGAAAGTGATTCCCTGGCTTCCAGCTGATTTGGCCCCAAACTGAGGTGGTTGTAGCTTAGGGTCATGTATGTCATCTGCTGCTGCTTCTGATCTCTGGGGTTTGGGGAGCGCTCCTGAGGTTATTGATTTTGTCCTTGATCATGTTGGAATGTGGCTTTTGGTGTCCAAAAAGTCTGCATGTAGTTTGCGAATTCCTCAAGTGTTGCCCTTCTTTTTGTATTTTATGTTTCTCATAAATAAATGGAGAGTTTATTTACGTTAAAATCTTGTCTATTGTGTTTTTCAGGGGTATAGCCATTAAAGATTTCAGAAATACAATGGGTAATTAACAAAGAACACAACCTCCCTGAAGGTGGGGTGAAACAAAAACATTGGTGTGATAACTTGGCCCAAAAATAAAAAAAGACATTTCTCCCCCAAAAAAAAAATGTGGAGTACCAAAAATTATTTGGGACATCTGGCTTTCTTTCCCCAAAAAAAGAGAGATCACAAGCCAAAAAAGGGAGAACTCTGTCTATATAGCATCAGCAAAAGAACGTGTTTATTCTAGCAATAGAACGAAGAAAAAATGCGCTGCAATAAACGAGACACTAATTTGAAAAAGTTAGAATGTGCCATCTCAAAAACGAACGCGAGTTTTACAAGAACGAGCGCTCCCGTCCCCTCATTTAGTCTGAGCATGCGCAGGTTTTAAACCGATGGACGTGCGTACTAATTTTAAAGCAAGCCATCTGTTTTTTGACCGAAGGATAATGGAACGATGGGGCCTACACATGATCGGTTTGGACCGATGAAAAGAAACCTCAGTCCTTTTGCATCGGTTTGAACCGATCGTGTGTACAAGCCTTTAGCCTCCAGGTTCAACAAGAAGTTGGACAACTTTGTGTCCGGGATGAGAGATCCGCTGGCTTATGGAACGGATGCTCTGACAATCCCTTGGAATTAGTTTTTACTGATCTATGCATTTCCCCCGATTCCGCTCTTACAGAGATTGCTGGGCAGGATCGAGATGGAGGGAATACCGGTGCTTCTAGTAGCCAACAATTGGCCCAGGAGGTCCTGGTATACCGAAATCATAAAGATGGCAGTAGGAAAACCTTGGGTGCTTCCACTACGGCATGATTTCTGTCACAAGGTCCAGTGTTCCACCCTTCCTTACAGAAGCTATGTTTGATGGTCTGGCTTCTGAGACCTACATTTTAAAGAAACAAGGACTTTCTGGTCCAGTTTTGTCTACACTCATTAATGCTAGAAAACCGGCCTCCAGGCTAATCTACTATAGAGTCTGGAAGGTGTATGTTTCCTGGTGCGAATCCAGAGGATGGAATCCTTGAAAGTATGCTATAAGTAGGATTCTCGCTTTTTTCCAGTTAGTGGATATGAAATTGGCCCTCAGTACTATCAAGGGTCAAATATCGGCTCTATCAGTTTTTTCAGAAACCATTGGCATCTTATTCCATAGTCCGAGCATTCATTCAGGGAGTACTGTGGATAAATCCACCAGTAAAATCACCCATGTGTCCTTGGGATTTGAACTAATGCCGCGTACACACGATCGTTTTTTGCGATGAAAAAAAACGATGTTTTCAAAAACGTCATTTAAAATCATCGTGTGTGGGCAAAACGTTGTTTTATGTCTTCAAAAAAACGATGAAAAAAAAATTCGAACATGCTTGAATTTTTTGTGTCGTTTTTCAAAACGTCGTTTTTTGTGTCATAAAAAGTGACCGTGTGTGGGCAAAACGATGTGCAAAACGACGTTTTCAACCCGCGCCTGCTCAGAAGCAATTTCTCATAGGGGAGCGCTTGTTCTGGTAAAACTACTGTTCAGAATGGATTAAGCACATTCGTTTCTTTTTAAAAGTATAATGAAGCAAAGAATGTGCTGCATTTGAACCAATGCATTTAAATGCTACACTAAATTCCTAGTTTGTTGTGGCTCATCTTGTTACATAGTTGACATTTAAAAAAACTTTTTAATAAAATAAAAAAAAAAGGGAGATGATGTGCTTAAACAAAAAAAGAGGAAATAAAGAAAAAAAATATAGAAAGTCAAAAGGTTAAACAGATCTTGTTACATAGTTCTGTTAACCTTTTGACTTTTTTTTTCTTTATGTCTTTATTTCCTCTTTTTTTGTTTAAGCACATCATCTCCCTTTTTTTTTATTTTTATTTTTAAATGTTTAAATGTTTATCAAAATGTGAATTGTGGTTGATTTTGGAGTGTGTGAAGTGACCCAACAATTTTTTTTTTTTTTTTAATAAATTACCAACAAGGAGGTTGTTGTCCCTTGTTCCTTTTTTTTTTTTAAATGTGTCTGCCTACTCAGTAAATGATCTCTATATATTGTTCAAAATACACATGTACAAATTTTGCACGGAAAGACATTTATTTCTGTCGCAAAGCAATAAAGCAAAAAAAAAAAAAAATTACACACATCTGGCAAATAAAAATTTAATCAAAATAAAAACAAAAAAGCCAGAAAGAAAGCAAAGGAGACCCTGCTGGTATTTGAAAAGACAAGGGTCCAACAAAGCAACACTGACGTCTGTCAAGACAAAATAAATTCGATTAGGGGCACCATCATTTCTTCTTCCCTTTACTCTTCCCTGCAGTCTTCCCTGCAGCCTTCCCTGCAGCCCGAGTCCTCGGGGGCTGGGTTCCTGGAGGCAAGGTTGTGGCAGGAGCCAGAGCAGGCTCAGGAAGAGGAGGAGCAGGAGAAGGAGCAGGAGCAGGAGCCGGAGCAGGAAGAGCAGAGAGGACAGGAGTGCCGATCAGCCCAATGTCAATGTCGTCATTGAGCTTGCCCAGTTTGGCCATGCTTATGGCCTTAAAGATTAATAGCTCGCAGCGCACACGCTGGCCCGGCTCCAGCTTTTGGAGCTTGGCCGCGATGAGCGCTCCAAAGCCCTCTTCTTCACTGGGTTGCTCTCTGATGGCCGCTGTTGCTTCACGGAGCATGGCCTGGGTCTCCTCCTCTATTTGCATGAGTCTCCGGGCCCTTTTTGCGGGAGTGCGTAGAGGAGGGATCTGGGAGATGCAATCTCGCCGGCGTGACTCCTGTCTCCCCGTGGGGCCTGCCTTCTCCTGTCTCCCTGTGGGGCCTGCCTCCTCCTGTCTCCCCGTGGGGCCTGCCTCCTCCTGGCTCCCAGTGGGCTCTGCCTCCTCCTGGCTTTGCTCTGTCTGTGTATGAAAAAAAGGGACCTAGTTAATTTGTTGTCCTCATTAATCACACCCATTTCTAAAATCTTGACATATGCTAATTGTCTGCAAAAATCGTTTACACACAGGGCACACATCCCTAATTTTGTGGCCTCTTACCCAGCTACAGATATGTGCCCCCTAGAGGTGGGGGGTTGATGTTGGCTGAAATTGCTCAGTAGGGGGCCTTTCCCCAAACTAAAAATGGATGTTTTTTTTGGGGGGGGGGGGTGGCCAAAATGGGAATTAACAAAAAGGCTGTTTCTCATCTGCGACCCCTTCCCGGTGTATTGTGTTTACCCCCCTAGTGGCGTACCCGAAATTTACACACAATCATTATGACCTGTGCATTTATGGATTTTGTCCCCATTCTGTTTTGCGGCTATTGCCTAGTGACATGTTCCTAATTTTTGCTGCAATCATATATAATTTTCAACACTTGTAACATCAATTTGTCAACATTATTCTACATTGCAGTTCATAATTTGTTAGTAAAATGCAATACCTGGCTCCATGGGTCACAATCTGGGTCCTCCTGGAACTCGGGCTCTTCCTCCGAGCTAGCCTGCTCTTGCCTGCAGGGAAGATTGGAGGACTGACTGCAGGGAAAAGGGGCCTGTCTCCTTGGGGGAAGGGTCAACACGGATGGCCGGGATTCTATATGGTCATCCAGGAACTGCAGCTGATTATAATACCACAGGTTTGGCCTATATACGGACTCAGCTGCAGCTCCTGATCGGATTGAGGCCTGGACTAATGACCGTTGGGTCCTGTAGGTGCCCCTAATCGAATTTATTTTGGTCTTCACAGTCTCAGTAGTTGCATTTGGGACCCTTGTCTTCACAAATACCAGAATGGTCTCCAGTGCTTGCTTCCTGGCCTGTTTGTTTTTATTTTTTTTGTTTTTTGTTTGCCAGAGCACTGGCTGCTCCCTCCATCTTTGGATGAATTCACTAAAAAATTCTTGCTCCTTGAAGGCCTCCATGTTGTCTGCATGTAAAATGGAAAATAAAAACCTAGTGTCAGTGAAGCCACTCCTACTACTAAAAGCTTTAACACCTTCTTCTCTAGCACACATCATCCACTGTTCAATAATATTAATGTCCAAAATACAGTTACATACCGTCGTATTATTCGATCGTGACTTGCGCCTTCTTCTGCAGACTGTGAACGTCGCTTTCAATGACGTCAGATCCCTTTAAACACTGCGCACGTGTGACGCGACGCACACGTGTGACGCGGGGCGGCCCTGACGTTCGGTCTCGTCCTTTACACGCCCCTTTCTCTAACTTTTTTTGGTGGGTGTAATTTCTGGAGGAACAAGCCCGGGCAAAAAATATGGCAAGCTCAAGCCAGGAGGCAGGCCAGGGCCAGACCAGAAGAAGCTCCAGGCGGAGGTACAAGGCGTCAAACATGGCTTTCAAGGAGATGGTGGAGATGGTGACCATCTTTCTGCAAGAGGACTATGATGGCAAGCACGGCCCTTACCTGCATCCCAATAAGTTGAAGGCGGACATAATGGATAAAGTCATTAGGAGCCTCAAGCAGAAATTTGGTCAAAGCAGGAGCAAAGAACAAGTCAGAAAGAGGTGGTCTGACCTGAAGAATAGAGAGCCAGAGCAGCTGCAGCGAATAAAAAGAATGATTCGAAACAAAAGTAAGTAATTTTGAAGTGGCCTCATTTTTGTTGTTTGTTCTTTGTGCCATGTGCTTCTTCTTTCAGGTTGTACTGTATCTGTTTGTGCTCACACTAAAATTGGTCGTAGGAGTAGTCGATCATTCGTCGCTTTTTGTACTAATAAATGACGATCTTCATGCCTAGTTCCCATGGACAAATCGGAGTGCAATCACTGTATCCTCTAAAAAGAGCGTATTTGTATGATTGCAGTTTGAACCTACGACGACTCCTACGACCAGTTATTGTTCTCACAAACATTAAAGTTGTGACATCTTATTATGTTTTTTAATGTGACATCAATTGTGTTTTTTTAATGTAGATGTGTACCTAGTAGATGTGAATAATTAATAGTAATAACAATACGCAGAAAAAGGAGAGTGTGCTCAGCAGTGGATTCTACACATGTGGACTCTGTAGTTGTATTTTGAATTATCTTTCATCCCTCTAATTTTTTACCTTTCTGGTTTCCCTTTCTTCAATTTCGTAGGGCGTAAGGAAGCATCAAGGCAGGACGCAAGTACTGATCAAGCAACACCCCCGAGGGATCTGGATGAAGGGTAAGCTGCCACCACATCCGGTAATGTATCAGATAACACAGATACACAGGTAATGTAGGTGTAGGATTACTTTTTATTAATACATGGTTTGCTCGCACATTTCAGGAGCAAGTCGTGCTGGGTCAGCACTTGATAAGGACACTGCACCTTTCCTCATTCGAGAAATATGGTCCTGCGCAGAACAAATTGAGGACATCCAGCTAGCATCCAGACAAATCCTGGAAAATACAAAAAGGGTGGGACTCCAGCTCAAAAATGTCCTTGATGTTTTGGGGAGGGTTTAAAGTCTTTTAAATGTTTTTTATTTACGTTTTGTTAATGAGAGGAACAAACACTATTTTATAGTTATTTTAATCACCAGAAAAAAAAAATAACAAAAATGATTTTATAGTTATTTTAATCACCAGAAAAAAACAAAAATTACAAAAATGATTTTATAGTTATTTTAATCACCAGAAAAAAAAAATAACAAAAATGATTTTCTAGTTATTTTAATCACCAGAAAAAAAAAATGATTGTGTTTCAAACAAACACAATCATTTTATTTTTTTTTTATTTTTTTCTGGTGATTAAAATAACTATAACATTTTTGAAAAAGTTCAAAAATATAGGGAATGGGGAAACATAAAAGCACTCACATGTAGCCGACATCCGAAGTAATTGAATCAAACATAGAAAAATACTACATAGGGTAGTAGAAAGGCGGACTTTTTCAGGCAATCACAAGGACATAAAAGTTAAGAAAAAATATTTAATTATATATCATAAAATCCAAAAACAAAGAATAAAATATACAAAAACAGGGTATACAGAATATACATAAGCAATGTTAGCTTGCATCTCGCCTACGCGTTTCGCCTAGCGGCTTCTTCAGGGCGAGTTTGAGAGAGGGCTGGTAGTATATAATTGCTAATTTCATACATCTGCAAAAAGGAAAAAATAGATAAACAAAAACAAAACAGTTTTTTAAAAGTTTTTAAAAAAAACACTGAGAGTCAATAAGCAACAAGGGATCCCCAAAAGAACAATACCAAAAGAATTGCTATCCATCCGATTACATCGAAGATGAAGAAATAAGTATTCGTATGGCTTGTAAGAGCTCAATGCGACTGAAAAAAGAAGAGAAGAAACAACGCAGAAAGGGTGTCATATATGTTTAAATTCTGCTATGAGTTTATAGACAACAGATTGAAAGATTAGGAAAAAATAATAATGAGGAATTACCAGACAGAGTACTCCAAGATACACGAAAAAAAAAAAAATATATATCCTATGGTTGGCAGCGAGTCATCATATAAGGATGAACACGTGTATTTCTACAACAAAAATAGAGAGCGTGAACTAGTAAATAGATATATATGAAGACGCCTGGTATATGCATTCATAAAGGTTTCAGAGAATGTCAGTTTACCTGAAATAAAGCCAGAAATCAAAAAACAGACCCGGGACTAATCACAGCAGTGAACATGGAACATAACCAGGGAGGAGTAAGTATCCAATCAACTAGGCTAGACCAGGTTAAAGTGTCCAATATAGGGCAGCCCAGTAAGTCAGGAGCCTAAATACAAAATGGGTTGCTGGTGAGTAAAGAAAAAAAAAAAAATAGAGCAGATTTGTCCAAAGAGCTTATAGCTGCAGTATTTACATACCTTGGTAAAGAGCGCTGTTCATGTGTCCCGGGGGGGTTTAGCCTGTGCTGCACACCAATTTGGTCATTGATAGAGGAAGTTTATATAGGGTGCAGAGGAGCGTCACATGACAGAAAACGTAGTGACATCATTAGCGCGGCGCCCATACGTAGGCGGCGCATAAATAACAGCTCACTGATGGAAGGGGGAGAGAGGTGGATCCTGTGGCAGGGAGGATGTACAATCCCGCCCATCCAGACACAGAACACATTACAAGAGAGGGGCGGCGCCAAGCACACAGAGTCTGTGAGGAACAGGAACGCCCACCTCCCTGTTTGTAAATGGAGTGGGCGTGTATAGGGCGGTACCGTGTGTCCTGTTATGCAGCAGACACGCCCCACAGATGAAAGAATAGAGGGAAAAAACCCTCATTGTCAAACACAAGTATATAGAATAATATAGGGAGAGAAAAAGAATTTAAGCATATCCTGGGGGTAAACTGAAGAGTCATAAACAAGATAGAGCATATATGTAGAAAGAGAACAAGCCTCCTATGTCTACAGCAATAGGGACGCCATCATATATCAGATGTGTGTGGCCGATTTTAGAAAAGACATGTTGAGTGCAGTAAATAAGAACAGCCACAAGATGGCAACAGTAAGTATCAGAACTGAGAACTTGGATTTTTTGAACAACCATTGGTATAAATAGAGATCCCAAGTGCACATAGACAATCAGTGATTTAAGCAATTGGAAATTATTTTTTAATCGAAATACATATAAAAAGAATTTATATCAAAAATAAGACGATTCCCTGATACTTATATAGTAAGATACAGGTATATTTAGTTTACATACAATTTAGCAAGTCAGAAGAAATAGGAGACCAAAACATACAAATACAACATAAATAAACATACATATACATTCTATATGTGTCTATTATTTTTCTACAATATAGGGGCATCTATAGTGACGAGCCTATTCTTTGTAGAATCTTGGCAGATCTTTTCAGATAGTTGAGGTTAATATCTTTGTTGGTGGCATATGTGTCATTCTCATATTTAGGCGTGATGTAAATAAATTACATAGAATGAGGGCCCAAAAAAAGAGAAGGGGGGAGAAAAATTAGTGACGAAGTTCTGAAATTTCTAGGGATTGAGGAAGGGTTTAAAGCTCAGGGCATCATTGAGGCCAGGAAACTTATTAGCCTGTAGTCTATGGATCCAGCGTGTTTCACATTGTAAAACACGTTGGTCAAAATTACCCCCTCTCGGGTCCTCATATATGCTCTCTAGGGCAGCAATTTTAAATACATGGGGTTTGTATTGATGTCTAAAGGCTATGTGGTAACCCATGGTAGTGTTAAGGAGACCATTGGTGGTATCGATACATAGACGATATCTTGCTCCTATGGACGGGATCTCGGATGGAACTCGATGCCTTCATGAGGAAACTTGGCCAAAATAGTTACAACTTAACCACTTGTCATCTGCCCGCCGTCAATTGACGGCGGGCAGACGACTCCATTGTTCTGACATCACGTCATATGACGTGATGTCCCTTTAAAGCCGCGGGCGGGCGCGCGTCGCCGGCGGCACGCGCGCGCACCCGCCGCTCCGCGGGGATCCCGTGCGAGTGCCCGGCGGCAACGATCGCCGCCGGGCACACGCGATTGCTCTGTAAGTGAGCTGGGACGTGCCGCTCTGTATGTAAACACAGAGCTGCACGTCCCTGTCAGGGAGAGAGGTGACAGATTGTGTTCCTTGTACATAGGGACACAATCGGTCACCTCCCCCAGTCACCCCCCCTCCCCCTACAGTTAGAACACTAATAGGACACACATTTAACCCCTTCCCCGCCCCCTAGTGGTTAACCCCTTCACTGCCAGTCACATTTATACAGTAATCAATGCATATTTATAGCATTTTTCACTGTATAAATGTAAATGGTCCCAAAAATGTCAGAAAAGTGTCCGAAATGTCCGCCATAACGTCGCAGTCCCAATAAAAAAATCGCAGATCGCCGCCATTAATAGTAAAAAAAAAAAAAAAAAAAATGCCATAAACTATCCCCTATTTTGTAAACGCTATAAATTTTGCGCAAACCAACCGATAAACGCTTATTGCATTTTTTTTTTACCAAAAATATGTAGAAGAATACGTATCGGCCTAAACTGAGGGAAAAAATACTTTTTTTATATATTTTTTGGGGTTATTTATTATAGCAAAAAGGAAAAAATATTGCATTTTTTTAAAAATTGACGCTCTATTTTTGTTTATAGCGCAAAAAATAAAAACCGCAGAGGTGATCAAATACCACCAAAAGAAAGCTCTATTTGTGGGAAAAAAAGGACGCCAATTTTGTTTGGGAGCCACGTCGCACGACCGCGCAATTGTCAGTTAAAGCGACGCAGTGCGGGAAGCTTATATTTTGTCTGGGCAGGAAGGGGGTGTAGGTGCACAGTAGGTAAGTGGTTAAAATTTACCATGACCTACAGTCTGACGGAACTGGCCTTTCTGGACTTGACCATTGATATTTCGGAAGAGGGTATGCTCAATACATCCCTATACCGAAAAACCCACATCGGGAAACACGATACTTCATGCCACGAGTAGCCACCCCAAATCCCTAATCCAAAGTATACCATTTGGACAGTACCTGCGACTTCGACGAAATTGCTCAGACGCTTTGAAATTCAAAGTGGAAGCAGATCTCCTATATACACGACTAAAATCTAGGGGGTATAGTAAAAAATGTCTAAAAAAAGCCTTTGCAAAGGCCAATGGCAAGTCAAGGAGTGACCTTTTAGCACACAATAACAAACCAACCAATCCCAGTGCAACGAGACTTATTACAACATACTCCAACCAGCATGCTGAAATCAGAACAATAGTGCATAAACACTGGCATATACTCACTTCTGATCCAGTGTTATCTAAACACATTGGACCTAAACCTGAAATTACTTTCAGGCGGGCAAGATCGATTCGTGATCGCCTGGTCACAAGTACATATTGTAGATCGAGTGATGTAAAACGAGATCTCCCCGGTCTATATAGATGCGGTGAATGTAACTATTGTGACTTCGTGTCAGTGGGCACTACTGTACTTCTGCCTAATGGGCAAAGACACACAATCAAACAACACATCACCTGCCAGACTAAGGGGGTCATATACCTGATCCAATGCCAATGTGGAAGCTATTATGTTGGGAAAACTATACGACCATTCTGGAAACACATTAAGGATCACATCTACTATGCGACCAATGGTCTCCTTAACACTACCATGGGTTACCACATAGCCTTTAGACATCAATACAAACCCCATGTATTTAAATTTGCTGCCCTAGAGAGCATATATGAGGACCCGAGAGGGGGTAATTTTGACCAACGTGTTTTACAATGTGAAACACGCTGGATCCATAGACTACAGGCTAATAAGTTTCCTGGCCTCAATGATGCCCTGAGCTTTAAACCCTTCCTCAATCCCTAGAAATTTCAGAACTTCGTCACTAATTTTTCTCCCCCCTTCTCTTTTTTTGGGCCCTCATTCTATGTAATTTATTTACATCACGCCTAAATATGAGAATGACACATATGCCACCAACAAAGATATTAACCTCAACTATCTGAAAAGATCTGCCAAGATTCTACAAAGAATAGGCTCGTCACTATAGATGCCCCTATATTGTAGAAAAATAATAGACACATATAGAATGTATATGTATGTTTATTTATGTTGTATTTGTATGTTTTGGTCTCCTATTTCTTCTGACTTGCTAAATTGTATGTAAACTAAATATACCTGTATCTTACTATATAAGTATCAGGGAATCGTCTTATTTTTGATATAAATTCTTTTTATATGTATTTCGATTAAAAAATAATTTCCAATTGCTTAAATCACTGATTGTCTATGTGCACTTGGGATCTCTATTTATACCAATGGTTGTTCAAAAAATCCAAGTTCTCAGTTCTGATACTTACTGTTGCCATCTTGTGGCTGTTCTTATTTACTGCACTCAACATGTCTTTTCTAAAATCGGCCACACACATCTGATATATGATGGTGTCCCTATTGCTGTAGACATAGGAGGCTTGTTCTCTTTCTACATATATGCTCTATCTTGTTTATGACTCTTCAGTTTACCCCCAGGATATGCTCAAATTCTTTTTCTCTCCCTATATTATTCTATATACTTGTGTTTGACAATGAGGGTTTTTTCCCTCTATTCTTTCATCTGTGGGGCGTGTCTGCTGCATAACAGGACACACGGTACCGCCCTATACACGCCCACTCCATTTACAAACAGGGAGGTGGGCGTTCCTGTTCCTCACAGACTCTGTGTGCTTGGCGCCGCCCCTCTCTTGTAATGTGTTCTGTGTCTGGATGGGCGGGATTGTACATCCTCCCTGCCACAGGATCCACCTCTCTCCCCCTTCCATCAGTGAGCTGTTATTTATGCGCCGCCTACGTATGGGCGCCGCGCTAATGATGTCACTACGTTTTCTGTCATGTGACGCTCCTCTGCACCCTATATAAACTTCCTCTATCAATGACCAAATTGGTGTGCAGCACAGGCTAAACCCCCCCGGGACACATGAACAGCGCTCTTTACCAAGGTATGTAAATACTGCAGCTATAAGCTCTTTGGACAAATCTGCTCTATTTTTTTTTTTTTTCTTTACTCACCAGCAACCCATTTTGTATTTAGGCTCCTGACTTACTGGGCTGCCCTATATTGGACACTTTAACCTGGTCTAGCCTAGTTGATTGGATACTTACTCCTCCCTGGTTATGTTCCATGTTCACTGCTGTGATTAGTCCCGGGTCTGTTTTTTGATTTCTGGCTTTATTTCAGGTAAACTGACATTCTCTGAAACCTTTATGAATGCATATACCAGGCGTCTTCATATATATCTATTTACTAGTTCACGCTCTCTATTTTTGTTGTAGAAATACACGTGTTCATCCTTATATGATGACTCGCTGCCAACCATAGGATATATATATATTTTTTTTGTGTATCTTGGAGTACTCTGTCTGGTAATTCCTCATTATTTTTTCCTTATCTTTCAATCTGTTGTCTATAAACTCATAGCAGAATTTAAACATATATGACACCCTTTCTGCGTTGTTTCTTCTCTTCTTTTTTCAGTCGCATTGAGCTCTTACAAGCCATACGAATACTTATTTCTTCATCTTCGATGTAATCGGATGGATAGCAATTCTTTTGGTATTGTTCTTTTGGGGATCCCTTGTTGCTTATTGACTCTCAGTGTTTTTTTTAAAAACTTTTAAAAAACTGTTTTGTTTTTGTTTATCTATTTTTTCCTTTTTGCAGATGTATGAAATTAGCAATTATATACTACCAGCCCTCTCTCAAACTCGCCCTGAAGAAGCCGCTAGGCGAAACGCGTAGGCGAGATGCAAGCTAACATTGCTTATGTATATTCTGTATACCCTGTTTTTGTATATTTTATTCTTTGTTTTTGGATTTTATGATATATAATTAAATATTTTTTCTTAACTTTTATGTCCTTGTGATTGCCTGAAAAAGTCCGCCTTTCTACTACCCTATGTAGTATTTTTCTATTTTTGATATAACATTTTTGAATCACCAGAAAAAAAAAAAATGATTGTGTTTGTTTGAATCACCAGAAAAAAAATGATTGTGTTTGTTTGAATCACCAGAAAAAAACAAAAGGATTGTACCTGTTTTCTTGTTCAAATAATTTGAAAAATTAAAAAAATTGTCACTTTCACAATTGTGTGGCTTGTTATTTTATATGAATGCTGACCTTAACCACTTAAGACCCGGACCAATACACTGGTAAATGACCCAAGGTGTTTTTGCGATTCGGCACTGCGTCGCTTTAACAGACAATTGCGCGGTCGTGCGACGTGGCTCCCAAACAAAATTTGCGTCCTTTTCTTCCCACAAATAGAGCTTTCTTTTGGTGGCATTTGATCACCTCTGCGATTTTTATTTTTTGCACTATATACAAAAATAGAGCGACATTTTTGAAAAAAAAAACACTATTTTTTACTTTTTGTTAAAAAAAAATCAAATAAACTAAATTTTAGTCAAACATTTAGGCCAAAATTTATTTAGCCACATGTCTTTAGTAAAAAAAAAAAATCGCAATAAAAAAAAAATAGCTACCTAGCGGGAACAGCGACACTAATACAGCGATCAGAAAAATGATCGCTTAGTGACGCTGGCAATAGGGAGTGAAAGGGTTAACTAGGGCGGTGATCAGGGGGTTAAAACTTTATTAGGGGGGGTGGGGGGGCTATCCTGAACCTAACACTAACTGATTTTACACTGCCTGTCACACTGACACTAAATGCAGTGATTAGATCACTGCATTCAGTGACACTGTGACAGGGGGGGTGGGCAGATCGCAAGGGGTTAAGTATGCCTATGTGTGTGTGTGTGTCAGTGTAATGTTGGTGCACACTTACTGTTAGGTGTTCCTCTCATCGCAGCGGTTGGAAATACCGCTGCGATGAGAGATTACATCACTTCCCCCTTCCTGTGTTTACACAGGAGGAGGAAGTGACACAAAGGGGGAGCGCAGCGATTGGCTGGGAGCGATCGTGGGGGGGGCGGGTAAACACTGACATCCGCCCGCTCGTCCCGGATCGCTCCCAGAGACACGGGGACCTCCGCACGCCGCGGAGGGGGTCCCGATCGGACCCCCGACCCGCTACTGGGCGAGGACGTAAATTTACGCCCTTGTGCCCATCCGTGCCATTCTGTGGCCGTATATGTGCGTGCGGAGGTCCTTAAGTGGTTAAAAATATGTTACTGCTGGTAACATCAAACAATGATGGATATTTAGACCATTCAAAACACATAACACTATGATAACCTAGGAGGCAATGAAAATACACAAACATTCACAATATTGTCTAAAAAATAAGTAGACTGTTTCTTTCATCAAAGATTTTTATTATGTAAATAAATCAGCCAAGATCTGGCATTGGAATGGCCCCCCTACCCATAATAGTCCACGTAGGCCTGGCGCACAGCACGTGCGTTTTGGGGGGCCAAGCCTGGATGGCCTGCCTCACGGGCCACATCAGGAACATGAACTGCCTCGTCAGGCAATAATGCTATATAATTGACAGAATGTCTTCTGAGATAATTATGTAGGATACAGCAACATAAAATGATGGTATCCCATTTATATTCAGCCATGTTTTTGGCCGTTAAAAACAAGCGGAACCGGCTGGCCATGATGCCAAACGCATTCTCAACCACTCTTCTGGCTCTGGCCAGCCGGTAATTAAAGACCCTCCTCTCATGGGTGAGGGCACGTTGGGGAAATGGCCTCAGGAGGTGGGGACCCAAGCCAAATGCCTCATCTGCAATGAACACAACAGGAAGCCCCTCTTCGTTCTCCGCAAGTGGCAATCCCAGGTCCTCCGACTCAAGCCGCTGGGCAAACTCGGTCTCGGCAAAGACCCCGCCGTATGACATCCGCCCATTCTTCCCAACGTCTAGGTATAGAAATTCATAATTGGCAGAAACCACCGCCATCAGCACGACACTGTGGAACCCCTTGTACGGTAGTTATAAAAATGGGATCCAGAATGGGGTGGTGGCACGATGCGGACGTGCTTGCCGTCAATAGCTCCTCCACAATTCGGAAAATTCCAGCGCTGGGAGAATTCCGCTGCCACAGTCTGCCATTCCTGTGGCGTGGTGGGGAACTGTAGAGAAACCCAAAAAAATGTATTCAAACAAACATTCCTAATAGAATATCCAAAAACATTCTAGGATCCTAAAAAAAGAAGATCGTTAAGTTCAAGTATTATTAACCGAATCATAAATTACAAAGAATTACTAAGCATATTAATCACACCCTCTGATGGTCACAAAACACAAACAAAATAGGGTGAGGGGGGGCCCAAGATGAGTTTGCGACCTTGAAACATTTCTCTTAAAAAAAAAAGGGAAATTGGAAAAGATTGGGGGGGAGGGGGAACTACAATAGGGAACAAAAATCAAGGGGGATATAGGGACTTAAAAATACAGAACAACAATAGGGAACAAAAATCAAGGGGGATATAGGGACTTAAAAATACAGAACAACAATAGGGAACAAAAATAAAGGGGGATATAGGGACTAGGCTAGGTGGGCTTGTACATTACTCAAAAATATGAAAAATAATAACAGAGTTTGTGCATTTAAAGGACACCACTTACCTTAATATAGTCCTCCTGCAAAACCTGGATTATGGCACAACAGGTGTCCGGGATTATGAGGCCCAGAGCCTGGGGGGAGATGCCCGTCGAGAACTTCAAGTCCTGCAGACTTCTCCCTGTTGCCAAGTACCGCAAGGTGGCAACTAGCCGCTGCTCAGCAGTGATGGCTTCCCGCATAACGGTGTCCTGCCTGGTGATATAAGGCGACACCGAAGCCAAAAGCTGCTGGAATACGGGGTCAGACATCCGAAGAAAATTCCTGAAATCATCAGGGTTATTTTCTTGGATCTCCCGCAGCAGAGGCATATGAGAGAACTGGTCCCTGCGAAGAAACCAGTCCTTGGCCCACAAAGTCCTTCTCGCCCTCCTCAAGGACCGGAGCCGGGATGCAGCACACATCCTAACAAGATGCAAAGCACGCTCTCGGTGACGAGAACGTACCCGCAACATGGCTAGAAAACGGTCGTCAAATCAGATCGGACTAAAAAAAAACGCACTGAAAAACAGAAAGGCCTCTGAAGAACGACCTGCAAAACAGTAACGTGCAAACAAGAACGCACTGCCAAAACAGATACGATCTGAAAACAAGCACTGTAACACAGATACGAACACAAAAGCACAAACTGTAAGACAGAAAACGTTTTTTAAAGCACGAAGACTGAAAAGCGCGAATCGTCTCTCACCAAACTTTTACTAACACGCAGCAACACGATATCAGCAAAAGAGGCCGTCTTCCGCATGGAAATTACCCTTTATAGTCCCGTCGTACGTGATGGACGTCACCGCGCACTGCTCGAGCTTTTGTGAAAAACGATGGTGTGTACGCAACGTCGTTTTGGAAAATGAAGTTTGAAAAACTTCGTTTTTTTCATGAGAGAAAACGTCGTTTTTTTTCATCGCAAAAAGTGATCGTGTGTACGCGGCATAAGTATTATCAGTGCTGCAAAAGCAACCTTTTGAACCTATTTGCCAAATTTCTTTGAATCGTTTAAGCAAGAAATTGGCCTTCATTATTGCTATATCTTCTGCTAAAAGGGTATCAGAGTTAGCAGCTCTTTTTTGTAAAGAGCCCTATGTAATTTGTCACAAAGACAAAATTGTTCTACGCCCTCACCCCACCTTTCTTTCAAAGGTGGTTTCAGTGTTTCATTTAAATCAAGACATTGTTTTGTCTTCCTTTTTCCCTAACTGCGAACAGCGGAGGAAAAGTTGCTGCACCGCCTAGATGTAGTGAGAGCAGTAAAAGTCTATCTGCTCGGGTAACACTCTATCCTATTCCCAAAATATAGCGGACACGTTCGCTGAATTCTATGCGGACCTGTCTAATAGACCTGAAATCCCCCACGACCCCCCCCCCCCGACTTGCTTGATAGGATGAAACAGTACCTCGCCCAGGCGGGCATCCATCCCCCAGCTACAGCCGGCTGACCTTGTCGCTCTCAACACCCCCATCACTGACGAAGAACTGACTCTGGCCATTAAGGCCCTACCTGCTCACAAGTCCCCAGGCCCGGATGGGTTACCGTATGAATATTACAAGACCTTTCTTCCCATACTCCTCCCATACATGACCAAGCTCTTCAATGCTTTTCTTTAACAGACCCCCATTCCGCAAGACATGCAACGCTCTTACATTACCCTTATTCCCAAACCCGACAAGGATCCCTCATTATGTGCTAGCTACCGACCAATAGCCCTGTTGAACTCGGACCTTAAGATATTTACAAAGATCCTCTCCCTCCGACTAAACATGGTTTTGCCCTCCTTGGTCCATAAAGACCAGGTGGGCTTTGTGCCTCTCCGCCAAGCGGGGGAAAACACGAGAAAGGTAATTGATCTTATCGATGTGCCAGGCAGGGAGGGCTCCGGATCTCTCCTTTTGAGTCTGGACGCAGAAAAGGCGTTGGACCGCCTTGGTTGGCCCTTCATGCTTGCCACGTTGAGACACATGGTGTTCAGGGGACCTTTTCTGCGGGCAATCCGGCACCTTTATACCAACCCAGTCTCACAGGTGAAGACCCCCTTTGCTACCTCTTCCGCCTTTCCCGTCACCAACGGAACTCGTCAGGGGTGCATGCTTTCCCCTCTTCTCTTCGCCCTCTGCGTCAAACCCCTGGCGGCGTTGATTCGCGGCAATCCAGACATTCGGGGAATCCCAGTGAAGGGGAGGGAGCTAAAAATTTCCCTCTTTGCTGATGATATTATACTCACCTTGATGCACCCTCGCATCTCCCTGCACAACCTCCACGCGGAACTTGAACGCTATGGGGCCCTCTCGGGGTACAAAACCAACACCTCCAAGTCCATGGCCATGCCACTTAACCTGCCCCATCCGGAGGTCCTCCATCTACAGTCAGTTTTCCCGTACCACTGGGAGCGAGCCTCCCTGAAAAACCTGGGGGTCCACCTGACTCCGACCTTCGCTTCCCTGTACCAGGCCAATTTCCCTCCCCTATATAGTTTGATCAGGAGGCTGATCCGTAAATGGAAGTCTCACCAGATATCCCTCCTGGGCCGAATAGCGGCCCTTAAAATGGTGATTCTTCCAAAACTGCTGTACCTTTTCCAGACTCTTCCTGTTCCGATCCCCTATGCTCATCTGCGTGCCCTGCAGGCTGATCTCCTCCGTTAGGTGTGGAACTACAAGCGCCACATGATTCCACGATCGGTCATGACGGCGGCGCGAACTGAAGGAGGCCTGCCATTCCCCGACCTGATTAAATACTACCAAGCGTCGCAATTGCGGGAAATAGCATCGTGGTTTCCCCAGAAGTCCTACAATAAATGGACAGAGGTGGAAAAATCTGGCTGGCGCCCATACACCCTAACAATCTCCTCTGGAATGCAAATGTGGTGGTCGAACCCGGATGACTGCTGGGCTCTATGCAGCAGCTCCAGCGTCTGTGGAAGAAGTTGGCTCATGACTATAGACTTAAGTCCGATAGCTCCCTGCTGACCTCCTTTCTCTATAACCCCAAAATCCAGACGAGTCTCACCCACCCAATGTCGTGGCCTTGGGCCTTGCAAAATCTTTTTCACTTCGGACATTTGGTGGACCCCAGGTCTCGCACCCTGCACTCCTTCACTGACCTCCAAGCCAAACACGACCTCCCGCGACAGGCCTTTTTCAGCTATTTACAGATCCGCCACTATGCCCACACAATAGCCCCCCATTTCCAATTCTCAGGACCATCTCCATTTGAACGTCTCATGCTTGAGGGCACAGCATGCAAGGGCCTAATATAAGATATATATATATCGAATTTTAAACGAGTACTCCCTGCAGGACAAAGGTAAACACGCCTACATGCTTCACTGGGAGAGGGAGCTGGGAGTGGCGATTTCGGAGGAAGAGTGGGGGGCCGTCAGGAGGCAGGCAGCCAAAAGCTCTATATGCACCCTTTACAGGGAAAACACGTATAAAGTGCTTTTCTTTTGGTGCCTGACCCCGGACGTTCTCCACAGGATCTACCCTTCTGCCTCTGACCGCTGTTGGCAATGCAACCAATCTCGGGGTACATTGTTCCACATATACTGGACCTGCTCCTTGATTGTCCCGTTCTGGACTCTGACACAGGAGCTCCTATCCCGCCTCTTCGGAGCTCCCATACCCCTCTCCCCGAGGCTATTCCTACTGTGCCTCTGTTAACCCCACATAGCCAAACCCTACAAAAAACTGCTTAGACACATCCTTACAGCTGCCAGGTGCTTGGTGGCTCTCCACTGGAAAAAGCCACTACCACCATCCATTGAGGCCCTTTATGCCAGGGTCAAGGATGTAGAAATCATGGAAAAGATGACAGCCAGGATCGGGGATAGGCTGTACGAACATGACCTTGTCTGGTAGAGGTGGCACACCAAGGAGGACCCACCGTGAGCCGAAGATCAGAACACTGAGGTACATTGCCATCTTTACTCTTCCAACCTGCCCCCCCTCTTTTTTTTTATTCTTCTCTCTTTTTTTCTCTGTCCTCTTCCTTTTCCTATTTCCTTATCTTCAACTTCCAGTTGCTATAAATGTTACTAAGTGCACGTATAACCATGAAACCACTATGCAAGCACTAATTTCTGAAGTTTTGCACTCTTTACTATGTTTGGAATGCTGCTATGTCTTGTATTGCACTTTTAAGAAATAAAAACTGTTATTTGGGAAAAAGTCTATCTGCAGGCTATGGCTCAGATACGTAAAACAGATGTTTTGTTCATTGTGCCAGATGGTTCCAAAAAGGGCCATTCGGCACCAAATTCACCATTGCTAGGTGGATTTGTCAAGTAATTACTCAAGCATATGGGTATCCTCCTTTTTCTGTTAAGGCGCACTCGACAAGGGCAATAAGTGCTTCATGGGCTTCACCAGGCTTCGTTGGCTCAGATCTGTCAAGCTGCGACTTGGTCTTCAGTCCATACATTTACCAAATTCTATCAAATAGATGTAAAAGGACATGAGGATTCAGCCTTCGGGCGTAGTGTGCTGCAGACAGCGGTCTAGGGCTTCTTGTCCATTGGCGGCCTGATTGATCTGTGTCTCCCACCCTTCATATTGAGCATTGCTCTGGGATGTCCCAATATGTAATGATTAGGGCCCATGGTGTACGATAAAGAGAGTAGTAGTTTTAATAACGGTATACCTGTAAAATCATTTTCTTTGAGTACACCATGGGACACAGAGGTCCCCTCCCTTCTATGGGATCCTTACTGCTTTATTACAAAAACGATGGTACTTCCTGTATGGGAGGGGTTATATGGAGGGGACCATATCCAGGCTATCTACTTCACCTGCTGCATAAAAGCAATCACCTGTCTAGCGGCTTCCAGGTATGATACACCTACAACTATTGAAGCGCATGATAGACATTTACAGTAAACGTGCAAGCGGATCGCAGCAGGTGAAAAGCATACCATGATCTTAGGAGCGGTAATGTACCATACATGAAACATTTTCTCCTCGTTGTACAATCCTTAATGATTGAGTATTGCACCAGTGGAATTATGCTATTGAAAGTTGTTATTACAATATAGACTGTCCGGTTTTGATGATCTCCTTTGTGGAACGGAGATATGAGACAATACCTCATTGGATACATCATTGGATACATCAAATGTATGCATAAGAATCAAAGGACATATTAATCACAACTGAGAAAAGCTTTTTTTACTAATTTCTTTCCACTTTTTTCCTCTTGCCACGAAAGACGTTCCAGCAGTTTGGCCATCAATGGCAACCACAGGAGAACTCAGCTCCGGCGCGTGCGCGGTGGCGCATGTGCGCACCGGTGCGCGGGTGGCGCGCGCGTCGGGAGCGCACGCAGTGACAGCGTTTGCCGCCAAGACACACTATTTAAACAGCCTGATCCCTCACCATCTTGCTGTCCAGTCTACAGCGTATCCCTGGAGAATCTGCACCTGTTTACTTCCTGTTTGCCTGACCTGGTTTCCTCTGACCACGTCTGACTGCAACCTGCCCCTGACCCCTGGCTATGTTTGACCACCGCTTCTGCCCGATCCCTGGCTCTGATCTCTGCCTGTTTGTGTACTGACCCGGCCTGGACTTTGACCTCCCTTTGGGACTTACTCTGGCTCCTGATCCGCACGCCTGTGCTCAACCCGGTCCGTGCCACCTGCTTGATCCCTGCTCCGCAAGTGCCACCCATCTGTTCCAGCTTGCTGTTGGAATCCTGCCAGGACCACTGCACACCTTCCTGCTGCCACTTCTGGTCTGCTACCCAACCAACCATCAGGCACTTGTGCCCCTCTGAACTCTTGAACCTCTGAGCCAGAGGCTTATGAGAGGCCGCTCCCTGCACGTTGGGCTCCACTACCAGGTTTGTGACAGTACTGGACAGCCATGTCCGAGCCCATGCAGGGAGCGTCTCCCATGGAGGACTTATGCTGTAAGAAACCTGCAAGAAGGATACACCCGTCTCGAGAGACGCATTCAAACCCTGGCTGCAGCAGGCCCTGCAGCATCCGGAAACTCCTTTGCCCCCTCAGTAGTGATGCTGCCACCGGAGCCCAGGGTCCCCACTCTGGAAAGATTTTCTGGGGACCACAGCAAGTACAGGTCCTTCCGCAATGCCTGCAAACTTTTCTTCGCTTTGCAACCCAAGACTTTCTCGCTTGAATCTACAAAATTGGGCTTTGTTATTTCATTATTATCTGGCGAACCCCAAACTTGGGCACACCGTCTCCTGGAACGTAAGGAAGAATGCCTTAACCTACTGAGTACCTTCTTCCAAGCTATGGGCCTCATCTATGAAGACACGCATCTAGCAGCCACCGCGGAAGAAGCATTATGTGCACTGCAACAGGTGCGCAGGGCAGTAGAGGACTATGTGGCAGAATTTAGACAGTGGAGTTCCGATACCAACTGGAACGACGCTGCCCTGCAGCACCAATTTCGTATGGGCCTTTCGGAGTCCTTAAAAGATGAACTGGCCCGAGTGGGCATCCCCGCAACGCTTGAAGCTCTAATTCATCTATCAGTCCAGATCGACAGGCGTTTGAGGGAACGGCAAGCTGAGCGTACGTCCGGCCCTGCACGCCCAGTATGGATGATGCCAGGCGTACTATGTTCTCCTTATTTACCTCCTCCAAATCCTGTACCAGCCCCTGCCGATACCCCGGAACCAATGCAACTAGGCCTACTTCGGCCATCTCTGACTCCGGAAGAGTGCCAACGGCGCCGGATCAACAACCTCTGCCTGTACGGCGGGGAATCCGGGCACTACGTGAGGACTTGCCCCGCCAAGCTCCGTAAGTGTTCAATCCTCCCATCTTCTCTCTCTCCTACCTTATGTAACAACGACACTCATCTGGCTATCTCCATCTCTCTGCAGCTTCCAGCAAGGAACGTCCAGACCCCCGCTATTATTGATTCTGGCTCTTGCAGCGGTTTTATGGACGCTTCTTTTGCCATTAGACATGGAGGGCCAGATTCACAGAGCCATTACGCTGGCGTTACACTTAGTCTAAATTTGCGCATGCGTTTCGATGCGCCGCATTCCCCAAAACGAGATACGCAAGAAATCTACTTTTTTTGGACCGGCGTAATTTCGATAGACCGGCGTATCCGTCCGCGCAAAACTGCGCTAGACACACCATTGATTTGCTATTCAAATATGCAAATGAGGGAGTTACGGGGGTCCACAAAACACAAAAGTAAGTTGGTGCAGCGCAGGCTACGCGCTGTGCGCAACAGCTGCACGTCCTGTCTAAAATTAGACCATATAAAAGGTGGAATAAAATTAGACAATCTGTCTACATGTCAGCTAAAGCAACACTGTTAGGCCTCGTACACACGATCGGACATATCCGATGAAAACGGTCCGCGGACCATTTCCATCGGATATGTCCGATCGGGAGTTTGATCCGATGGCGTGTACACACCATCGGATCAAATTCCCCGCCGCCGGACGGCGCGGTGACGTTGACGCCGCCGCGTCATCGCCACGTCACCGCACCAGGAAGTAAAACACTTCCGCGCATGTGCCGAATCCATTCGGCGGCGGCGCGGCGGCGGTGGGGCACGACATGTCTGCTGGTAAGTGTACTAACCAGCAGACATGTCGGGCGGACAGATTCCACCGGATGGATTTCAAAGCATGCTTTGAAATCTGTCGGGTGGAGAAATCTGTCCGCTACCCATACACACGAGCGGAGATGTCTGCTGAAACGGTCCATCGGACCGTTTTCAGCGGACATATCCCCTCGTGTGTACGAGGCCTTAGTGAGGAGCTGAGCAGTCACACTTGCTGCACAACAATCTGTATGCTAACATGCCAGGGGCATCCTTGCTCATAGCTATACTAATGACTTTAGAGGAGCAAAGTCAGTGATTCTGAGGTGTATCGCATCTTCAGATTCACCCCTCATGCCATCCTGGAATTAACCACAACCTTGCAGGAGGACATCACCAGCCCAACACACCGCTCACATGCAGTGCAGCCACTGGTCAAGGTCCTGGCAACACTCCATTTCCTTGCCAGTGGCTCTTTTCAAAGAACAAGTGGAGTAGTGGTGGCTGGGATGGCACAATCCTCCATGAGCAGATGTGTGCACCAGGTTATCCCTGCAATCCTCAGACGCATGGCCAACCAAATCATCAAACCAACCACTGAGGACCTGCGGCTGAAGGCAATGACAGATTTCTACAAAATTGCACACATGTGGCACTCCAGCCCCCCCCCATGAGACAGAGCACATATACCGCAATCGGAAGCATTGGCATTCCATCAACGTACAGGTGATAGTTGATGCCCAAGGCCTCATATGGCACGTCCGTGCCAAACCCCCCCGGATCCAGCCATGACAGCTACATATACAATCAGAGCCCCATCCCAATGGAATTCGAACAGAACGTGTATGGGGACACCTGGCTGGTTGGTGAGTGACATGGGTGGCAGGCATGACTGTCCCCCCCATGATGCACACATCACAAGGGGCACATGCATGACTAACATCCTCCTGTCTTTTCCCTTACAGGTGACTCTGCATATGCACTGGGACCCCATCTCATGACTCCTATCCGGAACCCCAAAACCCCAGGAGAGGAAAGATACAATGAAGCCCACGCCCAAACACGTGCAGTGGTGGAGCGCACCTTTGGCCTCCTGAAGTCACGTTTTCGATGCCTGGATAAGTCTGGGGGGACCCTGTTGTATTCCCCAAACTTCGTGTGCCAGATCATCAGTGCATGTTGCATGCTGCACAACTTCGCAGTGAGAAAGGGCCTGCAGATTGACATACGTGATGACCTGACCCCTGAACCAGACAATCCCCCCCTAACCGAGGATACCCCGTCTTCTGAGGGAAGAGCAGCCAGGAGACAGCTCACATTAGGCATCTTTGCACGTTAAACACACACATTAATCATGGCACAATGAGAATGCATGCATGCATGCACACCACTGTGGTCCCTAGCACAGACACATCACATCCTCATCAAATTGGATTAGCACAAGCCCACCATGCAGGACTTGTGAGCAGCAACGCCACACCACGGCTCCAATTATGTCACTGTACATTCATACACCATTCACACGGACCTGGGGATCACTTCTCCCTGGTCCTGGGGAACCCTTCTCCACCACAAATGAGGGTGACACCCCTTTTCCGACAGGAATGTCACCCCCAATTTCCGAAATCATTCACAACACAAAAAAAAATTGTCCAGCAAAAAAAAAAGTAAAAAAAAAAAAAGTCCAGAAAAAAAAAGAAAAAAAGGGGGAAACCAAATTAATGCTGCTGGCGTGACCCATGCCTGGGGCGCCCACGGCCATGGCCCCAACTCCTCAGGGGAGACTCATGGGGGGCTAATCCGGGGAAGGAGGAGCAGCCCCTGGTCTCTGCCCACCTGGCGGCCTGCCCTCCAAGGCCACGGCAATTCTGGTCAGACCAGCACTGATGCCGCGTA
This sequence comes from Rana kukunoris, assembly GCA_029574335.1. Lineage (NCBI taxonomy): Eukaryota > Metazoa > Chordata > Amphibia > Anura > Ranidae > Rana > Rana kukunoris. The sequence goes on along the minus strand of CM056059.1, from coordinate 262,167,872 downwards.
CACACGATCACTTTTTGTGATGAAAAAAACGACGTTTTAAAAAACGTCATTTAAAACGATCGTGTGTGGGCAAAACGTTGTTTTATGTCTTCAAAAAAACGACAAAAAAAATTCGAACATGCTTGAATTTTTTGTGTCGTTTTTCAAAATGTCATTTTTTGTGTCATAAAAAGTGATGGTGTGTATGCAATGTCCTTTTGGAAAATGAAGTTTTAAAAACGTTGTTTTGTTTCGTCACATAAAACGTCGTTTTTTTTCATCACAAAAAGTGATCGTGTGTACGCGGCATTAGAGTTGCCATATTGGCCTGGATAGCCTGGGTGAGGGCCCTCACATCCTGCCCAACGTCTGCTGTAGTAGTCTGCAGTTCGTTTAGGCAGTTTGTAAGAGCCCAGGAGTGGCAGTCCAGGTCCCCAAGCGTATCCTTTATGGAGGACAGGCTCTCCTCCATCCGCACCAAAGTCTGGCTGACCTGTCCCAGATGGTGGGTCTAAAGGGCCTGGTCCCTTCTGAGATTGGCGGGCAGAACCTCGGCCACCCCCCTGGTCTTCTGGGACGACTTCTTGCCTCCAGCTGATGCTTGTGGCCGGGGAGAAGGGGAGGCCCTTGGGAGGGGAGCTCTGTTGGGGGAGGAGTGGGAGGGGCTACCCCTTATGGAGAGCTGGCTGCTGCCAGCCAGAGGGGAAGACTCCTCCAAAAACAACAATCCACTGGCTGAGCTGACATCTTCCTCCTCCAACTCCTCCTCCTCCAACTCCTCCAACTTCTTCGAGGACTCCGGCCTTGTCTGAGGGTCCACATCAGGCTGGTGTCCCGGGGATGGTGCAGTCAGGCCAGATGGCCCAGCACCCTCCTGCACATCTGTGGATGACACAAAACATTCACAGGTTGGAGGATCCACACCCTTGCCACATATTCCCTCCTCCCCCTCCAACACATGCTACACACCAGATAGGACAAAAAAAAACGTACCTGTCATCACGGGCTCCTGACTGGAGTCATAGCCAGGCAGGCCCTCCACTTGTTGCCTATTAAAGGTGTGGGCCACTGCACGCTCTTCCGCTGTCAGACTAACAGGGCATGGTGGGCCCCCTCCAGTGCCCCTGACATGGGCTGCCATTTTGGCCAGCTTCTTTCGGACCAGACGCCGGAGATCATTGATCTTCTTTACGATCCCCTCGCGTGTCCGGGTCTCCCCCCCCAATGAATTTACCTGGTCGGTAATGTTCTGCAAAATCTCCTTCTCCCTGGCCGGGGTGGTGTTGGCACTCTCTGGGCCGTGAAGGAAGCGGCCATATTGGGTAAGGGCCCGGGCAATAATTTGTTTCTCCCCCAAAGAAAAATTGCTCTTGCGCTTCCACTCAGTCATACTCATACAACAACTCTCTCCCAAACAATTACCAAAAATCACACACAAAAACAAGCAGGAAAAATCAAGCAAAACAACAAACAAACAAAATCTATCAACCAAAATGTCTCACAACCAAAAGACACTATCAAATATATTCTACAAAACACTAGCTCAAACAGTCAACAAATATCACAAAGACAAGTCACAACGCAACAAATGCGAACACACAACAGAACAAAAGCACCTTGCTGTATAGGGAGGGATACACAGGGATGTACTTTTGCAAAGGAAGGGCGTTTGTGTCTGTCTATTTAAGCTCTCTGCGTAGTTCACTAAGTTGCCCGGGTCCACTTCCAATTTCACTGATTGCGCCGTTCCCGAGTTGTGAGGTGCTGACCATGGTCTGCTTCATGTGCGCATGCGCGATCCAGCCGGCCCTTCATTTGCATGGGGTCACGGCTCATTTCAATGAAACATGCCCACGTCCTTCACAATTTGAATTACTCCGCCTTACGCCTCGGAATTTACATTACACCGGCTCTAATTTCTGCGCAAATACTACGAGGATACGGTGATTGCGCCTCTACATTGCGCCGGTCTAACGTAAAGGAGGTGCGCTACACCAGTCAAAATATGCGCCAATGTACGTGAATCTGGCCCAATGTCTTCTTTAATCCTCTCTGCACTCTAATGATCACATGATCCACTGTAAGCCAGCTCCATAGAAACACTGTTTAATCGATAACATTTTCTGAAAAAATCACTAAACGTAAATTGCTTTTTTACAAAAACTATAAAAGATTTCAATCTGAAAAGTCATAGCCGGATAGCTGAATAATTTGTGACCGTGGTAAAGTTTGTTTGGTGTCTGTCAGTGAAAATATGAAGGAGGAGATACATTTTGAATCACATAAGATTTTAAGCAGGAAAAAGCATGTTCTCATTGACTTCAATGTTAAAAAAAAGCGACTAAAAGCTTAATATTTTAAAAAGTATAAATAGTACAAAAAAACTTGAAAAGTCCCATCGTTAGCTGAATGAGATGAACATTTTAAAAGTTGAATGGTCTCAATCGCTGAAAGTATGGCGAAGTTACGCAGAGCCAAAAAACGTACGGAATAAAGGATAAAATTAAAATTAAGAACTAGAAAATGCATTTCCTGAGGAAAATACGTGGGAATGCTGAATAGCTGAATTGCTAAGCCCACACAAATCCCATTCACCATAACCACTATACTATCTTTAGGACATACAAGCAGTGTTCCTTCAGTACTTATAAAGCCTCTCTTTAATCATTAAAGGTGTTGTAAAGGTAAAATCATTTTCCCTAAATAACTTCCTTTACCTTTGTGCAGTCCTCCTTTACTTACCTCATCCTTTGATTTTGCTTTTAAATGTCCTTATTTCTTCTGAGAAATCCTCACTTCCTGTTCTTCTGTCTGTAACTCCACACAGTAATGCAAGGCTTTTTCCCTGGTGTGGAGAAAGCCTCTTGAGGGGGGAGGGGGTGAGCAGGACGCCCACTAACACACAGCTCCTTTCTCTATCTGCAAAGTACAGAGCGTCCTGACTTCCTGGTCGCCCCTCCCCCCTCAAGAGGTTTTCTCCCCTCCCCCAGGTGTGTGAGGGGGATAATTGCACTGAGGTAAAGGAAGCTATTTAGGGAAAGAATTACCATTACAAATGCTTTTTATCTACACACAAATTAAGTGAAATAACCCTTCAAACAAACCTTAATAAATCCACAACCGTACATGCGATCGATACAGCGACTTCACCGTATAAAAGACAAGACCCTTGTGAACGCATCGATATGAAATTTATGTTGATAAACTTAAAAATGTGGCCATGTCAGCGATTTAGAAAAGAGTATCTTTGTGTGTCTTACTAACAAATTTTAAAAGCGCGTTATAATGAAGGCCTATGGGGAAAAATTTGGAACTCTTGTCCTTTAGAAGCTCCAGCAACGAAAAGTAAAATGCGCATCACAAAACTGATCACATCGCCTGAAAGCAGACAAAAATACCTTCCATTTGATATATAAATTGTGTATGACAAGTAGATCTTGTGGGCGTGAGAGCAATTTGTTCCACCTTTTTTATAGATAATCCGAGTTTTTTCAAAACTCACACTCTAAAGGTCACATGACTCACTCTGAGCCATGTCCATAGGAAGACTGTTTAATCGATAAAATTTTCTGAAAAAAATCACTAAACGTAAATTGCTTTTTCACAAAAACTATAAAAGGTTTCAATCTGAAAAGTCATAGCCGGATAGCTGAATATTTTGTGACCGTGGTAAAGTTTGTTTGGTGTCTGTCAGTGAAAGTATGAAGGAGGAGATACATTTTGAACGGCATGAGTTTTGAAGCAGGAAAAAGCATGTTCTCATTGACTTCAATGTTAAAAAAAGCGACTAAAAGCTTAATATTTTAAAAAGTATAAATAGCACAAAAAAACTTGAAGAAGTCCCATCGTTAGCTAAATGAGATGAACATTTTAAAAGTTGAATGGTCTCAATCGCTGAAAGTATGGCGAAGTTACGCAGAGCCAAAAAACGTACGGAATAAAGGATAAAATAATAAGAACTAGAAAATGCATTTCCTGAGGAAAATACGTGGGAATGCTGAATAGCTGAATTGCTAAGCCCGCACAAATCCCATTCACCATAACCACTATACTATCTTTAGGACATACAAGCAGTGTTCCTTCAGTACTTTAAAAAGCCTCTCTTTGATCATTAAAGGTGTTGTAAAGGTAAAATCATTTTCCCTAAATAACTTCCTTTACCTTAGTGCAGTCCTCCGTTACTTAACTCATCCTTTGATTTTGCTTTTAAATGTCCTTATTTCTTCTCAGAAACCCTCACTTCCTGTTCTTCTGTCTGCAACTCCACACAGTAATGCAAGGCTTTTTCCCTGGTGTGGAGAAAGCCTCTTGAGGGGGGAGGGGGTGAGCAGGACGCCCACTAACACGCAGCTCCTTCCTCTATCTGCAAAGTACAGAGCGTCCTGACTTCCTGGTCGCCCCTCCCCCTCAAGAGGTTTTCTCCCCTCCCCCAGGTGTGTGAGGGGGATAATTGCACTGAGGTAAAGGAAGCTATTTAGGGAACGAATTACCATTACAAACGCTTTTTATCTACACACAAAATAAGTGAAATAACCCTTCAAACAAACCTTAATAAATCCACAACCGTACATGCGATCGATACAGCGACTTCACCGTATAAAAGACAAGACCCTTGTGAACGCATCGATATGAAATTTATGTTGATAAACTTAAAAATGTGGCCATGTCAGCAATTTAGAAAAGAGTATCTTTGTGTGTCTTACTAACAAATTTTAAAAGTGCGTTATAATGAAGGTCTATGGGGAAAAATTTGGAACTCTTGTCCTTTAGAAGCTCCAGCAACGAAAAGTAAAATGCGCATCACAAAACTGATCACATCGCCTGAAAGCAGACAAAAATACCTTCCATTTGATATATAAATTGTGTATGACAAGTAGATCTTGTGGGCGTTAGAGCAATTTGTTCCCCCTTTTTTATAGATAATACGATTATTTTCAAAACTCACACTCTAAAGGTCACATGACACACTCTAAGCCATGTCCATAGGAAGACTGTTTAATCGATAACATTTTCTGAAAAAATCACTAAACGTAAATTGCTTTTTCACAAAAACTATAAAAGATTTCAATCTGAAAAGTCATAGCCGGATAGCTGAATATTTTGTGACCGTGGTAAAGTTTGTTTGGTGTCTGTCAGTGAAAGTATGAAGGAGGAGATACATTTTGTACGCCATGAGTTTTGATACATTTGTTCGCCATGAGCAGGAGAAAGCATGTTCTCATTGACTTCAATGTTAAAAAAAAGCGACTAAAAGCTTATTATTTTAAAAAGTATAAATACTACATAAAAACTTGAAGAAGTCCCATCGTTAGCTGAATGAGATGAACATTTTAAAAGTTGAATGGTCTCAATCGCTGAAAGTATGGCGAAGTTACGCAGAGCCAAAGAACGTACGGAATAATAAGAATAATAAAAAACGAATAACAATACTGGGAATGCTTATTAAAGCATTCCCACTAATTAAAATTAAAAATAAGAATAATAAAAAACGAATAACAATACTGGGAATGCTTATTAAAGCATTCCCACTAATAATAAAAAACGAACAACAATACTGGGAATGCTTATTAAAGCATTCCCACTAATAATAAAAAACGAATAACAATACTGGTAATGCTTATTAAAGCATTCCCACTAATTAAGAATAATACAAAACGAATAACAATACTGGGAATGCTTATTAAAGCATTCCCACTAATAATAAAAAACGAATAACAATACTGGGAATGCTTATTAAAGCATTCCCACTAATACAAAACGAATATCAATACTGGGAATGCTTATTAAAGCATTCCCACTAATTAAGAATAATAAAAAACGAATAACAATACTGGGAATGCTTATTAAAGCATTCCCACTAATTAAGAAAAATAAAAAACGAATAACAATACTGGGAATGCTTATTAAAGCATTCCCACTAATAATAAAAAACGAATAACAATACTGGGAATGCTTATTAAAGCATTCCCACTAATAAAAAACGAATATCAATACTGGGAATGCTTATTAAAGCATTCCCACTAATTAAGAATAATAAAAAACGAATAACAATACTGGGAATGCTTATTAAAGCATTCCCACTAATAATAAAAAACGAATAACAATACTGGGAATGCTTATTAAAGCATTCCCACTAATTAAAATTAAAATTAAGAATAATAAAAAACGAATAACAATACTGGGAATGCTTATTAAAGCATTCCCACTAATAAAAAACGAATAACAATACTGGGAATGCTTATTATAGCATTCCCACTAATAATAAAAAACAAATGACAATACTGGGAATGCTTATTAAAGATTTCTCACTAATAATAAAAAACGAACAACAATACTGGGAATGCTTATTAAAGCATTCCCACTAATTAAGAATAATAAAAAACGAATAACAATACTGGGAATGCTTAATAAAGCATTCCCACTAATTAATAAAAATAATAAAAAATAAATAACAATACTGGGAATGCTTATTAAAGCATTCCCACTAATTAATAAGAATAATAAAAAATGAATAACAATACTGGGAATGCTTATATAAGCATTCCCACCAATAATAAAAAATGAATAACAATACTGGAAATGCTTATTAAAGCATTCCCACTAATAATAAAAAATGAATAACAATACTGGGAATGCTTATTAAAGCATTCCCACTAATAATAATAAGAATAATAAAAAACGAATAACAATACTGGGAATGCTTATTAAAGCATTCCCACTAATTAAGAATAATAAAAAAACGAATAACAATACTGGGAATGCTTATTAAAGCATTCCCACTAATAAAAAATGAATAACAATACTGGGAATGCTTATTAAAGCATTCCCACTAAATATCAATACTGGGAATGCTTATTAAAGCATTCCCACTAATAAAAAACGAATATCAATACTGGGAATGCTTATTAAAGCATTCCCACTAATTAAGAATAATAAAAAACGAATAACAATACTGGGAATGCTTATTAAAGCATTCCCACTAATAATAAAAAACGAATAACAATACTGGGAATGCTTATTAAAGCATTCCCACTAATTAATAAGAATAATAAAAAACGAATAACAATATTGGGAATGCTTATTAAAGCATTCCCACTAATTAATAAAATTAAGAATAATAAAAAAAAACGAATAACAATACTGGGAATGCTTATTAAAGCATTCCCACTAATAATAAAAAACAAATAACAATACCGGGAATGCTTATTACAGCATTCCCACTAATTAATATGAATAATAAAAAACGAATAACAATACTGGGAATTTCCTTTTTAAAGCATTCCCACTAATAACAATACTGGGAATGCTTATTAAAGCATTCCCACTAATTAATAAGAACTAGAAAATGCATTTCCTGAGGAAAATACATGGGAATGCTGAATTGCTAAGCGCGCACAAATGCCATTCACCATAACCACTACACTATCTTTAGGACATACAAGCAGTGTTCCTTCAGTACTTATAAAGCCTCTCTTTGATCATTAAAGGTGTTGTAAAGGTACAATAATTTTCCCTAAATAGCTTCCTTTACCTTTGTGCAGTTCTCCTTTACTTACCTCATCCTTTGATTTTGCTATTAAATGTTCTTATTTCTTCTGAGAAACCCTCACTTTCTGTTCTTCTGTCTGTAACTCCACACAGTAATGCAAGGCTTTTTCCCTGGTGTGGAGAAAGCCTCTTGAGGGGGGAAGGAGTGAGCAGGGCGCACACTAACACACAGCTCCTTTCTCCATTTGCAAAGTAGAGAGTGTCCTGGTCGCCCCTCCCCCTCAAGAGGTTTTCTCCCACCCAGGTGAGTGAGGAGGAATATTGCACTGAGGTAAAGGAAGCTATTTAGGGAAACAAATCCCATTACAAACTCCTTTAATTCACACACTAAATGAGATACCGTACCCTTCAAACAAACCTTAATAAATCCACAACTGTACATGTGATCGATACAGCGACTTCACCGTTTTAAAGACAAGGCCCTTGTGAACGCATCGATATGAAATTTATATTGATAAACTTAAAAATGTGGCCATGTCAGCGATTTAGAAAAGAGTGTCTTTGTGTGTTTTAATGGCAAATTTCAAAGGCTGTGTAAAATGAAGTATCACAAAAAACAAACAGATAAATCAAGCGCTCTCCAAAGGAAGTAGATATAAATAAATATATATGTGGGGAAGGGTAAATGACAGATACTGAATCTGAGAGTGAGAATGAAACAAGGGCAGCACAGTTCCTTTCCACTGAAGGACAAAAGTTTATGAAATTATTCAGTCCATTGGATCAAGTTCATATATGACTAATGTAGTAGTAGTAGTAGTACTCATGCTGTGAGTGCTGCCAGCTGCCAAGAAGAAGCAATTCTGAAACAATACAAGAAAAACAAAAAGTGGCGCCCTCTAAGCGTAGTAACTTTTTATTACTGTGACAAAACAAAACAATTCTTATGAGGATACTACTCACAAGGCTGCAGGGTTCATGGGCATAAAAGGTGTCATCTGTGCCTGGCTTCCGGGGTGGGTGTGCTCAGCTGATGTTGGTAATCCTGTGATGGCTGAATGCTCTGGGTTCTCACTGTAAAGGAGAATGCTGTACAGTTCGTCAGCTGATCCAAAAGTCCAAAGGTGTCCCTGAGTGTATTCCAGCGCTGGTCAGACAGGGAGCTGTATGGACACGATGGGACAGCGTGATGGAACGCAGCCGTGGAGCGCAGGCAGCTGAGCGTCACTTCCGGGTTAGGTCACAGGGCGGTGCGCGCGTTCGAGGCATGCGTGCCTCTTCCTCAGGCTCTATGGGGGCCATTTTAGTTGAGGGAAATTATGTATAGCTCGAACGGAGCTGATTGGCTAGCAGGCAATTACAGACAATCAGGCTTGTACAAAGTCAGTATGAGGGGGATGACTAACGAGGCATCAACAGGTACATGGATCACCTGTCAACAATTAACTCTAAACTAAAACATCAGGTGACTAAATAAAAAGCATTTAAGAGAAAAAACAAACTATTATGCAAGAGATATATATACAAATACATACACTCCAAGGAACAAATCAATAGTGTAGATGCGTAATAGATCACAGAAATGCATCTGTGGAATCATGCACAAGAATAATCTAAAAATACTTTAAAAATCTTAAAAACATTCCAAAATTATTCTAAAAATAATCTTCAAAAAAAAAAAAAAGGAGAAACTGATATGCAGAGTAAATACACACTGGTAGAGGTGGAATACAGTGTGTACACTGCATGTATAGAGAAGGTGATGGAATAAAATATACATTTCAAGTTTGCTATTAAAAACCATATGTGTGAAAGAGAGTATCATATACACATATATGTATGCGCGATTGCTATATGCAAACACATCTAATCATATATGTGTGTGTGAGTGTGCATACATGCACAAAATCTACATCAAAGACCCGTTTTGTATAAAAGTACATAGAATAAACATATAAGGGGGGTAGAACAATATAACCTTCTACTAGGTTCCAAACTCCATAAAATTCTGAGAGATTTTGATGATTATAATACCAACAAAATTTTCTGCTGGAAAAAAAGTCGCCAATCTTACCATCAAAACCTAGATCATGAACCGGTTGGTTCTGTAGGACATGTAGGTCCTATTCCCCTTATGGAGTGTGTCCCCAGGCCAACAATTGGTCTGTTGACTCTACAACACCGTTCCTCCAAAAATGAACGCCGTTTTCCTCCCAGGCCCAAGAAATCTAGAGTCCATAACCATGATTTTCCCCCCACCCCTTTTGTGCACACTGAGACTCCCCTTATCGTCAATGGTGACCCCAGAGTTTCTGCCGAGGCCACCCTTAGAGTCCACCCTACCCCTTCACAATCACCAGTTCTGCTTAATCCTGTGTCTGAGGTCCAAACCACCATGCCCAATTCAGGGACTGGTTTGGTTATCCACGAAGTTCCTCACCTACCATTATCACCTGTAGTCAAGATTATTGATCCATATCTTGGTAGTCAAGCCCCTTCGATACCCACACCCCCAGTTGTTCTCCCTTTTTTAGTGACTGCCCCCCTATCCTGCCCAAAAAGAAAGTTAGACACAGAGGCAGAAGAGGGGGGAGAAGGAGACGCCGAAAGGAGGGGAAAGGTACGAAAACTATCAAAATCTTCAACCTTTCCGATCACACCCTAACCAAACCGGAGGGGTCCTTGCTTGCTCGAGGTCTCACCTTTGCACCTATGGCCCCACCAAACCCTTTTACTTTATTTTTAGACCTAAACAGGTTTATCAGAAATATTACTGTTGAGCGCTTTTTTAATCTCAAATCCACCACAGTCTATCGAGATACCGATGTTGATATTGATTCTTCTGGAACCTGTCCTATCAGTCAAGACCTTTTCCATAATTGCAGTGTCCCTGAACAAATGGCCTTGGACCATCTTGAACTTCTATATACGGAGGATTCAGATGACTACGTTGAATTGCTTACTCAGCATTTATCAACATCCCCACCAATTGTACAAACCAAATTCAGACCAAAATCCATATTCTACCCCACTTATTCCAAAGGGCCATACATCCAAAGTTTTTATCAGGTAGTTCACAGTGAAATCTTACGTATGTGCGAGCAAACTACCATACATAAGTACTCCTCCAACCTTTCAGTGGCAGAAAATACTGCTCTCAAAGAATTGACTGAGAATAATGCTATCATCATACGCTCAGCCGACAAAGGTGGAGGGATAGTGATCCAGAACTTGATTGATTATCAGACAGAGAGCTCCCGCCTCTTATCAGACACCAACACATATCAAAAATTAAAACGTGATCCGTTGCCAGCCTTTTCACAGGAGGCCCATGACCTAGTTAATGCAGCAAAACTTGAGGGTTTAGTGACAAAAACTGAAGTCGCCTTTCTACTCTTTTTACAAAAGGCCGTACTTTTATCACTTACCTAAAGTCCACAAAAATCATCTAAATCCACCGGGGAGACCAATAGTAGCAGCAATGGAGAGTGTTACTAGCTACTTTTCTATCTATATAGACCATTTCCTTCAGCCTTTAGTGGTAAACCTTCCATCTTATATTAAGGATAGTATACACCTACTCCAGACGCTACAACCATACCAGTGGGAAAAGACCTACCGCTGGCTGTCCCTTGACGTTGTATCCCTATACACGTCCATACCCCACGATGTTGGTCTTCTAGCCACCCAATATTTCCTTAATCAAGATCCATTGCTTAACCCTCGGCAAGTCCATTTTCTTTTAGATATGTTGAAATTTTGTCTTACACATATTTATTTTGAAAATAATGGCGAGTTCTTTATCCAGATCCAAGGAACCGCCATGGGGGCCAATTTTGCCCCCAGTTATGCAAACCTAACCATGGGCTATTGGGAGTTATCCCACATCTGGCAGAATAACCCTTACGCTTCCCATCTTGTATTTTTCGGCCGGTACATAGATGACATAGTTATCATTTGGGATGGCCCAGATACGCTAATCCCTCCTTTTCTGGAACACTGTAATTCCAATACCATGGGCCTATCATTCACAGCTGTCACTGATGATAAAACCCTAGCTTCCTTAGACTTAGAACTATTCTTTGAGAATAATACCATCTGTGCCCAGAATTTTGTGAAGCCAACGGCTGGCAACTCCTTCTTACATTTTGAGAGTTGTCATCACCCACGATGGGTAAAAAATATCCCTAAAAGTCAATTCTGCAGATTGAAACACAACTGCACCAGACAGCATGACTATATCACTCACGGTCAAAAACTAAAGGAGAAGTTCCTCGAAAAAGGTTATCCTGACGATCTCATAGATGGAGCTTTCCAACATTATTCCACAACAGACCTAGTTCCTAAAACGAATAAGACACAGGATGAAAAAAGAACAACACAACCAGTGCGCTTTGTCACACAATTCCATAGTCATTTTAGACAAATGGAAAGGATTCTAGCCAAACATTGGCCTATCCTGAATGAGGACCCTCATCTAAAATCCTCATTGTCAGAGCGTCCATTAGTAAGCTATAGAAGAGCAAAAAACTTGAAAGCTAGTATAGCACCTAGCAAAATTAAGAAGAAACTTCCAGCTTTTGGCACTACTCCCTCCCTAACATTTTTTCACATCAAAGGGATGTATCAGTGCAAAAAAGCCCGTTGTCTCACCTGTCCTCATGTCATGCACCGACAAAAAGACTTCATATGCAAGGGCAAGCAATACATTTTACCAGACTTCTTCACATGCTCTTCCGAATATGTGGTTTATTGTCTGACCTGCCCTTGCGGCCTCTTCTATGTGGGCCGTACTATTCGGACCCTTCGGAAGAGATTCGGTGAGCACCGCCATTTTGTGGAGAAAGGTTTGGAAAAGTATAGTGTCGCCAGACACTTCAAAGAATTTCACCAAGAGTCCTCCTCGGAACTTCGGGTTTGGGTAATAGAGGCCATCTCTAGACACCTCCCTCAGGCCGAAAGATATAAAAAATTGTGTGAAAGAGAAAATTATTGGATTTTTACGTTAGATTGTTTGTCCCCTCGAGGGTTAAATGAGGGACTGGAAATTAACATCTTACTATAGTACTCTAACCAGTGTCCAAGATCCTCTATATGATATTTTTTAGAGGGATCTCCCTTTATGAGAATTTTTCTAAAAAATATATGTTTTAAAAAAAAAGTATATATATATATATATATATATATATATATATATATATATTTTTTTTTTTAATTATTATTATTATTATTATTTTTTAACATCCCATTATATTGTTTTACCCCCCTTATATGTTTATTCTATGTACTTTTATACAAAACGGGTCTTTGATGTAGATTTTGTGCATGTATGCACACTCACACACACATATATGATTAGATGTGTTTGCATATAGCAATCGCGCATACATATATGTGTATATGATACTCTCTTTCACACATATGGTTTTTAATAGCAAACTTGAAATGTATATTTTATTCCATCACCTTCTCTATACATGCAGTGTACACACTGTATTCCACCTCTACCAGTGTGTATTTACTCTGCATATCAGTTTCTCCTTTTTTTTTTTTTTTTGAAGATTATTTTTAGAATAATTTTGGAATGTTTTTAAGATTTTTAAAGTATTTTTAGATTATTCTTGTGCATGATTCCACAGATGCATTTCTGTGATCTATTACGCATCTACACTATTGATTTGTTCCTTGGAGTGTATGTATTTGTATATATATCTCTTGCATAATAGTTTGTTTTTTCTCTTAAATGCTTTTTATTTAGTCACCTGATGTTTTAGTTTAGAGTTAATTGTTGACAGGTGATCCATGTACCTGTTGATGCCTCGTTAGTCATCCCCCTCATACTGACTTTGTACAAGCCTGATTGTCTGTAATTGCCTGCTAGCCAATCAGCTCCGTTCGAGCTATACATAATTTCCCTCAACTAAGATGGCCCCCATAGAGCCTGAGAAAGAGGCACGCATGCCTCGAACGCGCGCACCGCCCTGTGACCTAACCCGGAAGTGACGCTCAGCTGCCTAGGCTCCACGGCTGCGTTCCATCACGCTGTCCCATCGTGTCCATACAGCTCCCTGTCTGACCAGCGCTGGAATACACTCAGGGACACCTTTGGACTTTTGGATCAGCTGACGAACTGTACAGCATTCTCCTTTACAGTGAGAACCCAGAGCATTCAGCCATCACAGGATTACCAACATCAGCTGAGCACACCCACCCCGGAAGCCAGGCACAGATGACACCTTTTATGCCCATGAACCCTGCAGCCTTGTGAGTAGTATCCTCATAAGAATTGTTTTGTTTTGTCACAGTAATAAAAAGTTACTACGCTTAGAGGGCGCCACTTTTTGTTTTTCTTGTGTAAAATGAAGGTCAATGGGAGAAATTTTGGAACTCTTGTCCTTTAGAAGCTCCAGCAACAAAAAGTAAAATGCATATCACAAAACTGACCACATTGCCTGAAAGCAGACAAAAATACCTACGATTTGATATATAAATTGTGTATGACAAGTAGATATTGTGGGCGTGAGAGTAATTTGTTCCCCCTTTTTTTGAACATTCAAGTTTTATTGAAGAGACAGATGAACAAGGGATTACATAACAGATTACACAGCATGTCACATGCAAGTAAATTACATCCAAAGGCAAAGTGATACAATGTGAAAATAAAACTGTGAGGCATTTAAAGTGCTCCTCTTATCTAAAGAGATAGTCTGAGGCTGAAACTCAACCCACAGAGGTAAGTCCTACAGAAAACAGTTATTTGGATAATGGTTCCGCCTTGAGTCGGCAGCGTGAATCAACTACTGCGCATGGTGGGAATAAACAAAAGTTATCAGCCTAGAATTTCTATGGATCATCGACATACATTGCAAGTGAGTCCGCATATTAAAGTAGGTTAGGTGGGGGAGGGAAGGAGAGGGAGAAAAAGAGTGGGAGACTAGAAGAAGTAAGGGGACAGCAGGCAGATCACGGGCGTGGAGCCGGGGGGGCGATCGGCGAGGTGGCGACGTCTGGCAGCTGACCAGTTGAGTCTGACATAGGGAAAAAAAGGGAAAAACTACAGAATGACTGTCGCGGGCAAACAGCCGCGTAAAGTCTCACACATCCTGCCGGCCATCATTAAGGGTTTTGCAAGATGTTATCATATTCCTGTGAACAACGGAAAATGAACCACGGTCTCCAAGTAATCTGGAAGGCCTCTACTCTGCAGTCGTCCTGCGCCATGGTGTCCTCCATCTCACATGTGTCTCTGACTTTCTTTAGCCAATCTGCCACGGAGGGCACCCTGGATGATCTCCAGTGAATAGGGATCAACGACCTCGCTGCATTAATCAAGTGCCTTGTTAGTGAATGACTATATCCCGCGAGTGCTAGGTGGTTGACATGCAACAGGCAACAAGCTGCGTCCAGCACTAGTCCAGTCTCCTTTATTTTTTTGATCAGATTAATAATGTTGTCCCAAAAGGGAATAATCAACGAGCACCTTCACCAAATGTGGAGCAGTGTGCCCCTTTCTGTCTGGCATCTCCAGCACGTCGAAGGCGTTTGAGGATTCCACGTATTGGGTTTTATCAGGTGTGTTATACCAGTGTGTCAACAGCTTGTATCCCGTTTCCTGGACCATTGTACTTATAGAACTTTTGTGCGCTAAAATGCAGGCATACCTCCATTGTTTGTCCGTGAGCTCTACCCCTAGTTCTGCCGACCATCTCCTCCTGTACCCATCCGCTCCATCACCGTCAGCCAACTGCAATCAGGCATATGAGATTGACGTGGCCCTAGCCAAAGGTGTGCCATCCAGACACGTTGATTCCAAGTCAGTCAGGGGTCTGTGAAAATACTGTATGCGTCCTTGTCTGGTTATGTAACTGCGTAATTGAAAGTATGACCACCATTTCAGCCGTGGAAGTTCACCACTGTCCCTCAGCATTGAGAAGTCTTTAAACTTGTTCCCTGCAAAACAGTCTCTCGCAAGCAAGAGATTATCTCTATGTACCGGCTGGAACAGAGCGTTGCCAACTCCGGGAGGGAAGTCAGCATTGTCCCTTAAGGGAGTCAATGGACTGGTGGGGGTGGTGACCCTACCCCGATCCGCAATGAGGCGTAGAATTTCTAATGTGCAACTTGTGAGTGGGTGCGTGATTGAAGTAATGGAGTTATCACAATTCGGGGTCCAAGGAGAGAACCTCAGCGGTTTTGCGTAGAGTGATTCCTCCAGAGTCACCCAATCCTTTGATTGTCTGTGGCAGTGCCAGTCAATCACCCTAGCTAGGTGCGACGCATAATAATAGTATTTGAAATTCGGTAGCCCAATCCCACCCGTTTCTTTGGGTCTAGTCAGCCAAGCCAGTTTGATTCTAGGTTTACGCTGGTTACAGATGAACCTCCGTATAACAGAGTTCAGCATCTGGAAGAAATGTGTCGGGATTTTTATGGGTAACGTCCTCAGGAGATACAGGAGTCTGGGTAAGATAACCATTTTGACTATTGACGCCCGCCCGAACCAGGAGAAGCGACCCATTTGCCACCGTTCAACGTCAGCCGTGCAACACTTTAGCAGGGGAGGGAAATTTAAGTCAAAAATATCCTGTAAGTGCGGCGTTAGGTAAGTGCCAAGGTATTTGATTGTTCGATCGTCCCATCTAAAGCTGGAATCCGCTTTAATTTGAGTTAATTTCTCAGGAGGCAATGTGAGGTTCATGGCCTCAGATTTGGAGTAGTTGATTTTTAGGTTGGATATGTATCCATATAATGCGAATTCCATCAAAAGATTGGGGATACTGACTGTGGGGTTGGATAAAAAGAAAAGGAGGTCGTCAGCGTATGATGCCACCTTGAACTTACCGCACCACACCCCAAACCCAACTATTGCCGCATTCAGTTTCACCGTTCTAATGAAGGGCCCAAGGGCCAGGATGAACAGCAGCGGGGAGAGGGGGCAGCCCTGTCTGGTGCCATTTTTAATATATACGGTTTCAGACAGCGTTTCATTAATTTTTAGTTTCGCCGTGGGACTGTGGTACAGGGCGAAAATCCACGAGAGCATACGCAAGCCCATTCCGACGTGTCTGCACACTGCTCTCAAGAGATCCCATGCCACTCTATCAAAGGCCTTCTCCGCGTCTGTGGACAGGAGAAGGCCTTCGATGTTCCCGACCTGCGCTGACTGAATGAGAATCAGGGCTTTGGTGACATTATCCTTCGCTTCTCTGCCCGGGACGAAGCCCACCTGCTCCAGGCCTATCAGACCCGGCAACAGTGGGCTCAATCGCATCGTGAGAATCTTTGCAAAAATGTTGGCGTCTATGTTAAGAAGTGAGATGGGCCTATAACTGGCGCAGTCCGAGGGGTCTTTGCCGGGCTTGGGGATCAGCGCAACGTGGGCTGACAAGAAATCCGATTGGAAGTCCCTAGGTGAGGACATGGAGTTCAAGGCGGCAGCAAACGATTTGGCTAGTATGTCAGTAAAGGTTTTGTAGTAGATGGCTGTGTAGCCATCTGGACCTGCGCTCTTCCCGTTTTTCAGAAGTTTAATCACCTGGGCAATTTCTCCAGGGGTTATTGGAGCCTCCAAAAGTGATGCGTCTATGTCTGTCAGGCTGGGCAGTCCACTATTGGTCAGGTAGTCCTGTATTATTTGGTTTCGAGCTCCACGTACGCCCTTGGGTCTGTGCTGAGGGGGAAAGTCATAAAGCTTGGTGTAATATTCGTGAAAATGTGCAGCTATGGCCTCAGTGGTCACGTCCACTGATCCCTTACTTCCCCTGATTCCTGCAATGTCATTGGCATAAGTGTGTTCCCTCAGTGCTCTGGCTAAAAGTTTGCCTGATTTATTGCCCGACTCATAATACATTTTTGTTTTAAAGAACAGAATACGCCTCGACTTAGAGTCGAAGATGTGTTGCAATTCCTTCCTGGCCTCCAGCAACTCCCCTGCTGACTGCACCGAAAGCGAGTGTTTATGCAGAGATTCCAAGGAGTGGATCAATGTTGCCAACCTGGAAATTTCTCTATCTCTGTCTTTCTTGCGTTTTGAACCCATTCTGATTAATTCTCCTCTAATTCTACACTTGTGTGCCTCCCACACTATAAGGGGGTCCATGTCAGGAGAGGAATTGTGGGTGAAGAATTCCTTCAGTGAGGAGGTGAGGGAGGTCAGGAGTTCCGGGTCAGTCAGCAAAGACGCGTTAAGTCTTCATGTCGGTTGTTTAGGGGGTGCGGATAAGAGATTTAGGCTTAGCGAAGTGGGTGCATGATCCAAGATCGATTGGATCCCTATGTGAGCTGCCTCAACTGAGGATAAATTCCTCTGGGAGATAAAAATGTAGTCCAGTCTAGAGTGTCTGGCATGGGGGACCGAATAGTGGGTGAAGTCACGACCCTCCAGATTAAGGAAACGCCACGCATCCACCAGATGCAAAGCTTGGAGGGCACATTTAATTTTTTTAAGTATTTTATATGTGATACAGGACCTACCGTTTGAAGTGTCCAACAGGGGATTAAGTGGGAGGTTAAAGTCTCCGCCCAGGAT
Source organism: Rana kukunoris (assembly GCA_029574335.1). Lineage (NCBI taxonomy): Eukaryota > Metazoa > Chordata > Amphibia > Anura > Ranidae > Rana > Rana kukunoris. The sequence goes on along the minus strand of CM056059.1, from coordinate 262,149,877 downwards.
AAGGCAGCCTGTGGCAAAGCCCTGTAATTCCGCGGAAAGCTGGTTACAAAACGTGACATGAGCTTTATTTGGGAAGTAAACGTTTGCTAGCGTCACTGGGGTAGTCTCATATTTCCCCTTCAGAAATATAAATCTACCATTGGGGTCACTTTTTTGTTCCAGCAGCTGAAAAGGGGTGTCCCTGCTCACCAAGATGGACACCCCCTTGGACTTGGAATCGTTATTGGTGGCATGGAAGGCCCTGGTGAAATAAGCATCAGTCAGTCTGGGTGCACGTTGAGTCTTAAAGTGCGTTTCCTGGATAATTACAAAGTGGGGCCTACTTTTTTTTAGCTCACGTAGGAGTGTGGAGCGTCTTTCCGGGATATTCAAGCCCCTGATGTTGTGTGAGATCACCGACGGTGCCCGTCCCAAGGAGGAGTAGGCCATCGGTACGGTACAGGAGGAGATGCTCCAGGCAGCCAACTGCAATATTGAAGTCAGACAGAAGCAGGTTAGTATAAATAAAACATACAGCGACATACATGCATCTGTCACCCATCCCCCCCAACCCCCCGCCCAGGGGCCTGTGATATGAGAGAGAAGGGTAGAGAAAGAAAAAGGAGAACAGGGAAGAAAGAATGGGAAGGGGAAATTGGGGTAGCTAACAAGAGACAGGTGGAAGAAGGTGCTGTAAAAATACAGCAGAGGATAAAGTGAGATACAGGGACCCCTCCCGAGTGAGACCAGCCCACCCATGAGCTGATACCCCTGTGTCCCAAAATCAGGAGCACCGGGCCACTCTATGGGGTTGTAGGGAGGCACCAGATTACGGCAGTCCACCCGTGTCACAATCCAACTAATGATTGAAACTGATATCAGCGAGTCTAGAGAGAAAAATAGCTGCAACACAGACAGCCGTACATAAGAAAGCTTTCAACTGTGAGTCTGAGGTCCACATGTATGATCAAACGAGCGTGACCAACATAGTCAATACAGAGTTACCAGGACCTACAGACTGGCAATATAGTGAACCCGACCTGGGTAATGAAAAAAGTGCATCGGGAATAAAAAGGCAAACACAGAATCAAAAACTTTTCAGCAACAAAAACAAAAAAAAGGTGAAAAGGAGGAGTAAGTCCCGGGCAGATGGAGCCGTCTCGACAGTCTAGCATGGCGAAGTGGAAAACGAAGCATCCTGGGGCCCAAAAAACAAAAGAGATTAACATGTGTCCACCAGAGTCCAAATCACTGCTTAGGGTTCCAACAGCAAGACCTCCCAGGACTAGAGGAGAATGATCCTCAACTCGTGTCGCCCGGCACAAAACAGAAAAACATGATGGAGGGGGACTAGTCGTCATCAAAATCCACATCAGGTTCAGGCCAAGGCCGTCGGGGTCCCCACCTTAGAACTTCCGGCGCGACTCTGCCTTTGTTTCTTAGATTGCCGCTTCTCAGGCGTGGAGTAAGGGGATCTGAATAGGTTCTGGGCCAAAGCAGGTTGCAGAAATTCGGCATACCAGTCAGGGAGGTCTGTCTGCTCCAAATCCAGCGCTGAGCAGAAATCTGGCAGGTCAGCAGGGGTGCGGAGAACATGTTTCTGTTCGTTGAGAAAGACAGTCAAAGCAAATGGGAAACACCAAGAGTAGTGAATGTCCTTATTCCGTAGTTTCTCCAGCAGAGGGCGTAGGGCACGCCTGTTTCTAAGAGTGGTTTGGGAGAGATCTTGGAATAGCATTATGGTTTCTCCATTAAATGCAATGTGGTCATTTCTCCTTGCCTTACGCATGAGCTCATCTTTTAAGGCAAAACTCTGGAAGCAACATATTATGTCCCTGGGTGGTGCCGAATCTGGTCCCTTCGGTCTGAGGGCCCTGTGTGCTCTCACAAAGTCTATGGTGGAGTCTTTCTGTCTCTCAAGCAGGCTGTTAAAGACTCGTTGTAATGCTGGTACTATCTGGTCATGCCCCACTGATTCTGGGATCCCTCTCACACGCACATTACACCTGCGTCCCCTGTTATCTAAATCTTCAATGTGCCTGTTCATTTCTATTAGATGCATGGCTTGAGCAAGCAAATTCCTTTCCAGCTTGCGGATGGCCGTGTCCCTCTGTTTTCCTGCAGTTTCTGCGGGCGCCATTTTATCATTCAGCACAAGCAGATTCGACTTCAAGTCAGTGATCGCAGCTGAAAAGGTGGAGTTAATGTCCGCCGCAAACACTGACATGTCAGCAAAGGTCAGAGGAAGATCCGATTTCTTCTTGCCCATGTCCTCCGTGGCTGACTGGGAGTCATCGTTGAAATCCTCCTCGTGGAGCGGCGGCGCCATCTTGGATTGCAGGCCACTGTGCTAAGACGCTGGTTTGCTTTTAAAAAGCTTGGTGATGTTCCTCGCAGGGTGAGATGTTGATCCGCGGTGTGCACGAGTACACGGGGTGCTGTAGAGCTTCTTCCCGGGAATCGGAATGCTGTAGGTCGGGTGTAGGGCTGTGCACGGCTGCCTGTATCAGCGGAGCTCCCTTAGTGTGCTGCCGTCCTCATTGCGCGCCAGGCCACGCCCCCCCCCTGTTCCCCCTTTTTTATAGATAATATGATTTTTTACAATACTGAAATGATCACATGACACACTCTGAGCCAGGTCCATAGGAAGACTGTGTAATCGATAACATTTTCTGAAAAAATCAGTAAACGTTAATTGCTTTTTCTTTTCAATTTGTTTTTATTAAGTTTTGCTTTCTCGAAAAAGACATGTACATAGGTAATAACATCAAAAAACAAACAGTTGGACAACGCAGGTCCTCAAACAATTTTCAACCAGACACAATGCGATCAGTAGCATAAGATGCAAGGTTACAGTATGTTGCAAAAAGTGTAAACAAGGGTCGGAGACCGTGCGTCCTACTACACAATGTGGAGCCACAGCCCCCTACATAGGAAGATGACAGTAACCTGGCATCTATCCCGAGGAACTACCCACCCGTTGTTGCAGTTCGGTGCAGTGTGAGAGTGCCTATTTAGGTGGAAGCAGCCCTCCTGTTAGGCCGCCCAGAAGGGCAAGCCGCATACATGGGGTCATACGTTGGTATGGAAACCTAATGTCAGCATAATAATAGTAACGTGTTTCATACATATCAAAAAGGGGAGAATAGCAAATGGTAACAATGTAATCATACAGCGAACAGAACAAAGGAAAAAAAAAAAAAGAAAAGAAGAAAAGAAGAGACAGTAAAACAAATAAACAAAACAAAACAAAACTCCTGTACCAAAGGTCCATATCAGTTTCCATTAAATGATTGAGGGAAAGCTATGGATTGGGAAATTTAGAGATCCAAGGTGACCATTGTGCGAGAAAGGCCTGGGAAGTCCCAGATTGGTAGGCAAAGTGTTTCTTGTATGAGTATTGCGTAGAGACTCTATGTATTACTTCGGTGAGGTTGGGAATTTGGGTGGTCTTCCATTTAGAAGTAAGGGCCAACCTGGCTGCTATCAAAACATGTATCACAATACTCCTCATGCAGGCTGAGATAGGGGTAACAGTGATGTTCAGTAAAGCTAAAGGCGGGGTAGGGTGCACCAAGGTACCTATGACAGAGGATATTAGTTTAAAAACCCTGTCCCAGAAGTCGCGAATGTGTTTGCAATTCCATAATATATGGAAAATATTGCCCCTATCACCGCATAGTCTCCAGCATAGGTGTGATTCAGAAGGGAAGATCAATGATAGTCTAAGGCCTCGTACACACGATCGGACATATCCGATGAAAACGGTCCGCGGACCATTTCCATCGGATATGTCCGATCGGGAGTTTGATCCGATGGCGTGTACACACCATCGGATCAAATTCCCCGCCGCCGGACAGCGCGGTGACGCGGCGGTGACGTTGACGCCGCCACGTCACCACCACGTCACCGCACCAGGAAGTTAAACACTTCCGCGCATGCGCCAAATCCATTCGGCGGCGGCGCGGCGGCGGTGGGGGACGACATGTCTGCTGGTAAGTGTACTAACCAGCAGACATGTCGGGCGGACAGATTCCACCGGATGGATTTCAAAGCATGCTTTGAAATCTGTCGGGTGGAGAAATCTGTCCGCTAGCCCATACACACGAGCGGAGATGTCTGCTGAAACGGTCCATCGGACCGTTTTCAGCGGACATATCCCCTCGTGTGTACGAGGCCTTACAGGTGTGAGGTAGGACCTATGTAAGATTTTTTTTTTTTTAAAGAAATTTTTATTGGAATTTTCACAGTACAGTGGAATAAAACAAGGTATGCTCAAATGCATATAGAAGCATGTACAAAATAAAATAAAATAGAAAAAAAAAAGGGGGAGGAAAAACACATTCAAACCAGTGGCACTGTGATTACTTGTATAACAAAATTACAGCAGCAAGAAGATGTGTCAGAACAAGTCCTAGTACTTATAGGGGCGGAAGCAACAATCGGAGTATTAGAAACACAAAAAAAAAGAAATACAATACACCATTAGGAACCCCGGATGATAAACTGACTGTGAACGTTGCGATAGGTGAAACTAACAGATAAGGGCATGCACATATCAGGAACGTCAAGGGGTCTCTAGAATGAATTGTCATGGCTCAGGGTGGCAGGAACGTAGAGGGGTCAGACAGGTTGGAGACTTTAAGGATGCCCAAGGAGTTTGTTAGGTCCCGTTTGAGATACCAATCTGTATAGCGGAATGGTTGCACGAGTTTTTGCAGATCATCGTGGGTGAACGAGTGTTCCATGAAGTTACGCCATCTCGTAAAAAAACGTGAGGTGGAACGAAAGTTCAGCACAATGGTGTCCAACCTTTCCAGATAGAAAAGCGATAAGAGGGCTTTTTTTACTACTACTAGATTTGGTGGTGTTGGGCTAATCCAGTGAGACATTATAGTCCTACGGGCCACCAGAAGGCAGATATGTGCCCAGGGGGAGACGTGAAGCGAGCTCTTTGATTGTGGTGTGTGTGAGGGTGGATCACAGCCGAATAAACATATCAGGTGGTGCCTGGGGATCAGTAGTTTAGCGATCTTGTGGATAAAGGACAGCACAGAGTCCCAGTAGGTAACGATAGGTTTGCACTGCCAAAGGCGGTGGAGCAGGGTCGGGCCTGAGAGGTGTGCCCATTTATGGAGGGGGTTCCTCTTCCACCCGCCTTAGGTCACGACTCCATAGGTAGGTGCAACTGTTCTTTTCACCCCCTTAGATTTTGCTTACAGAGTACTTTTTGAAATAAGGCTACAGACATGTCTGACTATCATGTTCTCGCTCATACGTGGGTTGTAGGTATTTGTTGTTATGGTGGTAGGGTGTGTTGTGGGTTGGCAGTGATCTGGACAGTAGTGGTTTCTATGAACTTTAATATCTCCCTACTGTACCAGTGAGCCGTTTTAAGTTGGTTTTGTTCTTTTGTTGGCAATGATCTGGACAAGCTTTTCTGATGGAATATAAAGACTTTCTCTTGTACCAGTGAGCCTGTTGTAAATACCCGTTCTGATGGGTTTTTTTTTTGCAGTTATTTTCTTGGGGGGTGAAGGTTGGTAGTATGATGATTTGTGTTTGTTGTTTGTTTTGTGTTATTTTGTTTATTTTGTATATTTGTTAACTTTTTTTGTCGTAGTTATAAATAAAAATTTCCAGACCAATTGTGTAGCTCCTCCCACTGGCAGTAGTTCCAGCTCCTCCCACAGTGTTCAGTTTGCTTCCTGCTGGAGAGGAGATAAGACCTGTCTTTCAGAGCTCCTGAGTTCCAGAGACCAGCCACCAGGACCAGACTTCAGCCCCTGGCCCCGGAAGAGGAAAGGGATGGCCTCCCTCAGCCCGGGAGATGGACCAGCATCCGGCCTCTGGAGGAGCCAGCAGCACCTGCCCTCCAGCCAGATCACCACCACCACCACCATCAGCAGGGAGGACCGTCTCTTCCTAGGGACCCAGGAAGGACTATCTGATTGGACCACTCCCCAGCCAGGTGAGACGGAGGCTAAAGCTAGGAAGAGGCGGGATAAGATCAAATCCCTGCTGGTGAGGATACCCCAGGCCTGCGTGGAAAAAATGACAACTCTAACAGGCCTGAGGGACAGGAGGGACAGGTGCTCGAGCAATAAGAGGTCGGAGTATAGGGAGGCCATCAACACCTTGCGTTTAGAGATCAAAGAGATCTGGGATTATCTGGGGGGATTTTTTCAACGTGGGGCTGGAGAGGTGAGCTTCCTTGAGGAGCTCCGGAAGACCCTCCAGCAGGCCAACAAGGAAGGAAGCCAGGCGGTGAGCAGGAACGGGCAGTCAAAAAAGGGGTCCTAACCCTCCAAGCAGCCAGGGAAGTCAGGAGAGCCTGGGTGCAGTGGGGGGGGGTGTGAGTGCCGGTTGCGCAGGGCCCAGTAAGGCCATAAAACCTGGGGGGGTTCCCAGCAGCCGATCCCTCAGTCTGTAAAAGGGGCCGGGGGGTTGGCCAAGTCTGGGGAGCCCAATGATCCAGGAGGCCGCCGGGCCCAAGTGCCGCCGGAGATAACCCCCGGCGTCTTCAGGTCAGCGTGCCCAGGCTCCCACTGGATAGTCACACTGCCACTGCTGAGGCCCACCATGTGTCAGCCTCCATGACCCCTCAGCTTGCAGTAGAGCAGGATGATCTGGCAAAGAAAATGCCAGGGACTGCTCCTGCAGCTGCTAAGACACCGGGAGAGAGGCAGGTGCATGGTGGAGGTATAGAAATGGTGTCATCTTCAGGAAAAAAGCTTGTGTGCAGTGTGGCCAAGATCGCGACGGCTGCTGGGGGAGGAGCAGCTGAGAGCTCTCGGGACTCGGAAGTGGCCGCCCCTAAACCGGAAGTGACCTTGCCGCGACCGGAAGTGACCTTGCCGCGACCGGAAGTGACCCTGCCGCGACCGGAAGTGCCCCCCACGCAAATTTGCGGCTGTTAGCAGTGGCTTGGAGGACCTGGCGGATGAAAGGCCGGGGGTGCGGGGGTGCCCAGTCCCGAATACTACAGCGGGTACCTCCAGGCACCCTCGGCCCATTAAGGATGGTATAATGGACGGTATAGAGGACGGTAAAGTGGACGGTATGTCACCTGCCCCCCAGGTCATGGAAATCAGCATGAGCCCCGATGGGCTTCCAGCAGCACAAGCGGGGTGGGGGGATTGTCAGGTGGGGCCCCTCCCGGGGGCAGTGCTGCGTACGATTATATACGCCAGCCTTGAGGGGTCCCAGGGGGGCATCCCCCCAAGTGTGCGGGTAGAGTCCCAGGGGGCGGGGAAGATTGTTGAGGGGTCTGGGTGGCCGGCAGAGTGGGAGAGTTTGATAGGGGATGTACCTCCCTCTGCCGTGGCCCCCGGGGGAAGGGGTCTATTGTGAGGCCAAAGGTGGTGGGTCAGGGTAGTCGGGGTGGGTCAGCGGGGGTGGGTGCAACACCACCGGCAGGGTTGGGGGCCCCCCATCCCCCCCACTTCTGGGGGTGCTGAGGGGGTGCCCCACTTCCGAAGAATGTCTTTCGGGGGTCTCCAGAGGCCAACCTGTTGTCTGCCCTGAAGGGGGGCCGCTCCTTTGCCCAGGTGGCTGGCTCTCGTACCTCTCTGGACCATCTGTACAGCCGGTTTGGTGCCCAGAATTTCCGCACCCCCCCTGCTGACCAGGAGAGGACGCAGGGGTCGGCGTGGACGAGGGGTACAGGTGGTCCAGAGAGGAGACGCAGGAATGTTGTCCAGCTCCGGTACGAGGGTCCAGACCCCTGCCCCGCCCAAGGTGAGGTGGTGGGCCTGGTACTCTCCTTGGGTTTTGGGGTGGGTGACCTTTTTGCTGTCATCCACCCCGCCAACGTGTGGGAGTTTGATATAAGTTTTGTCACTCCCGTGTGTATGGAACGCTTCATCACCAACTTTGGGTTGGTGAGGGGCGTTGACCCTTGGAAGAGGTACAGGCTCATTCCCATCTCCAGGCAGGAGGAGGTTAAGAACATCACCATCCTGGTGAGGAATGAGTCGCTCCCTCCGGAGGACATTGCCACTTGGCTCGGGAGGTACGGGCAGTTGCAGACCCCCCTGAGGAAGAACCTTGATGAGCGCGGGGTCTGGACCGGGGCTTGGTTGACCAGGATCCGGCTCAAGAGGGAGGGCAACAGTGTTGCCCACCTCCCTGGCAGCGCCTTTCTAGGCAGAGACCAGATCCTGGCCTTCTACCCGGGACAGCCCCGTCGTTGCTTCAAGTGCGGCAGCCCGACCCACATGAGCTCGGACTGCACGGTGGTCAGATGTGGCCGGTGCCACGAGTTTGGCCACCTGTCCGAGTCATGTGGGAAGATATGCTGCGTGGTGAGATGGGGCACCCATTTAGCAGGTGCCCCAAAGCATATCGGGGTTCCTTCTCGGGGGGGGACCTCCCGGGCCGGGAGCGGCCGAAGCCCCCCCGGCGAGTGATGGCCGGGGGGGTGGGGATCCTGGAGCCCCTAGTACTGCTCCGGAGGGACCAACAGGCCCATTGCCTCAAAGAAGGCGGAACAGGCGTGGGCGAGGGGCACCCCCCCCCCCGAGGGACACAGGCTCGGTTAGTCAGGAGGCTCCCGATCCTCCGAAGGCGGAGCCGGTGGAGAGGAGTCGGGGAGGCCTGGGGACCCCTTTTGTTGCAGGGCCGATCCCCATCCCCCTTCCCCTCCTCACCATTGCCCCCCTCCACCTGTTCCATCTGCCTCCCCATGCACCCCCCCTCATCTCCCCCCCGTCCCACCCCTCGTCTTTCCCGTCCCCCCCCTCCCCCTTCTTCTTCTCCCCGTCCAGCTAAGTCTGGTCCCCCCCCCTGTCCCTGGCCCCCCTCCTGCCTCTTCCACCCCCCCCTTCTGGACCCAGAGTCTCCTCTGGCCCTGTGGCCATGGAGACGGAAGCTGCTCGAGCCTCATCTAAGAGGGAAATCTCGAGCAGCGGGTCCGAGGAGGGGGGTGGCGTTGTCACCTCGGAGAGATGGCAGGAGTGGGAGCAGGTGAGACGCAGGAAGAGGGGAAAGGCTGCAAAATCTGGGAAGTCCCTTGTGAAGGGAGGGGTTCCCCCAGTGGCACAAAGTGGGGTGTCCCTGGGGAACCCGTTTGGTATCCTCTCCTCCTCCTCGGACTCCGAGGAGGAGGGAGTGTAAATATGTAAATATGTTTTGGCGTTTGTAGTATGAAGGAGAACGTGACCACTTTCAATCATTTTGATGGCGGTACCCTCTCCAATACGGCTTGCGACCATTAATGTCGCAAGTATTCGTTCTGTAGGAGCTCGTTTTATGGCCTTTGATTTTCTCAGCCGTGTTGAAGCTGACATTTTTGTTTTTGCAGGAGACCTGGCTGGCATCTGTGGCAGAGATGCATCTAGCAAAGAGGGAGTGGAGATGTGGGCCCTCCCTCTGGTCTCTTGCGGCCGAGCCCTGCAGTGGGGTTGCGGTCCTTTTTAAGACTGGTCCGGTGGCTTGCCGGCGAGTGATTGAAGTGGAGATCGGTAGATGTCTGGTGGTGGACGCCGTCGTGAGGGGGCAATTCCTCCGGCTCATTAATTTTTATGGGCCTCAAACTAAGAGGGAGAGGAAGAGCCTCCTTACGGCGGTTAAGCCTTATCTTTTTACATCCCAGCAGGTAATTTTTGGTGGCGATTTCAATATGATCACTAGGCCCAAAGACCAGGCAGGTGCCGCCAACCCTCTGGGATATGATAGTACTTTTTTGAATAGCGTAGTGAGGGAGGCCGGGTTGGTGGATGTGCACGTTCGTCACTTCCCCAACCTCACTGGTTTCACATTTGCCCGAGGTAGTAGTAAGAGTAGATTAGATAGGTTTTTTTTAAAGGAGGACTCTGCCTGCTCGGCTCCTGAGCTGCAGTCGGTAGAGTTCTCCGATCACTGTATGGTATCTGTGGCCCTGAATGTCGCTGACACTCCTCAGAAAGGGAGGGGTTTGTGGTGCCTGAATGGGTCGCTACTGGAGGATCCTGAGGTTAGGGAAGCCTATGAGGTTTTCTTCCTGGACCAGACCTCGCTCCTTGAGGGCAACTGCTCCTGCCTTGAGTGGTGGGAAGTAGTTAAAAAGAGGTCTGGCAACTTTTTCCGGGAAATCTCTGGGTACAGGGCAGCTTCCAAGTACCAAGCCTACCAGAGACTGCGCAGGCAGCTTGACCACCTGGTGTCCTCTGGGGGCTCTCGGGAACAGATATCCGGTCTGAAGGCGCAGGTGAAGGAGTGTCAGTACAACCGTCTCGCCTCCCTGGTTTTTGAGAGGGATTATGGGAAGTTTATCGCTCCTGATCCCTACAAGAGCTGTGGTGAGGCGGCGAGTTCGAAGGTCGTACACGGCCTGAAGGATGTCTCAGGATCTCTGGTCCGGTCCAGATCGGGGATCCTGGGTGTCGTCAGAGACCACTTTTCGTACCTCCTGAAGAAGCGGCCTCTAGACATGGAGAAAGTCAGGGAATTCCTTGATGAGACCCCGCTGGAAGTGGGGTCTGACCTTCCTGACTCTCTGACAGAAGAGATCTCGGTAGCTGAAGTCGAGCAGGCTATCAGCTCTTTAGCTTCTAAAAAGTCGCCTGGGCCCGATGGGCTCACGGCCGAGTTCTACAAAACCTTTAAGAGCCTCTTGGCTCCTCATCTGAGGGACGTGTTTAGCGAATGTTTGGCCTATGGCCTGCTGCCTCCCTCAATGAGAAGGTCAGCTCTGATCCTACTGTCAAAGGGGAAAGATCCGTCTGTGGTGGAGAATTGGCGTCCGATCGCCCTTCTTACCACAGATAGGAAGATGCTGCAAAGATCTTGTTTACACGTCTACCTGCTTTGGCAGGCAGGATGCTGTCTCCCTCTCAGCACTGCACAATTCCTGGCCGGGGCCCTTTTAGTGCCGTCCTGAGCGCCCGGGAGGCTGTGGAAAGGTGCAGGGCTGATGGCAGCGAGCGGTATCTGCTTGCACTGGATCAGGCTAAGGCATTTGATCGGGTGAACCACGAGTACCTTTGGCTGCTTCTGAGGAGATACGGTCTGCCTGATCAATTCGTTGATTGGCTACAGGTATTGTATAGGGGAGCTGAGAGCTTCCCTCTTGTCAACGGTTGGGTGGGCCGGGCCTTTGCTGTGGACTCTGGCGTCTGGCAGGGGTGCCCGCTGAGCCCCCGTTCTGTACATCTTTGCGGTCGACCCCTTCGTAAGGAGGCTAGACTGCGGGCGTCTGGGGGGGGGGGTTCCGGTGGGACCTGTCGGGGGTCCGGTTTCGGCAGTGAGAGTCGTGGCCTATGCGGACAACGTCTCGGTGGTGGTATCTGGTCGTGAGGAGGCCCATTATGTGGAATCCCAGATCGGGTGCTACTCTGAGGTGTCAGGCTCGCTGGTCAATTGGGACAAGAGTGAAGTTTTCTGGATGGGGAAGGAGGGGGAGCAGTTCCCCCTTCCGGACGTGTTCCCTACGCCCGTACCAGAGATTCGAGTCCTTGGCATTCATTTTGGCCCGGGTGATTATCCCAAGCTAAACTGGGAGCGCAGGCTGGTGAGTGCCACTAGGAAGGTGAAGGCCTGGAAAGGTTGGAAACTTTCCCTGAGGGAAAGGGTAAGCTTGGTCAAGACTTACTTATTGCCTGAGTTTCTCAATGTAAGCTACGTGTGTCTTTTGCCAGCATCTCTCTATGCTCGGGTCTATGGTCTGTTCTTCCTGCTGTTGTGGGGAAACAGACTGAACCTGATTAAGAGGGAGGTCACATACCGCCAGCGAAGGCAAGGTGGGTTGGACATGGTCAACCCGGTGGTGTTCTTCATCATCATTTTTGTAAAGTACAACTTGCAGTCCATCTTTGTGGACGCGCCTTCCTGGTGGGAATGTTCATGCAAGGACTGGCTCTTGCTGTTCTTGAGGGAGTGGGGGAGGCCTGGCAATCTGAGAAGATCGCATGGGTATCTCCCATCCTATGTCCCCCAGGCATTGAAGGTACTGAGGCAGTGGCGGATAACTGCCCTTGAGGTGGGCTCTCTGGGTCGGCGTGAGCTGTACCTGAGGGTCATGGCCTCGGACATTTTGAAACCCCTGTCTTTAAGGGACTGTCCTGAGAGGGTCCTCACGGAGGGGTTAGCCCTCTTGAATTCTTTCAGAATTGCGAATAAATTTTGGGATCTTGCATGGAGGTCGTTCCACGGACGACTGTACGTCCGTGCAAATCTCAAGTATCTGAACCTAGGGGACAGGGGCTGTCCCCGGCGGGAATGTGGAGGGACATTGGAGACCATGGACCATTTTCTGGTCCAATGTCCCTTCAACATGGAGGTTCTCATGGGGGTAGGGGGTGCCATTGGCTACCCCCGCTTTCCGGCCCTGACCTATGCTGAGCGAGTGTACGGCGACTTCGGGGTCCGCAGGGGTTTTGAGTTATCGTCACTTTATTTAGTCAGCGTAGTTGTGCTTTATTACACTTGGCACGCTTGGTGTTTGGTGTCCACTAGGGACAAAATCCTGTCTGTGCATGAGGTGGTGGGCGATATCTTTCGGGAGTTGGTGAAGGTGCGGAATCTGGAAAGGAGCAGGGTCGGGCCTGAGAGGTGTGCCCATTTATGGAGGGGGTTCCTCTTCCAGCCCCCTTAGGTCACGACTCTGCCCCTCTCCATAGGTAGGGGCAACTATTCTTTTCACCCCCTTAGATTTTGTTTGCAGAGTACTTTTTGAAATAAGGCTACAGACATGTCTGACTATCATGTTCTCGCTCATACGTGGGTTGTAGGTATTTGTTGTTATGGTGGTGGGGTGTGTTGTGGGTTGGCAATGATCTGGACAGTAGTGGTTTCTATGGACTTTAATATCTCCCTACTGTACCAGTGAGCCGTTTTAAATTGATGTTGTTCTTTTGTTGGCAATGATCTGGACAAGCCTTTCTGATGGACTATAAAGACTTTCTCTTGTACCAGTGAGCCTGTTGTAAATACCCGTTCTGATGTTTTTTTTTTGCAGTTATTTTCTTGGGGGGTGGAGGTTGGTGGTATGATGATTTGTGTTTGTTGTTTGTTTTGTGTTATTTTGTTTATTTTGTATATTTGTTAACTTTTTTCTTTGTCGTAGTTATAAATAAAAAAAATTCCAGCTCCTCCCACTCCTTTCAGTCTGCATCCTGCTGGAGAGGAGTGAAGACCTGTCTTCCAGAGCTCCTGAGTTCCAGAGACCAGCCAGCAGGACCAGCCTCCAGCCCCTAGCCCCGGAAGAGGGGAGGGATGACCTCCCTCAGCCCGGGAGATGGACCAGCATCTGGCCTCCGGAGGAGCCAGCAGCACCTGCCCTCCAGCCAGACCACCACCATCAGCAGGGAGGACCGTCTCTTCCTAGGGACCCAGGAAGTACTTTCCGATTGGACCACTCCCCAACCAGGTGAGACAGAGGCTAAAGCTAGGAAGAGGCGGGATAAGATCAAATTCCTGCTTGTGAGGATATCCCAGGCCTGCGTGGAAAAATTGACAACTCTCGCAGGCCTGAGGGACAGGAGGGACAGGTGCTCAAGCAATAAGAGGTCAGAGTATAGGGAGGCCATCAAGACCTTGCAACTCGAAGTGAAGGAGATTTGGGATTATTTGGGGGGCTTTTTCCAACATGGGGCTGGAGAGGTGAGCTTCCTTGAGGAGCTCCAGAAGACCCTCCAGCAGGCCAACGAGGAAGGAAGCCAGGCAGTGAGGAGGTGCAGCGGGCGGTCGGGGTCCCAATCCTCCAAGCAGCCGGGGAAGCCAGGAGAGCCTGGGTGCAGTGGGGGGTGTGAGTGCCGGTGGTGTAGGGCCCAGTAAGGCCATAAAACCTGGGGAGGGTTCCCGGGAGTCGATCCCTCGGTCCGTGAAGGGGACTGGGGGATTGGCTAAGCCTGGGGAGCCCAGTAATCCAGGAGGTCGCCGGGTCCAAGTGCCGCCAGTGGTGCCCCCCCGGCGTCTGCAGGTCAGCATGCCCAGGCTCCTACAGGATAGTCACACTGCCGCTGCTGAGGCCCAAAATGTGTCAGCCTCCATGACCCCTTAGCTTGCAGTAGAGCAGGATGATCTGGCAAAGAAAGCGCCAGGGACTGCTCCTGCAGCTGCTAAGACACCGGGAGAGAGGCAGGTGCATGGTGGAGGTATATAAATGGTGTCATCTTCAGGGAAAAAGCTGATGTGCAGTGTGGCCAAGATGGCGGCGGCTGCTGGGGGAGGAGCAGCTGAGCTCCCATCCAGCATCAGGGATCCGGAAATGCCCCCCCGTGGACCGGAATTGCCCCCCCCCTGCAGACCGGAAGTGAAGCGAATTTGCAGCTGGTATTACCAGCTTGGAGGACTTGGGGGATGAGAGGCCGGGGATGCGGAGGTGCCCAGTCCCGGATGCGGCAGTAGGCACCTCCAGGCACCCCCGGCAAGTAATGGATGGTAAAATGGACGATATGATGGACGGTATAGTGGACGTTATGCTGCCTACCCCCCAGGTCCCCATGGACATAACCACATGCCCCGAGGGGCTCCCTGCAGCACAGGCGGGGTGGGGGGGAATGTCAGGTGGGACCCCTCCAGGTGGACTGTGCAGCCTATGACTTTATCCGGCAGTTGGAGGGGTCCCAGAGGGGCATCTCCCCAGTACGGGTTGAGTCCCAATGGGCTGGTGAGGTCGCAGAGGGGTTTGGGTGGGGTAGTTTGGTGGGGAAGGTACCCCCTTCTGCTGTGGCCCCGGGTGGGAGGAGCCTGTAGTCAGGCCAAAGGTGGTGGGTCAGGGTGGTCAGGGTAGATCAGCGGGGGTGGGTGCAACGCCACCGGCAGGGATGGGGGGCCGGTGCCACGAGTTTGGCCACCTGTCCGAGTCATGTGGGAAGATATGCTGCAACTTGTGTGGTGAGATGGGGCACCCGTTTAGCAGGTGCCCCAAAGCATATCGGGGTTCTTCCTCAGGGGGGGGACCTCCCGGGCCAGGAGCGGTCGAAGCTCCCCTGGCAAGTGATGGCCGGGGGGTGGGGATCCTGGAGCCCCTAGTGCTGCTCCAAAGGGACCAACAGGCCCATTTCCTCAAAGAAGGTGTGAGGGCTTACCTAGAGTGGAGTCCATTTGCAGACTTGTGAGCTTACCTTTGCGACCTGATGCGATCCGCCCCCTGAGATTGGGACAGAGGAACGGACGCACCGGGAGGCACCGGTACCAGCGGGAAGACGATGGTCAGGTGCGTGGAGCAGGTACAGGCGGATCACCGACTGGAAGGCTGCAGCAGATGAACAGAAGATCGTCCAGGCACAAAAGTACTTCACTGGTCAGGGCAGGGCTGAAAACAGGTCCAAGAGACAAGCCGTGGTCCGGGGCTGGAGAAGACAGGGAAAGTCCAAAAATACAAGCCGGGGTCAAAGGGCAGGTGAAGATCGGGTATCCAAAGTCCAAGCCGGGGTCAGGGGTTCAGGAAAGCAGAAGTCCAAAAACGAGCCAAGGGTCAAAAGCCGGGGGTCAGTCTTGCAGCAGAAGATCAACATACAGGAGCTGTTGCCACAGACAGAATGATCTGATCAGAATGAACTGACAAGACTGTCAGAGTGAGGCAGGGCTTTATACCCTGGATAATTTGGGTAAATTGCCTCAGCTGGACCAGAATATTTAGGTGCAGATTGCAATGAGATCAAGCAGTCAGCACCAGGCTTCAATGGACAGCTAAACTGGAAGGTGGCTCAGAGATAAGGAGTTGGAATAACAACAGAGCGGCCCTGGGTTCAATTCCCCGGTACTGACCCTGACAGAAGGCAGAGCAGGCGTGGGCGGGGGGCTCCCCCCCGGGGGACACAGGCTCGGTTGGTCAGGAGGCTCCCGATCCTCCGGAAGGCGGAGCCGGTGGGGAGGACTGGGGGTCCCGGGTCTGAGGGTCCGGGGCCCTGGCCTTCCCCTCCTTTTGTTGCAGGGCCAATCCCCATTCCCCTTCCCCCTCCTCGCCATTGCCCCCCCTCCACCTGTTCCATCCGCCTCCCCGTGCACCCCCCCTCATCTTCCCCCCCTGTCCCGCCCCTCGTCTTTCCCGTCCCCCCTCCCCCTTCTTCTCCCCGTCCAGCTAAGTCTGGTCCCCCCCCTGTCCCCTCCCCCGTCTCTGGCCCCCTCCTTCCTCTTCCATCCCCCCCTTCTGGACCCAGAGTCTTCTCTGGCCTTGTGGCCATGGAGACGGAAGCTGCTCGAGCCTCATTTAAGAGGGAAATCTCGAGCAGCGGGTCCGAGGAGGGGGGTGGCGTAGTCACCTCGGAGAGATGGCAGGAGTGGGAGCAGGTGAGACGCAGGTAGAAGGTGAAGGCTGCAAAATCTGGGGGCAGGAAGGGTCCTGTGAAGGGTGGGGTTCCCCCGGGGGCACAAAGTGGGGTGTCCCTGGGGAACCCATTTGGTATCCTCTCCTCCTCTTCGGACTCCGAGGAAGAGGGAGTGTAAATATGTAAATGTTTTTGTGTTTGTAGTATGAAGGAGAACGTGACTACTTGCAATCATTCTGATGGCGGTACCCTCTCCAATACGGCTTGCGACCATTAATGTCGCAAGTATTCGTTCTGCAGGAGCTCGTTTTATGGTCTTCGATTTTCTCAGCCGTGTTGAAGCTGACATTTTGTTTTTGCAGGAGACCTGGCTGGTATCTGTGGCAGAGATGCATCTAACAAAGAGGGAGTGGAGATGTGGGCCCTCCCTCTGGTCTCTTGCGGCCGAGCCCTGCAGTGGGGTTGCGGTCCTTTTTAGACTGGTCCGGTGGCTTGCCGGCGAGTGATTGAAATGGAGATTGGTAGATGTCTGGTGGTGGACGCCGTCATGAGGGGGCAATTCCTCCGGCTCATTAACTTTTATGGGCCTTAAACTAAGAGGGAGAGGAAGAGCCTCCTTACGGCGGTTAAGCCTTATCTTTTTACGTCCCAGCAGGTGATCTTTGGTGGTGATTTATTTTTTAATTATTTACTTTTTATTAATACGTTTTCCAAAATCATAACATAGAATCATAACATAGTCCATATGCAATATTTTAGGGAATAATAACACCATTTTCAATACATCAGTGCTCGTCAATCATCTGATCTAGTTTAGGCCAACATACCCGGTCCTCTTCCTAAGACCCGTCACTTATTTAGTTGTCCCCGATGAACAGAAAACAAAAAAAGGCACTAAAAGAGGGACAACTCGCCCCTTCTGCTCAGTTCCTTCACTGGCTCTGAATTGACCACTTTTTCCTTATTGTGACTTCCATTTGTTTTCTTTTTTTTTTTTTTTTCACAAAAAGATTTTATTTGGCGAAGAGTAACACATAATACATCTTAAACTTACAAAATTACAATAGCAGCGGATAATTGTAAGCATCAGAAGTTAAACAACAGAGAAAATAACAATCGGATAAAAAATCCAGAAAATAATTGTTATGCAAGCATACATGTATCAAAACTGCATCAACTTTCCGACTGGGTTGAAAGAACAATATCTATGCTCGAACAAGTTTATTTGTGTAGGGAGATATGGGGAGAGGAAAGGAAGGGAGGGGGGGGGGGAGGAAGAGAGAAAACAAAAAAAAAAAACCCTGAGTATTAAATCTTATCTTTAGGTATACTTTATAATAGATTTGTACTGTTGAGACTCTTTGAATGTTGTCCAATTGTGCCAGGTAGCATAGAATTGGGTAATCCTTTCTTGGGAGATACTGATGAGTTCTTCAACTCTTTCCATGCAGTTTATTCTCCTAAACCATTCTACTTCCTTTGGGACATTTGGAGACTGCCAGTGAGAGGGTATGCAGTGCTGTGCTGCGTTAACCATGAACATAGGGAGCGACTTCAAGTATTGATTTTTGGGCAGACAATTAAAATGTAATAGATACTGTTCCGGGGTGAAACTTAGGTTTGATGAGGTAACTGTTTGGATCGTTTCGTGCACCAACGTCCAGAAAGACTGGATTAGGGGGCAGGACCACCAGACGTGTAACATGGAGCCCTCTTCCCGTTTACATCTCCAACATCTGTCGGAGGCCTGTGATGAGATTTTATGAAGAGTCGTGGGGGTTCTATACCATCTGGTAATGATCTTGAATCCGCTTTCTTGAGTGGCTACATTTAGCGAACCTTTGTGTGCGTAAAGATATATCGTTTCCCAGTCTTCCTCAGTCAGATCTATGTTTAGATCTCTTTCCCAGGCTTTACAGGAAGGACTGGAGAAATCAGTAATGTCCTCGAAGAGCGAATTGTAAATCGTCGAGATAATATGTCTGCGAGGGGATGTTCTTGTACAAAGAGTTTCTAGCGAAGTGAGGGGTCTTGTCCAGTGATGTACATTGTCTTTATTGGATAGAAAATGTTTAATTTGAATATAATTCCAGTGAGAGAGGAGGCCATAGCCATGACTAAGCACGGACTGTAAGTGCGAAACGCGTCGACCATACTGTATTTTGTTGGTTGCAGTGACTGTGTGTACAGTTGAAAATAAAAGACTTATTTTAAGTAATTTTGGAGTGCGGCTGTCCAGTCTTCGTCCTTCCATGTGCTATCATTAGCATTGCCAGCACCTTGGTGGTTCAACAACCCTTGATTGCACACGGGGCTCACCTGGAGCGGTGAGAAATCTGTCTGTTTATTTTACAAAAGGTTTGCAGGTTAAAACAAACAAAACAGTAAACTTAAATCCTTGCCGTCCGGCGCTAACTAAACATCAGGGTCTCCTATCTATACAGTGTGGGGCTGGTCCCCACCACCCATAAAATAAACAACAACGCAAACCTTTTTTCTTGCAATGTCTTTAGAGCTCCTCACACTCAGGTTCCCTCCTCAGTGTCCCAAAACCAGAGAGCTCCCTTCTTATCTCTTCCTGGTTGTTTTTAAGGTCCACCTGACATTGAACTCCAGTGGACCCAAATATCCGGACCGGAACACTAGAGGCCGTAAAACCCGGCCCGGATTCCGGTTCAGCTTCTCAAAATAGACCGTATGCGTGGTGAAATATACCTATGGTCAAGTATCTCACCTCGCATACCGTCACATATCCTCCCCCTCTGCTCAAGCCCCTGCGGCTGAGCACTTGCCCCAACCATACAGTGCACCCGGGAGAGAGCATCTGCATTATTTTGGAATTTTCCTGGCCTATGCTCCACCGTAAATTTAAAAGGCTGTAAAGCCAGAAACCACCTTGTCACCCGAGCATTTTTCTCCCTGTTATCACACATCCACTTCAAGGGAGCATGGTCTGTGACCAGCTTAAATGACCTCCCCAGTAGGTAATACCTCAGGGAGTCTAAAGCCCACTTAATGGCGAGACACTCCTTTTCTACGATGGCATAATTTTTCTCGTGCTTGTTCAGCTTCCGGCTCAGGTATACCACTGGGTGCTCCTCACCATCCCTGTTCTGTGAGAGTACGGCCCCTAGGCCCACCTCAGAGGCGTCTGTCTGTACAACAAACTCCTGGCTAAAGTCCGGGGTTACTAGTACGGGTACCATACAAAGAGCCTGTTTCAACTTCTGAAATGCCTCCTCGGCTTCGGTGTTCCACTTGACCATGACCGACCCCCTACCCTTCGTCAAATCGGTCAAGGGGGCAGCAACGGTGGCAAAATTGGGTATGAAACGTCTGTAATACCCCGTAATGCCCAGGAAGGCCCTCACTTGTTTTTTATTGACTGGTTGGGGCCATTTTTGAATTGCCTCAATTTTATTGGTCTGCGGCTTGACCACTCCCCGGCCAATAATGTACCCAAGGTATCTGGCCTCCTCCAGGCCTATGGCACATTTTTTTGGATTGGCCGTGAGACGTGCTTCCCTAAGGGAATCTACCACCGCTTGTACGCGGGGCAGGTGCGATTCCCAATCTGGGCTGTGGATGACCACATTGTCCAAGTACGCCGCTGCATACGAGCGATGTGGTCTCAAAGTTTTGTCCATCATTCGCTGGAATGATGCAGGGGCTCCATGCAGACCAAACGGCATCCGCTTATACTGAAACAAGCCCTCAGGAGTGGAAAAGGCAGTCTTCTCCTTGGCTGATTCAGTAAGCGGTATTTGCCAATAACCTTTCGTTAGATCCAGGGTCGTTATGTAGCGAGCCTGTCCCAACCTGTCCACAAGTTCGTCGACCCGGGGCATCGGGTAGGCGTCAAACTTGGACACACTGTTAAGTTTTCTAAAGTCATTACAAAACCTGATACTGCCATCAGGTTTTGGGACCAGCACTATGGGACTTGACCACTCACTGTGGGACTCTTCGATCACATCCAACTCTAACATTTGTTTTATTTCCTCCGCAACCGCCTCTCGCCGGGCCTCTGGAATTCTATAGGGTTTTACATTTACCCGAACCCCTGGTTCCGTCACTATGTCATGTTGGATCGTGTTGGTCAGTCCGGGTAAGGGGGAGAAAAAGTCTCTTTTTCTGCACAAATGCCCTAACGTCATTTTGTTGTGCTACGGACAGGGAATCCGTGATGGGAACGTCAGGTATCACGGGTATCCGGTCTGTTGGAGGTGAGGACGTGGCCAGTAAAGTCTCTCGGTCCTTCCAGGGCTTTAAGAGATTTACATGGTAAATTTGGTGGGGTTTCCTTTTGCCTGGCTGGTAGACTTTGTAGTTTACCTCCCCCACCCTTTCAACAACCTCAAAGGGACCCTGCCACTTAGCTAAAAACTTACTTTCTACTGTGGGAACCAGTACCAGCACTCTGTCCCCCGGGCTGAAAGTACGGACCTTGGCACCCCGGTTATAGACCCTCCTTTGGGCCTCCTGGGCTCGCTCCATATGTTCCCGTACTAGGGGCAGGACGGCTGCGATTTGGTCCTGCATCAAGGAGACATGTTCTATGATGCTCCTATATGGGCTGACCTCTCCTTCCCATGTTTCTTTTGCAATATCTAGCAGGCCCCTGGGATGCCTACCATACAAGAGCTCAAAGGGGGAATAGCCTGTGGAGGCCTGTGGAACCTCTCGTATGGCAAACATGAGATATGGTAGCAAATAATCCCAGTTTCTCCCATCCTTGTCGACCACCTTTTTCAACATACTCTTCAACGTTTTATTAAACCTTTTGACCAGACCATCTGTCTGGGGGTGGTAGACAGAAGTACGGAGATGGGAGATTTTATACAATCTACACAATTCCTTGGTAACCCTAGACATGAAAGGGGTGCCCTGATCGGTCAAGATCTCTTTCGGGATCCCGACTCGACTAAACACCTGGACCAATTCCTTGGCAATAGCCTTAGCGGAGGTGTTACGCAAGGGTATGGCCTCAGGATAGCGAGTCGCATAGTCCAGGATCACCAGAATATGCTGGTGACTTCGGGCAAATTTCACCACCGGCCCGACCAGGTCCATGCCAACCCTCTCAAAGGGAACCTCAATTATTGGTAGAAGGACAAGGGGGCTGCGAAAATGGGGCGACGGTGCTGACATTTGGCACTCGGGGCACGATTCGCAATACTCCTTGACCTCTGCATGCAACCCGGGCCAGAAAAATCTTTGGGTGATTCTCTCCTTGGTTTTTTCGACCCCGAGATGTCCCCCCATTACATGGCCATGAGCCAGGTCTAGCACCACCCTGCGAAAGGGTTTGGGAACCAGCAGCTGTTCTACCTCTTCCTCTCCGTGTTTTATCACTCGATATAATAAATTGTTTTTAATCGCCATGTAGGGGAAGGACACCACCCAATTAGGATCCACCGGTTCCCATCCAACACCTTAACATTTTCCCTGGCACTCATGAGGGTGGGCTCTCGCAGCTGTTCGGTACAGAAATCCTCCCTCCTGACCTCCAAGTCGGGTACCACATTTTGGCTACTCTCGATGTCAGAGTCAGGCATGATTTCCTGTTCGTTACCCTCAGGCTGGGTGCTAGCTTCCAAGTCTTCCGGTTCCCCGACCATGGCAGGGAAAGGAAGAGGATCTCCGGCTTCCTCGATCCCACCGATAGCCTGCCTTTCCCTTTTGAAAAACGGGTCTGGTGAGAGTTCCCTTGTTTCCCCAGCAGGGGGAACTCTATCTACGAGCCTCCCTTTATTCTCCCATAACTTCCAAAAATGGGGAAAGTCTCTCCCTACTAAAGCTTCATGGAGCAGTGAGGGTACCACCCCCACTGAATGTCTTACCCTGCCCCAGGGGGTATCAACCTCAACCACTGCTGTCTGGTAGTCCCGAGTGTCCCCATGGATACAAATTACCCCAATACTACTGGGGTGTAGTTTTTCGGGGTCTACACAAGCACTCCTAACTACGGTCACCACGCTACCAGAGTCTAGTAGTGCTGTGAGAGGCTTGCCATCCACTAAAATAACGCACATCTGTTTTTCAAGGTGACTCTGATCTAGCGCAACACATGCGACCTGTGCAAACAGAGAAATGTGTCTTTTCCTATCAGCATAATCACATTGCATAGGTTCATCATTTAGAGGGCAGTTTGCAGCAATATGGCCCAATGCATGGCAACGAAAACACCGTATTTGCCCCACCCCCAGTCCTCTTAACGGTCCCAAAGACCTTCCTGGCTTCTGTGGCCAGTCTCCAGGTCTAGGACCCACAGTCTCATCTGCTGTAACAACAGTCTTATCCACTCTCCCCAAGCTTTTGAACCCCGGAACAGTCTTACCCGAACCGCTGGGAGATCTTGCACCTCTAGACACACCGAAGTGGGGCGTAGGTGGGTTTACCAAGTCCTCGGTAGCACTGTACTTCTCCACTAGGTCCACCATTTGGGCTGCAGTGTTGGGGTCTCCCTGTCCGACCCACCTCCTCAGGGCAGCAGGAAGCGCACGTAGGTACCGGTCCATTACCACACGCTCCACAATCTGCGGGCTGGTCAGGGTCTCTGGCTGCAACCACTTCCTGGTGAGGTGGACCAGATCAAACATTTGTGATCGGGGTGGCTTGTTGCTGGAGTAGGACCACTGATGCACGCGCTGGGCCCGAACTGCCATGGTGACACCCAAGCGTGCGAGTATCTCTGATTTGAGAGTCTCATAGTCCTGTGCCTTGTCTGATTCTAGGTCAAAATAGGCCTTTTGGGGTTCTCCAGTTAGGAATGGGGCCAATAGTCCCGCCCACTGCTCTTTTGGCCATCCTTCGCGGACAGCGACTCTCTCGAAAGTCGCCATGTATGCCTCAACATCATCCGCTGGTGTCATCTTTTGCAGGTGGTAGGAGGCCCGTAGTATCTTTGGTTCTGCTGCCACAGGAGGTGCGGACCCCTTTTTCAGTTCCACCAGAGCTTCGGCAAACTGTCGGTTCATCTCCTGTTGCGCAGCCTGCTGTGCTGCAGCGGCCTCTGCGACTTGGCGGTTGGTTTCCCGCTGGGCTGCATTGGCCTGTAGCAGGGCTTTTAACATTTCCTCCATCTTCAGAAAAGTTGCCCGCATTCTCCACCACGTGTGGGAGATTAGCTCGTGGGGATCACTTTTCTGAAACACAGTCTGTAAACAGGCACTTTCTTTTTAAGTCTGGCAGCTGCCAGGTTTATTTTACAAAAGGTTTGCAGGTTAAAACAAACAAAACAGTAAACTTAAATTCTTGCCGTCCGGCGCTAACTAAACCTCAGGGTCTCCTATCTATACAGTGTGGGGCTGGTCCCCACCACCCATAAAATAAACAACAACGCAAACCTTTTTTCTTGCAATGTCTTTAGAGCTCCTCACACTCAGGTTCCCTCCTCAGTGTCCCAAAACCAGAGAGCTCCCTTCTTATCTCTTCCTGGTTGTTTTTAAGGTCCACCTGACATTGAACTCCAGTGGACCCAAATATCCGGACCGGAACACTAGAGGCCGTAAAACCCGGCCCGGATTCCGGTTCAGCTTCTCAAAATAGACCGTATGCGTGGTGAAATATACCTATGGTCAAGTATCTCACCTCGCATACCGTCACAATGTATATTCATATATGTTCATATATATGTGTAAAAGTAAAAAGTAGTGTGTTCCAGGGGCAGGTAGTTACCCCTACTTCCTATGTGTGTAAAAAATCCCACCTCCTGCCTTCCTACTCCCCCTCCCCACCCCGCATAGTAAAAAAAAAAGTCCCCACACCAGGTCTTAAGTCCACACAGTTCACCCATCAAAACCCCCTGGACAAGCTTTTTCAGAGGACTATAAAGTACTTTTTCTTGTATCAGTGAGCCTGTTGTAAATACCTGTTCTGTTTTTTTTCCTTTTTGAAGTTATTTTCTTGGAGGGTGGAGGTCGCTGGTATGGTGTTTGTTGTTTGTTTTTTGTTACTTTATTTAGTCTATTTGTTAAATGTTTTTGTCGAAAATTTAAATAAAACATTTCCAGACCAAATGCATAGCTCCTCCCACTGGCAGTAGTTCCAGCTCCTCCCACTCCTTTCAGTCTGCATCCTGCTGGAGCAGTGAACAGACCTGTCTTCCAGAGCTCCTGAGTGCCAGAGACCAGCCTCCAGCCCCTGGCCCCGGAAGAGGGGAGGGATGGCTTCCCTCAGCCCGGGAGATGGACCAGCATCCATCCTCCGGAGGAGCCAGCAGCACCTGCCCTCCAGCCAGACCACCACCACCACAGTAAGCAGGGAGGACCGTCTCTTCCTAGGGACCCAGGAAGGACTATCCGATTGGACCGCTCCCCAACCAGGTGAGACAGAGGCTAAATCTAGGAAGAGGTGGGATACGATCAAATCCCTGCTGGTGAGGATATCCCAAACCTGCGTGGAAAAAAATACAACTCTCGCAGGCCTGAGGGACAGGAGGGACAGGTGCTCGAGCAATAAGAGGTCAGAGGATAGGGAGGCCATCAACACCTTGCGTCTAGAGGTCAAGGAGATCTGGGATTATCTGGGGGGCTTTTTCCAATGTGGGGCTGGAGAGGTGAGCTTCCTTGAGGAGCTCCGGAAGACCCTCCAGCAGGCCGACGAGGAAGGAAGCCAGGCAGTAAGGAGGAGCGGGCGTTCAAAAAAGGGGTCCCAACCCTCCAAGCAGTCAGGGAAGTCAGGAGAGCCTGGGTGCAGTGGGGGGTGTGAGTGCTGGTGGTGCAGGGCCCAGTAAGGCCATAAAACCTGGGGAGGGTTCCCAGGAGCCGATCCCTTGGTCCGTGAAAGAAGGGGCTGGGGGGTTGGCCAAGTCTGGGGAGCCCAATGATCCAGGAGGCCGCTGGGCCCAAGTGCCACCAGAGGTACCCCCCGGCATCTTCAGGTCAGCGTGCCCAGGCTCCCTCAGGATGGTCATGCTGCCACAGCTGAGGCCCGCCATGTGTCAGCCTCCATGATCCCTCAGCTTGCAGTAGAGCGGGAGGATATGGCAGTGAAAGGGCCAGGGACTGCTCCTGCAGCTGCTATGCCACCGGGAGAGAGGCAGGTACATGGTGGAGGCATTTTGTTACAGTCATCATCAGGCAAACAGCTTGTGTGCAGTGTGGCCAAGATGGCGCCGGTTGCTGGGGGAGTAGCAGCTGAGAGCTCTCGTGACCCTGCCGCGACCGGAAGTGACCCTGCCGCATAACGAAAATTTGCGGCTGTTGGCAGCGGCTTGGAGGACCTGGGGGATGAGAGGCCGGGGGTGCGGGGGTGCCCGGTCCCGGATGCTGCAGCGGGTACCTCCAGGCACACTCAGCCCATAAAGGACGGTATAATGGACGGTAAAGTGAACAGTTTGTCATCTGCCCCCCAGGTCCCCATGGAAATCAGCATGAGCCCCGATGGGCTTCCAGCAGCACAGGCGGGGTTGGGGGGGATTGTCAGGTGGGGCCCCTCCCGGAGGGCAGTGCTGCGTAAGATTATATCCGCCAGCTGGAGGGGTCCCAGGGGGCATCCCCCAAGTGTGCGGGTAGAGTCACAGGGGGCGGGGGAGGTTGTTGAGGGGTCTGGGTGGCTGGCAGAGTGGGGGAGTTTGATAGGGGATGTACCTCCCTCTGCCGTGGCCCCCGGGGGGAGGGGCCTATTGTGAGGCCAAAGGTGGTGGGTCAGGGTGGTCGGGGTGGGTCAGCGGCAGTGGGTGCAACACCACCGGCAGGGTTGGGGGACCCATCGTCCCCCCCACTTCTGGGAGTGCTGAGGGGGTGCCTCACTTCCGGAGAATGTCTTTCGGGGGTCTCCAGAGGCCAACCTGTTGTTTGCCCGGAGGGGGGTCACTCCTTTGCCCAGGTGGCTGGCTCTCGTACCTCTCTGGACCATCTGTACATCTGGTTTGGTGCCCAGAATTTCCATGCCCCCCCTGCTGACCAGGAGAGGACACAGGGGTCGGCGTGGACGAGGGGTACAGGTGGTCCAGAGAGGAGACGCAAGAATGTTGTCCAGCTCTGGTACGAGGGTCCAGACCCCTGCCCCGCCCGAGGTGAGGTGGTGGGCCTGGTACTCTCCTTGGGTTTTGGGGTGGGTGACTAGGCATGAGCCAAACATACCCATGTTCGGTTCGCACCAGAACGTTCGAACAGACCGTGGGTTTGCGCGAACATTTAGAACCCCATTGAAGTCTATGGGACTCGAACGTTCGAATTCAAAAACGATCATTCAATTTAATGTTGAAAAACATCGTTCAGAACCCGGGTCTTGCCCCAGGGAACATGTATCAATGGATTTTTTTTTTAAACGGAGCAGCCATTTTAATGATGCTTAAAGTGAAAAAAAAATCAAAAATTCCTTTAAATATCACACCTGCTGGGTGTCTATAGTAGTGGCATGTGTTTAGAAATGTCCCTGCACAACATGAGAGGACTATAAAAAAAAGTAATTTAATAGTGCTTGCGCACGTGCTGTTTGGCAACAGAAAAAAGGGCACCCCTCAAACATACTGTAATTGGAGTGCAACAAGGAGCCACGTGCAAAGTATTGCATCAAAAATTGTTATTAGGCGCCCCTGTTAAACAGGGGCTAAAAAATTGTGCCTTGGGCACAACACAACACTGCAACCCCTACCAATAACTCCAATTGGAGCACAACAAAGAGCCACGTGCAAAGTATTGCATCAAAAATTGTTATTAGGCGCCTTAACAGGGGCTGAAAAATTGTGCTTTGGGCACAACACAACACTGCAACCCCTCCCAATAACTTCAATTGGAGCACAACAAAGAGCCACGTGCAAAGTATTGCATCAAAATTTGTTATTAGGCACCCTTGTTAAACAGGGGCTGAAAAATTGTGCCTTGGGCACAACACTGCAACCCCTCCCAATATCTCCAATTGGAGCACAACAAAGAGCCACGTGCAAAGTATTGCATCAAAAATTGTTATTAGGCGCCCCTGTTAAACAGGGGCTGAAAAATTGTGCCTTAGGCACTGGTGGCGGAGCCCAGAAACACAACATTTCTTACTAGCTATCAGCAAGAAAAGTGAGGAGGAGAAGGATATTCCATCAGCAGCATAAGAGGACAGTCACTCAGCATCAGCATACACAGTTTAAAAGGGATCAGACATTTCAACAAAAAAATATTATTCAGTAACATCAGCATCAGGTGCTTGGTAGCTCGTTTTGATCCAAGCCTGATTCATTTTGATGAAGGTCAGTCGATCAACAGAGTCGGTGGAGAGGCGCACACTGTGATCGATAATAAAGCCTCTAGCAGCACTGAATGTGCATTCTGAAAGAACACTGGATGCAGGGCAAGCCAGTAGCTCAATTGTGTACTGTGCAAGCTCTGGCCAGTGATCCATCCTCAAGACCCAGTAAGCCAGAGGATTTTCGGTGGGGAAGGTGTCCAAGTCGGATCTTGCCCCTAGGTATTCCCGGACCATGTAAACCAGACGCTGGCGATGGTTGCTGGAACCGGCCAGACATTGGGGCTGCGGACTAAAAAACTGTCTGAAGGCATTGGTCAGATGGCCACCTTCTCCACCGCTCCTTCTGTGACTCACCGAAGCCTCAGCAAGACATTGTCCAGAGCCAGGTTTTGGTAATCCCCCCGGTTCTGGGAACGCATTGCATAGACCCTTCTGCAAGGCCTCCCGCAGAAATTTCATCTTCTGCTCCCTCTGCGATGGCAACATAAGGTCCGCAACCTTACTCTTGTAACGTGGATCAAGGAGAGTTGCCAGCCAGTAATGATCCCTCTCTTTGATAGCACGTACACAAGGATCCTTACGCAGGCTGTGCAGGATCAGGGAGGCCATGCAGCGTAGGTTTGCAGAGGCATTCGGGGCACAGTCCTCTGGGTCACTGAGGACGACCCAAAGTCTTGGCCAGAGGAGGAACATCCCTGTTAAGACCTGCAGTGGTTAGGGTACTGTGGCCTTCTTTCCGTCTCCCAAGATGATTCTTCCAAATGGAATGGCTTTATTGAGAGACAAGTTACTTATACACAGCAAAAGGGATACTTGATGTAATCAGATATACAATCACCTCCTCCTCCCCCAACATCATACAATGGTGTACTAACGAGCCCCTCTTCAATAGACCTATTTTAGGAGACAGACGTTTGTCTCCGATAGAATCCACATGAGTTAATTACTGGTCATTTGTCCAGACGAGGTGATTCAGAGGAAAGAACTTTTCACCTGCTAAACAATAGAACTTCACACAATGAACACTTCTTGAGAGACAGACTAAAGATCATTTACATGACACATGGAGATATTGAGAGCAGTTTAAGGAATAAACCAATTACATCCAGGCAGAGAGCACCCTAGTTTTCCCAAACGTTAGAACACCCACAAGATCTACTTGTCATACACAATTTATATATCAAATTGTAGGTATTATTTTTGTCTGCTTTCAGGCAATGTGATCAGTTTTGTGATATGCACTTTACTTTTCGTTGCTGGAGCTTCGAAAGGACAAGAGTTCCAAAAATTTTCCCATAGACTTTCATTCTAAACGGCATTTAATTTTTGCCAATAAAACGCACAATGACACTCTTTTCTAAATCGCTGACATGGCCACATTTTTAAGTTTATCAACATAAATTTCATATTGATGCGTTCACAAGGGCCTTGTCTTTAAAACGGTGAAATCGCTGTATCAATCGCATGTACGGTTGTGGATTTATTAAGGTTTGTTTGAAGGGTTAGGTAACTCATTTGGTCTGTGAATAAAGGCATTTGTAATGGTATTTGTTTCCCTAAATAGCTTCCTTTACCTCAGTGCAATATTCCCCTCACACACCTGGGGGGAGAGAAAAACCTCTTGAGGGGGAGGGGCGACCAGGACACTCTCTACTTTGCAGATAAGAGAAAGGAGCTGTGTGTTAGTGGGCGTCCTGCTCACTCCCTCCCCCCTCGAGGCTTTCTCCACACCAGGGAAAAAGCCTTGCATTACTGTGTGGAGTTACAGACAGAAGAACAGGAAGTGAGGGTTTCTCAGAAGAAATAAGGACATTTAAAAGCAAAATCAAAAGGATGAGGTAAGTAAAGGAGGACTGCACAAAGGTAAAAAAAAGCTATTTAGGGGAAATTATTGTACCTTTACAACACCTTTAATGATCAAATAGAGGCTTTATTAGTACTGAAGGAACACTGCGTGTATGTCCTAAAGATAGTATAGCAGTTATGGTGAATGGCATTTGTGCGGGCTTAGCAATTCAGCTATTCAGCATTCCCACGTATTTTCCTCAGGAAATGCATTTTCTAGTTAATTAGTGGGAATGCTTTAATAAGCATTCCCAGTATTGTTATTCGTTTTTTATTATTAGTGGGAATGCTTTAATAAGCATTCCCAGTATTGTTATTCGTTTTTTATTATTAGTGGGAATGCTTTAATAAGCATTCCCAGTATTGTTATTCGTTTTTTATTATTCTTATTAATTAGTGGGAATGCTTTAATAAGCATTCCCAGTATTGTTATTCGTTTTTTATTAGTGGGAATGCTTTAATAAGCATTCCCAGTATTGTTATTCCTTTTTTATTATTAGTGGGAATGCTTTAATAAGCATTCCCAGTATTGTTATTCGTTTTTTATTAGTGGGAATGCTTTAATAAGCATTCCCAGTATTGTTATTCGTTTTTTATTATTCTTAATTTTAATTTTAATTTTATCCTTTATTCCGTACGTTTTTTGGCTCTGCGTAACTTCGCCATACTTTCAGCGATTGAGACCATTCAACTTTTAAAATGTTCATCTCATTTAGCCAACGATGGGACTTCTTCAAGTTTTTTTGTGCTATTTATACTTTTTAAAATATTAAGCTTTTAGTCGCTTTTTTTTAACATTGAAGTCAATGAGAACATGCTTTTCCCTGCTTCAAAACTCATGCCGTTCAAAATGTATCTCCTCCTTCATACTTTCACTGACAGACACCAAACAAACGTTACCACGGTCACAAAATATTCAGCTATCCGGCTATGACTTTTCAGATTGAAATCTTTTATAGTTTTTGTGAAAAAGCAATTTACGTTTAGTGATTTTTTCAGAAAATTTTATCGATTAAACAGTCTTTCTATGGAGACATGCTAGAGTGAGTCATGTGACCTTTAGACTGTGAGTTTTGAAAAAACTCGGATTATCTATAAAAAGGGGGAACAAATTGCTCTCACGCCCACAAGATCTACTTGTCATACACAATTTATATATCAAATGGAAGGTATTTTTGTCTGCTTTCAGGCGATGTGATCAGTTTTGTGATGCGCATTTTACTTTTCATTTCTGGAGCTTCTAAAGGACAAGAGTTCCAAATTTTTCCCCATAGACCTTCATTATAACCGACTTTTAAAATTTGTTAGTAAGACACACAAAGATACTCTTTTCTAAATCGCTGACATGGCCACATTTTTAAGTTTATCAACATAAATTTCATATCGATGCGTTCACAAGGATCTTGTCTTTTATACGGTGAAGTCGCTGTATCGATCGCATGTACGGTTGTGGATTTATTAAGGTTTGTTTGAAGGGTTATTTCACTTATTTTGTGTGTAGATAAAAGCGTTTGTAATGGTAATTCTTTCCCTAAATAGCTTCCTTTACCTCAGTGCAATTATCCCCCTCACTCACCCGGGGAGGGGAGAAAACCTCTTGAGGGGGGAGGGGCGACCAGGAAGTCAGGACGCTCTGTACTTTGCAGATAGAGAAAGGAGCTGTGTGTTAGTGGGCATCCTGCTCACCCCCTCTCCCCTCAAGAGGCTTTCTCCACACCAGGGAAAAAGCCTTGCACTACTGTGTGGAGTTCCAGACAGAAGAACAGGAAGTGAGGATTTCTCAGAAGAAATAAGGACATTTAAAAGCAAAATCAAAGGATGAGGTAAGTAAAGGAGGACTGCACAAAGGTAAAGGAAGTTATTTAGGGAAAATGATTTTACCTTTACAACACCTTTAATGATTAAAGAGAGGCTTTAGAAGTACTGAAGGAACACTGCTTGTATGTCCTAAAGATAGTATAGTGGTTATGGTGAATGGGATTTGTGCGGGCTTAGCAATTCAGCTATTCAGCATTCCCACGTATTTTCCTCAGGAAATGCATTTTCTAGTTTTAATTTTATCCTTTATTCCGTACGTTTTTTGGCTCTGCGTAACTTCGCCATACTTTCAGCGATTGAGACCATTCAACTTTTAAAATGTTCATCTCATTTAGCTAACGATGGGACTTCTTCAAGTTTTTGTGCTATTTATACTTTTTAAAATATTAAGCTTTTAGTCGCTTTTTTTAACATTGAAGTCGATGAGAACATGCTTTTTCCTGCTTCAAATCTCATGCCGTACAAAATGTATCTCCTCCTTCATACTTTCACTGACAGACACCAAACAAACTTTATCACAGTCACAAAATATTCAGCTATCCGGCTATGACTTTTCAGATTGAAATATTTTATAGTTTTTGTGAAAAAGCAATTTACGTTTAGTGATTTTTTCAGAAAATGTTATCGATTTAACAGTCTTTCTATGGAAAGCTGCTAGAGTGAGTCATGTGACCTTTACAGTGTGAGTTTTGAAAAAACTCGGATTATCTATAAAAAGGGGGAACAAATTGTTCTCACGCCCACAAGATCTACTTGTCATACACAATTTATATATCAAATGGAAGGTATTTTTGTCTGCTTTCAGGCAATGTGATCAGTTTTGTGATGCGCATTTTACTTTTCGTTGCTGGAGTTCCAAATTTTTCCCCATAGACCTTCATTATAACCGACTTTTAAAATTTGTTAGTAAGACACACAAAGATACTCTTTTCTAATTCGCTGACATGGCCACATTTTTAAGTTTATCAACATAAATTTCATATCGATGCGTTCACAAGGGTCTTGTCTTTTATACGGTGAAGTCGCTGTATCGATCGCATGTACGGTTGTGGATTTATTAAGGTTTGTTTGAAGGGTTATTTCACTTATTTTGTGTGTAGATAAAAAGCGTTTGTAATGGTAATTCTTTCCCTAAATAGCTTTCTTTACCTCAGTGCAATTATCACCCTCACACACCTGGGGGAGGGGAGAAAACCTCTTGAGGGGGAGGGGCGACCAGGAAGTCAGGACGCTCTGTACTTTGCAGATAGAGAAAGGAGCTGTGTGTTAGTGGGCGTCCTGCTCACCCCCTCCCCCCTCAAGAGGCTTTCTCCACACCAGGGAAAAAGCCTTGCACTACTGTGTGGAGTTACAGACAGAAGAACAGGAAGTGAGGATTTCTCAGAAGAAATAAGGACATTTAAAATCAAAATCAAAGGATGAGGTAAGTAAAGGAGGACTGCACTAAGGTAAAGGAAGTTATTTAGGGAAAATGATTTTACCTTTACAACACCTTTAATGATTAAAGAGAGGCTTTATAAGTACTGAAGGAACACTGCTTGTATGTCCTAAAGATAGTATAGTGGTTATGGTGAATGGGATTTGTGCGGGCTTAGCAATTCAGCTATTCAGCATTCCCACGTATTTTCCTCAGGAAATGCATTTTCTAGTTCTTATTAATTTTAATTTTAATTTTATTCCGTACGTTTTTGGCTCTGCGTAACTTCGCCATACTTTCAGCGATTGAGACCATTCAACTTTTAAAATGTTCATCTCATTCAGCTAATGATGGGACTTCTTCAAGTTTTTTTGTGCTATTTATATTTTTTAAAATATTAAGCTTTTAGTCGCTTTTTTTTAACATTGAAGTCAATGAGAACATGCTTTCTCCTGCTTCAAAACTCATGCCGTACAAAATGTATCTCCTCCTTCATACTTTCACTGACAGACACCAAACAAACTTTACCACAGTCACAAAATATTCAGCTATCCGGCTATGACTTTTCAGATTGAAATCTTTTATAGTTTTTGTGAAAAAGCAATTTACGTTTAGTGATTTTTTCAGAAAATGTTATCGATTAAACAGTCTTCCTATGGACATGGCTCAGAGTGAGTCATGTGACCTTTACAGTGTGAGTTTTGAAAAAACTCGGATTATCTATAAAAAAGGGGGAATAAAATTGCTCTCACGCCCACAAGATCTACTTGTCATACACAATTTATATATCAAATGGAAGGTATTTTTGTCTGCTTTCAGGCAATGTGATCAGTTTTGTGATGCGCATTTTACTTTTCGTTGCTGGAGCTTCTAAAGGACAAGAGTTCCAAATTTTTCCCCATAGACCTTCATTATAACGCGCTTTTAAAATTTGTTAGTAAGACACACAAAGATACTCTTTTCTAAATCGCTGACATGGCCACATTTTTAAGTTTATCAACATAAATTTCATATCAATGCGTTCACAAGGGTCTTGTCTTTTATACGGTGAAGTCGCTGTATCGATAGCATGTACGGTTGTGGATTTATTAAGGTTTGTTTGAAGGGTTATTTCACTTATTTTGTGTGTAGATAAAAAGCGTTTGTAATGGTAATTCTTTCCCTAAATAGCTTCCTTTACCTCAGTGCAATTATCCCCCTCACACACCTGGGGGAGGGGAGAAAACCTCTTGAGGGGGGAGGGGCGACCAGGAAGTCAGGACGCTCTGTACTTTGCAGATAGAGAAAGGAGCTGTGTGTTAGTGGGCGTCCTGCTCACCTACCCCCTCCCCCCTCAAGAGGCTTTCTCCACACCAGGGAAAAAGCCTTGCACTACTGTGTGGAGTTACAGACAGAAGAACAGGAAGTGAGGATTTCTCAGAAGAAATAAGGACATTTAAAATCAAAATCAAAGGATGAGGTAAGTAAAGGAGGACTGCACTAAGGTAAAGGAAGTTATTTAGGGAAAATGATTTTACCTTTACAACACCTTTAATGATTAAAGAGAGGCTTTATAAGTACTAAAAGAACACTGCTTGTATGTCCTAAAGATAGTATAGCGGTTATGGTGAATGGCATTTGTGCGGGCTTAGCAATTCAGCTATTCAGCATTCCCACGTATTTTCCTCAGGAAATGCATTTTCTAGTTTTAATTTTATTCCGTACGTTTTTTGGCTCTGCGTAACTTCGCCATACTTTCAGCGATTGAGACCATTCAACTTTTAAAATGTTCATCTCATTCAGCTAACGATGGGACTTCTTCAAGTTTTTTTGTGCTATTTATATTTTTTAAAATATTAAGCTTTTAGTCGCTTTTTTTTAACATTGAAGTCAATGAGAACATGCTTTCTCATGCTTCAAAACTCATGCCGTACAAAATGTATCTCCTCCTTCATACTTTCACTGACAGACACCAAACAAACTTTACCACGGTCACAAAATATTCAGCTATCCGGCTATGACTTTTCAGATTGAAATCTTTTATAGTTTTTGTGAAAAAGCAATTTTTACGTTTAGTGATTTTTTCAGAAAATGTTATCGATTAAACAGTCTTCCTATGGACATGGCTCAGAGTGAGTCATGTGACCTTTACAGTGTGAGTTTTGAAAAAACTCGGATTATCTATAAAAAAGGGGGAACAAATTGCTCTCACGCCCACAAGATCTACTTGTCATACACAATTTATATATCAAATCGTAGGTATTTTTGTCTGCTTTCAGGCAATGTGATCAGTTTTGTGATATGCATTTTACTTTTCGTTGCTGGAGCTTCTAAAGGACACGAGTTAGAACATTTCTCCCATTGACCTTCATTTTACACAGCTTTGAAATTTGCCATTAAAACACACAAAACACTCTTTTCTAAATCGCTGACTTGGCCACATTTTTAAGTTTATCAACATAAATGTCATATCAATGCGTTCACAAGGGCCTTGTCTTTCAAACGGTGAAGTCGCTGTATCGATCGCATGTACGGTTGTGGATTTATTAAGGTTTGTTTGAAGGGTACGGTATCTCATTTGGTGTGTGATTTGAAGGCGTTTGTAATGGGATTTGTTTCCCTAAATAGCTTCCTTTACCTCAGTGCAATATTCCTCCTCACTCACCTGGGGGGGAGAAAACCTCTTGAGGGGGAGGGGCGACCAGGACACTCTCTACTTTGCAGATGGAGAAATGAGCTGTGTGTTAGTGGGCGTCCTGCTCACTCCCTCCCCCCTCAAGAGGCTTTCTCCACACCAGGGAAAAAAGTCTTGCATTACTGTGTGGAGTTACAGACAGAAGAACAGGAAGTGAGGGTTTCTCAAAAGAAATAAGGACATTTAAAAGCAAAATCAAAGGATGAGGTAAGTAAAGGAGGACTGCACAAAGGCAAATGAAGGTATTTAGGGAAAATTATTGTACCTTTACAACACCTTTAATGATCAAAGAGAGGCTTTATAATTACTGAAGGAACACTGCTTGTATGTCCTAAAGATAGTGTAGGGTTATGGTGAATGGCATTTGTGCCGGCTTTGCAATTCAGCTATTCAACATTCCCACGTATTTTCCTCAGGAAATGCATTTTCTAGTTAAAGCTATAATGTTTGTCTAATCTGGAGGTGCCTTCTCCCTTTTTTTTCTTCTTTTACATGAAGTAGTGAAAGAGGTAAGAATCCAGCATGCCAATTTCCCCCCGTGCCCCGCTTAATTTTTTGCCATTGTTATGTAGGGTGTGAGATCTGCTGGATGGATGGCATAAGGGACTTCATTCTTGGTTTGGAAGGAGCAATATAATAAAAAATAAATATCTTTCCAAAGGTCCTCTATCTTTTTCAAGCTATACCCCATGTTATCTCCAGGATATTTTTAAGAAATATCCACACACTATTCACAACATTTATTTGGGCACACAGTCACCCAAGGATTAGAAGGACACTCTTGACGTTGCCGAAACAATACGGGGGGCTAGGGATCCCCGATATGTACACATATTATCAGGCATCCCTAGTAAGTCGAATGTTTAACTGGTGCCGACAAGGGGATTTAAAAATATGGCCAAGATTAGAACAAGCACAGAGTAGGAAGTTACTGCATAGGGCACCATGGTGCTTCAGTGATCTTCCATCCATGACCAAGTAACACCCAACCATAGAACCAACATTACACAAATGCAATAATCGTTTTGCCAAGGGTAAGCTACCCCTAAGGGATTCACCCCTGTTACCTAGCCTGGGGAACCCACAATTTATTTTAGGTTTACGGATGGGATCGTTTGACATATTGATAAAGCGGGGATTATATTAGGCCTCACATTTTAAGAGCAGGATGTTGTCCTACAGTTTAGGAACTGACTGACAGAAATGTCTTTTTCAATTAGTCTTTTGGCGGGCAGTACAATTAAGACACTTATTACATACTATGGGTACTCCTGAATCCTTGGACCGCAGCCTGCTGCCATTTGAGAAGTATTGTATGGGAAAAAAAGGACCACTTTTGCATAGGCTTTCTAAGATGTATGTGTTATTGGTCAAACCAACGAAGAATTACCAGCCTTTTTTCTGAAAATGGGGAACTGGATTTGAGTAGAACCTTCTCAGGAGGTCAAAGTACCAATATAATACATTCCATA
Organism: Rana kukunoris; assembly: GCA_029574335.1. NCBI lineage: Eukaryota > Metazoa > Chordata > Amphibia > Anura > Ranidae > Rana > Rana kukunoris. The sequence goes on along the minus strand of CM056059.1, from coordinate 262,113,295 downwards.
TTTAAAACAGTGACTTGTACGAAAATGCAGGAAACAAATGACATCATCTCCCGTTGGTACAGAACCCCAGCTATACTTCACAAATGCTTTCCGAATATACAGGGTGGTTGCTGGCGCTGTCAGAGGGAACAGGGGACTCTATGACATATTGTTTGGTCCTACCCTAGAATTAGGAAATATTGGAAAGGGGTCTGGGAGATCATGCACATTTTTTCTCTCTTAACTTTTCCTTATTGTTTCCCAGCATAAAAAATTTACATATTTACTTACAAGCAAACAGAAAGTGCATGTTGTGTATAAATAATTGAGTAAATACCAACTTTAGGGGGCGTGGCCTGGACGGAGACCTCGATGGCAGCTTAAGCTGTGAGCTCCTGCACCCAGGGACTGTTTTAAGCCTTTTTGGGGAACCTACACCCGACTTCAGACCATGAGCAGAACCACCCGGAGCTCGTCAACGTCCCGAGTGACCGGTGACTCAGGATCTCACTCCAGCAGGAGTATCCCGGACTTATTTAGGCCCCAACGCATGGCGACCCACGCGGCCACGCAGGCCCAGGCCTTGAACTTGCCTGACATGGAGCCTGAACTCCCGCCACTGGATTCTGCCACGGGACGCTCTCTCCCCCCTAGCCTCTTTGACCTGGATGCTATGGCTGCCGACATCAAGAATGCCGTCTCGGCGGCGGTGGCTGATCTCAAGACGGAGATCCGCGCGGTCTCCCATCGGATTGACGCGGGTGGAGCAAAACCACCCAGACACACGCGGCGGCCATCCGCCAGGTACAGACCACCTATGACTCCCAACTCGCTCATCTCTTAGAGCTCCACAGACACGTCGAGGAACTCGACAATCGTGGAAGAAGGCACAATATCCGGGTACGGGGAGTCCCTGAAACTGAAGACCCGGAGACCCTACAGCACACCCTCTGCTCGATCTTTAATGATCTGATGGGGCGCCCTGCCGACTCCCCGGTGGACATGGAGAGGGCACATCGAGCCCTACGCCCGCAGCCCCAAGCTAATGAACCCCCCAGGGACGTGATCTGCTGTGTGGTCAACTTCCAACTTAAGGAAGAAATCCTGCGCAAGGCAAGAGAAAGAGGCCGCATTCTACATAATGGCGCGGAGGTTAAACTTTTCCAGGACTTATCACAAATAACTCTCCAGAATAGGCGCGCCTTACGCCCCCTGCTGGTCAATCTACAAACCAGAAACATTCGTTACCGTTGGAAGTTTCCATTTGGGCTGTCGGCTTCCAACAGGGGGCGCTCCGCCCTCCTACGCACGCCGGAGGACCTCCGTTCCTTTTGCGAACAACTGGACGTCCCGCTCGTTGAGCTCCCGGAGTGGTACGCCTTCTACTTCCCCTCCGAACCGTGGCTTCCGGTCTCCCTGAACCCGTCGCCGAAGGCCCAACGCCACAGGTCACGCAGACAACGATCGGGCCTGTCCTCACCGGGCGGTCACGCTTCCCGTCAAGATGGGCACCACAACGACCCAGGCCCCCTCTCGACACCACCCAGGGGTAGAGACCGGATGGATGCTTGACTCCATGTGATCCCTTCAGTCAAGTGCCGCTCCTCTACATTCACCATCTAAACCACATGCGGCTCCGACTTGCCTACCGATCTTGCTCCAAGTGACTTGCTGACGCAGACCCCGTGGACATAGATCTGCTTACCCCGCCTGTCTGATAGCCCTGCTGCGTGCGCCCCCAGCCCCCATGGCATCTGACCGACAGAAGGACGAGACTGCCTAGGTCTGCCTATCTCCCTCTGCTGGGGACTGCCACCCCACTCCTACACTACGCGTTCCCAGCTCCCTGCAACAAACCCTTGGACTCTCGATTGCCAGCCCAGATGGATGCGGTAAGATGCCACCCAACCTGGGATGGTACATCGTTCCCCCCCGCCATGCACCCGAAGACTTCCTCTGCTTCTCCCTCCCAGAGTGAACTTGTGACACTGCCTAACCCTGCTACACTTGAGCCGAGGCTGTGTATGTTCCTTTAGCTGGTTGAACAGATCCTCTGTGACTCTCCTCGATCCCCCTCCCTCTCTCTCCCCCCCTCCCTCTCTCCCCCCCCCTCTCTCCTTCTCCTCCCTCCCCTCTCCCCCCCCCAACCCCCCCCCTTCTCCTCCCCCCCCCCCTCCTCCCCCCTCAACCTCCCTCGCCCCCCCCCCCTCCCCCCTCCCTCTCCCCCTCAATCCCCCCTCCCTCCCCCCTCCCCTCTCAATCCCCCCATCCCTCGCCCCCCCCTCAACCTTCCCTCCTCCCTCTTCCCCCCCCCCCTCCCCCCCACTCCCTCTCCCCCCCAACCCTCTCTCCCCCCACTCCCTCTCCCCCCCAACCCTCTCTCCCCCCCACACTCCCCTTGGTTTTCATCACCTGCTCTTGCATCACACGATCCCAGCCCTCCACACAGCACCGCTGGAATCTCAGTTGATCGCTTAGCCATGCTTACACCGGTATGCTGAATGTAACCTTAATTAGCTGGGCAGTTCCTCCGTGTCTCCCCTTTACTTCTCCCCTCTCCACTTCCCCTCATCCCCTTCCCCCCCCTTACTTCTCTCTCGGGATCTCATATGTGTGCCTTTACTGCCTACGTGATCCATAGCTTATGTACAATACTGGTCTCAGTGGTGGGGCGACTGCCTGTACTGCTGACGCTTAGGACGTGACTTGGGGGCTCCCGATGGATCATCTTGGGCGCCCAGGCCACCTCACACCATTGATTGAGTGCCCAGATTGACTACAATTAAAACTGTGAACCTATATTGCATATCTTAAAGGTGGGGGTTACCTCTGCAGAGAGGCGTATGTCCACAGTGTGGATCTCTAAAGGGCGCTTCGGGTGCTCCGGATGTGTCATTCGGGGCACTCGAACCATCTCTTGCTATCAGTTATGCACTCATAACGCCACTGGGGGGGCTGTGGTTTTTCCCCCTTTTTTTTTTTTTCTTTCCCCCTTTTTTTTTTTTTTCTGATGCAACCTCACTCACTTACTTACTCACTTTTATTATGTCCATTTATGTAACCCCCTGCTGACGCACGCCTGATTGGACTGTACTGGAGCGAGATGTGCTGGCACTTGACGGATCCTGGTAATTTTGTTTACACCTGGTTTTGCTGTTGACACTATTTTGGTTTGTATGTTATGCATGTAATTGGGTGTACCCCCTGACATTCCTTCCCATTTGTTTTTTGAACATGCTTAGTGGTTCTCTCACATTTCCTGCCTCTCAACCCTGTAGGTTCCCCACTGTACTCGCCTTATCTTTTGCCAATTGTATATCTCAGTCCCTGGGTCGCTCCCTCTCTATTTTTATTTTTCATTTCCTCTTTTGTGTGTTTTTTATTTTTTTTGGGGGGTCTCCGTCCCTTGTTTCGTTCCCACACGGCGACCCTATTGGGTTTCTTTTTTGCCGACCCCCAGACCTTTCCCCTTCTAGGTGATCTAGCAGGTCTATTATCACCTCTGGTTTGAAGCTTTTCTCCATCTTCTGCTCTCCCTCTCTTTGACTTGATCTCTCTTCTAACTTGTCTTCCTCTTCCTCCCTCTTACTCTCTCCCCCCCTCCCTTCCTTTACCCCCCCCCTTCTTTTTGCCCTCCTCCCGGGCTCCTGCCCACTTCTCCGACTGGATCCGCTCCGCGTTCCCTGCCCGGCTTGCCCGCCGCACCCCCTCAGTCTCGCTACTCCTATAAAACCCCGGACCCCCACTACCCGGCCCCTGCATCGGGTCTTGCAGCGTTGACCATTGACCATGCTTCCCTGTCCTTGAAGTGTCTTTCTCTTAACGTGAAAGGCCTCAATCTGCCTGAGAAGAGGTCCCAAGTACTATCCTCCCTTACTAAACATAAAGCTCATTTTATTTTCCTCCAGGAAACCCACTTCCGATCGGATGCAATCCCCAAACTTTCTAACCACATTTACCGGACCGCTTTTCACGCTACTAACCCCTCCTCTAAGACAAGGGGCGTCTCTATCCTAGTATCTAAACACGCAAACTTCCAATTGTCTGACTCCCTCATTGACCCAGAGGGTAGGTTTGTTTTCCTGAAGGGCTCCTACGAATCTAGGCCGATCACACTTGCTAATATTTACTGCCCCAATGAACGTCAAGTGGCTTTCTTCAAGTCCATCTGTGACCTCCTAGCCTCCTTCCGGTCGGGTGCTCTGCTCCTGGGGGGGGACTTTAATGTCCCCTTGAACCCTCTGCTGGACTCCTCAACGGGGACCTCTGCCCTGCCTTACAAGGCATTGAGACAGATCAGCCTCCTTCTCCAATCCCTGGCCCTACATGACACTTGGCGTACTCTTTCCCCCTCAGTCAAGGACTACACTTTCTTCTCGGCCCCACACCAAAAGTACTCAAGGATCGATTACTTTTTCCTATCCCAATCAGATCTTCACCTTCTCCAACAGTCCACAATAGAACCTATGTTCCTGTCGGATCACCATCCGATCAGTGTCACCCTTACCTTCCCTGAAGTGTCTTCTAGAACAAAGATGTGGCGCCTGAACCCCTCCTTACTTAAGGACCCGTCTGTGATCACTCACATACGTACGAGCATTCAACAATACTTCACAGAAAACTCATGCTCGGAAATATCGCCGGTATCCCTATGGGAAGCCCATAAGTGCGTGATCCGCGGGGAACTGATAGCTCTGGCGGCGAAAGCCAAAAGACTGAATCAGGACTATATCAACTCTCTAATTGAGAAAATCAAACTCCTCGAGACTTCTCACAAACAGTCCCGAGCACAGGCCACCCTTCAGGACTTGTTGCGCACTCGGGCGTCTCTTATGGAAGAATTGGGCAAGCGCTCTAGGAGACGCTACATCCTTGGACAGAGGATCTTCTATGAGCAGGGTAACAAATGCGGGCGTTTGTTGGCGCGCACGGTGCAAAACTCTAAACCCACGTCCACAATTCACCATTTACAGGGTTCGGGTGGCGTCCACCTGGTGAGGAATGGGGACATCGCCAAGGAATTTGAGAATTTCTACTCCAAACTGTATAATCTCCGTCCCCTTGATCCTTCCCAGTCTAAAACTGCCTTACGGTCTGACCAAATCAAGGCATTTCTTGCCCACTACAGCCCCAAGCCAATTTCCCCTCAACAATCTTTGGATTTAGATGGCCCCATACTAGCGTCAGAAGTAGATCTGGCAATCAAACAGATGAAGGCGGGGAAGGCCCCGGGTCCGGACGGCTTTTCCCTCCAGTATTACAAGTCATTCAAGGAAACACTAGCCGCGAGACTCCTGGCCATATTTAATGCCCTCGCTGATCCCAAAAATAAACCCGACGCTATGCCGGCGGCTCACATCGCGGTGATCCCTAAGGAGGGCAAAGATCCCTCCTCGGTGGCTAATTACCGCCCGATATCACTCTTAAATGTGGACATCAAGATATACGCTAAAGTTCTTGCTAATAGGTTGGCCCCTTTGGTTCCCGGTCTTGTCTCGGGGGACCAGGTTGGCTTTGTCCCTGGTCGTGAGGCCAGGGACAACACCATTCGCACCCTGAATCTACATCATTGGCTCACGACCTCCAAAACGCAAGGCTTCCTCCTCTCACTAGATGCTGAGAAGGCGTTCGACAGAGTGGCCTGGGACTACATGCAGGAGGTACTCAGGGCCTTGGGCTTAGGTGCCCGTATGCTGTCACGTATCTTAGCCCTGTATGCTGGTCCCACGGCCGCGGTTAGAGTCAATGGCCACCTGTCGGACGCCTTTCCCATCAGCAATGGCACTCGCCAGGGATGCCCCCTGTCACCCCTGATATACATCCTCTCTCTGGAGCCCCTCCTCAACAGGTTAAGAGATAACCCGGATATCCCGGGAATTAGTGTAGGGGGTAGGGAATATAAAGTCGCCGCCTTTGCGGATGATGTTCTCCTCTCCCTGCGGCTCCCCAGGATCTCCTTACCCAACCTTCTTAAAGACCTTGACCATTTTGGCACCCTTTCGAACCTCAAAATAAACCACTCGAAGTCTCAGGCGTTGAACGTCTCCCTCCCCCCTCAGGAAGTGACGCACTGCCAGACTTCTTTCCCTTTTAAGTGGGCGCATGACTCACTAACCTATCTGGGCATTCAAATCCCTTCCAACCTAGCACACCTATACTCCAAAAATTTCCATCCTGCCCTCCAGCAGACGCAGAAAAGCTTTAAAGATTGGATGGGCTTGAATGTATCCTGGTTCGGCAGGTCGGCCCTGGTTAAAATGATAATCCTACCCCGCTTACTCTATCTAATGCAATCGGTACCCATTTCCTTACCCCCGGGCTTCTTTACATCATTTAGGAGAGCCTGCTCCACTTTCCTTTGGAGAGGTTCTCAGCCCCGCATAAAGTTCTCCCGCCTTACCTTACCTAAATCTGGTGGTGGCATTGGCCTTCCAGATCTTCAAAAGTACTATAACGCTTGCCATCTCACGAGGATTGCGGATTGGAACATACACTCTTCTAAGAAACTATGGGTCCTTCTCGAGATGAGTTTCTCGCAAAGCCCCCTTCACTTGCTTCCATGGTGGCCTTCTAAGAATTGGCCTCACTCTCTGTTAGCCCACCCACTCATTTACCCCTCACTCCTCGCATTTAAAAAGGCCTCGGCGCTGGGCCATCCGTCTCCCCACCCAAACCCCCTTACGTCCTTGCGGGGAAACCCGGACTTTCAACCAGGCTTATCGGCGGACTTTTTAAGCCAGGAGTGGCCCTTCGAGGACGTGCTGGCCCTTCAGTTTTACTCCTCTGGTCGGCTTTTGTCCTTTGAAGCGGTACAATCTCTCTCTAAGACGGCCTCCTTATCATTCTGGACTTACAGGCAGATCCGGCACTTCCTCACGTCCACTCCCGATCAATCACTTTGGTCGCGGCAAACTTACGCCCTTTGAATCCCTGTGCCACCGTAAAAAAACCACAAAGGCATTTAATTTCACTTCTGTACACCCTTTTAGCGGGCGGGTCCTCCACGCATCCCCATCCCGACACAAACTTCGTGGAATAGAGATCTTCAAACAGACCTGTCAGGGGAGGACTGACACACACATTTGTGAATACGCCCACAAGGGTTCCTTGAACGTGGCCATCCAAGAGAATGGCTACAAAATAATCACTAAATGGTACAGGACCCCGTCGCGCCTACACAAATTCTCCCCTAATATTCCCGACACCTGCTGGAGATGCGGCAGGGGCGTGGGAACTATGCTTCATGTGTGGTGGGAGTGTGGGGCTCTCCAGCCTTTCTGGAGGGAGGTTCATGACCTCATTTCACATGTTACGACCTATGTATTAGACTACACCCCATCTCAGTACCTACTCCACCACACGTCACTCCCTAAAAAAGATTATTTTAAGTCCCTGGCCATGCACATGGTCAACGCTGCTAGACTTTGCATTCCCAGACACTGGCGCTCCACCACCGCTCCTACTGTTAGAGAGTGGCTTGCACAAATTTCCTCAATAAAAGAAATGGAAGAACTGATTTACATTTCACAAGACAGAATCCACAAATTTTCCTTTACTTGGGCCTGCTGGAACCACTTTGTAACCACTGACCGCTACCGCCAATGGATCCCTTGAGCCACCAGGGGCGGCGACTTCTCATCCGTACGTTATGGGGGGGCCCTGGGGGGGGGGGCGCTGGGAGCGGATCCACTCTTGTCCCCCCTCTATCCTCCCTTCTCAGTATGCCTGGCCGTTCTTTCCCTCCTCCTTCCCCCCCTCCCCCCGCTCTCTCCCCCATCCCCCCCATCCCTCCCTCTCCTTCCTTTTACCCCGTATCTCTCTCCCCCTGTTTTACTATCCCTCCCATTCTTTCTTAATCTCTCTTCCTCTCTCTCTCTCTTTTCTCCCCTTCTCTCCCTCTTCTCTCCTTCCTCTTTTGTTGAGTGACCATAGGCTTGCCATGATACACTATCTCTTGCTTATATGACCTTGATCGGTACCCTGCTCCTTTCTCCCCCCTGGCACCAGAGTGGGGAGGGGAATTTGGGGGGAGGGGAAAACTGCAATCATGATCCTCCGCCCTCTGTCGCTTCATTACACTACGTGTACCTTAATTCGGGTCTGGAAATTTCATTTATTGTTATGTTACACTGTATCATGTAGCGTACCCTTTTTTGTAACCTTGTGTCACTCCTTGTTATGTGATAATTCTTATGTCGTTTTTCTTCTTTGTATTCTGCATCTTGACTCAATAAAACTTTTATGGAAAAAAAAAAAAATACCAACTTTAGATTTGGTGTACGTACAGTAAATTATCCTGTTCCTTCCCGCCCTCCCTCCCTCGCTCCCTCTAATCCCTACCCCCACTCTTTTCCTGTCCCCCCTCTCAGGTGTCTATTATGCCATGGTTTTGCTTTACCACCTATTGTGTAGATATATTTATCTAGGTTATTCTTAGTGCCATACAGTTGAGATGGGGGGGCAGCCGGAGGAGCAGAAGGGGGTAAGCCCATCCAAGTTACAAGCGCAAAATTACTTCATAAAAAGGGTCAGAGTTTGGTCCGTCCTATATTTAGTGTCTATTTGTTGAGGGATTACTCTCTTCCAGTGGTGGGGGAGGCTGCAGGTCGTACCGGCAGTCTGTCTCTAGGCAGGGAATCCTATATCTCTCAACCATAGTCCCCACACTCTTTCGAACCTTTTATAGTTTCCTTGTCTAATAAAGGCCACTCTCTCACTCCAAATCAAGGTATTAATGGTTTCGGTCCAGTTCCTGACAGAGGGGGGGGGGGGCGTGCGCCTGCCATCTCTGTGCAATTAGCTTGCGTGCCTGAAAAAGGCCTCGCAGTACGCCCTCCAAGGTTCCCGTTGGAACTCTATGGTCCTCTATATCCCCTAGAAGGCAAGTTCTGGCGTCTGGCTCTAGAGAGGTATTATTAAGTTTGTTAATGACTTCTGTCCAATATCTGAAGAGCTTGGGGCATCTCCAGAACATCTGGACAAGATCGCCTGTAGCCTTGCATCTTAGGGCATTCGTCGCTCCGGTTCCAACCTAGTTAAAACATTTTTCTAGGGGTATAGTAGACACGATGTATTAGATAAAGGTGGGACAATCTCTGTGCTGGGGCAATGGATACCAAAGCCCCTCTGTTTAGGATCCTACTCCACTGCTCTGTCGTTATAAATCCCAGGTCCCTTTCCCACCTTTCTCTGCTCCTAAGCTTACCTGATTGGTTTATAGCCCTAGCCCCCAGTTTGTCATATAGCTCTGAGATTAGACCTTTCGCTATATTAGCTTGGGCTATTTTGGCAAGAATGGGAGTCTGGATCCTATCTACCAAATAGGTCTTAAACTGGGTCTGGATAACATGCCTAATTTGGAGGTATTTGAAAAATGTTTTGTTTGGTATATTAGATTCAAACCTTAGGTCCGAGAATGATTTCATAAGGTTACCCTCATAGAGGTGGAGTAGTCGCGTGACTCCCTGACTCTCCCAGATTTTGCACTTTTCTACACCCGCTACTTCTGATAAGTTTTTATTGTTCCAAAGGGGGGCAAACTCAGTTATCCCAGAATATCCCAATAGAGCCTTTGTTGTCTGCCACACTTTATTAAGTAATTTTATGGTCGGGCATTTATGGGCGAATGAGTTTGCCTCCAAGGCTTCTGCCAATATTTTATGTGGGGCCCCTGCTAGCATTAATCTAAAGCAGTCATTTCTTCGGTCTGGGATTCCACACCCTGCTATATGTTGTAACTGGGACGCCAGGAAGTATATTCTTGGGTGCGGGACCGCCATCCCTCCCTCCTTGACCGGGAGCTGCACGGTCTGTAACCCAATTCTGGCCTGCCTTCCATTCCATATTAATTCTCGAAATAATGTTTCCATTTTTTTGAACCATGTTTGGTTCACCCAGATCGGAGAATTGTGGAGTACATATAGTAACTGGGGAAGACAGATCATTTTAATTAGATTGCATCTCCCAGCTACAGAGAGAGGGAGGCCGTTCCACGTGTCTTTTTTTTTGCTTCAGCGTTATTAATAGTGGGGCTATATTTTTACTAGTATACTCCCTGGCATCTCGGGTAATCCAAACCCCCAAATATTTTAGTTTTGTTAGAATTTTTAGCTGGGGCATTTCAGCTATTGTCTGATCTTGTATCGTATCTATTGGGAGCAGAGCCGACTTGTCCCAGTTAACCATCAGTCCTGAAAATCCACCAAATTCACTGACCATTTGAACCACTGGGGCCAGCGAGTTGTTAACATCGCCTATAAAGAAGAGGATATCATGAGCAAATAGCGATATCCAATCTTCCTCTAGGCCCCTCCTGAACCCCTGGATATCTTCCTTGAGCCTGGTTTTAATAGCTATGGGTTCCATGGCCAGTGCAAACAGGAGTGGGGACAAGGGGCACCCCTGTCTCGTTCCCCTCTCCAGTTCGAATAAGTCCGAAACATGGTTTGTTATACAAGAGTTTAATCCACCTAATAAAAGATGGGCCAAATCCAAAACTTTCTAATACCTTCCATAGATAGGGCCACTCCAGGCTGTCGAATGCCTTAGCGGCATCCAGGGCCATAAGTGCTCTAGGGCCCTCATTGTGGGTGTTTCTGTATTTTTAAGAAGATCCTTCTTATATTAAGGCATGTTGACCTATTTGGGATGAATCCTGACTGGTCAGGATGGATAAGTCTCTCAATACACTCCTTTAGGCGTGTCACCAGGACTTTTGCAAGGATTTTTACGTCTGTACAGAGCAGTGAAATTGGACGATAGGAAGATGGATCTAATTGATTTTTTCCCTCTTTATGGATTACAATGATCGTTGCCTCCACCATGGAGGCAGGGAGATGCCCCTCAGAGAAAGCGGATTTCAGAGTGTGTAGTAGTTCAGGTAGCAATATATCACCATATCGCTTGTAAATTTCTATTGGGAGCCTGTCGGGACCTGGTGATTTATGGTTGGACATCCCTGCCACTGCAAGCTGTAATTCTTCCAAAGTGACAGGGGATTCCAGTTTTTTTTCCATGTCTGACAGATTTGGGAATGGAATTCCCTGGAAGAAAGCTTCCATGCCTTATTTTTCTCCCCTAGATTTATATAGGGATTTATAGAAGTCATGAAACCTGTGTCTTATCTCCCTTCCTTCAGTTAGAATTTCGCCCATGGGCCCCCTAATGGCTCCAATATTGGAGGAAGGGGTGTTGGTCCATACCAGGAGTGACAACACACACCCCACCTTCTCCCGCTTGCCAAATTGAGATTGTTTCTGGAAAATTTGGTGGTTCTCTGCCTTCCTCATAGTAGCCATTTTATAGACCTGCTGTTTGTCAAGCCATTCTCTTTGGCTACTTGGGGAGGGGTCCTCAATGTATAGCTGTTCAGCCAACATCGCTTTATTCCTGGCCTCTTCTTCCCACTTCCTAGATTCCCTCTGTAACCTTGCAACCCTTTGTATTAACAAGCCCCTTAAGTATGCCTTCAAGGAGTCCCAGACCACACCGGCCACTGCCGTACCTGTATTAATCTGGATATACTCCTTCAAGCTATTCAATAGTTCTTGTGGTTCACCAAGTAACTCAAGCCAGTATGGACTAATTTTCCACTCCCTTGGGGGTGCGTGCTCATTTTTCCTGATTACTAATTCTAAACGTGAGTGGTCTGAGACCCCTCTTGGCCATACTCTATTTTCTTCACCATATTTGATAGTTTTTTGTTGTTCATGGCCAGGTCAATTCTGGACAAGGTGCATAGGAACTAGAGAAACAAGAATACTGTCGGGTCTGTGGATGATGGATGCGCCAGATATCTCTTAACCCTGCCTCCTCCATAAACTGGACCAAACGGCCCCCTCGTTCGGTATTTGAGTCAAGTTTTGGGGGGAATCTATCGCTCGCATTATCAGGGGCTTCATTGTAGTCGCCCACTGCTTTCAGGGGGATGTCTGGTTTATCCAACATAAACTCGACTAATTTCTGTAGTACACTAAAATTGAAGGGGGGGGGGGATATATGTTGGCTAATACATAGGGCCTGTTCTCGATAGAACAGTACAAGAAGATATACCGTCCCTGTTCATCTATCCAGCTCTTTTCACAGGAGAATAGCAGTCCTTTCCCCACCAATATACTGACCCCCCTTGAGTATTAGGAATGTACAGAATGGTAGCGAAACAGGAATTTCCGTATACCCAATTGGGCCATAGTCTCCCTGGTTAAATGTGTCTCCTGTAGACAAAGTATCCCTGTTCCCCTCCCATCCATTTATGCCAGAACCGATGCTCTCTTGATGGGGTACCCCAACCCCCGTACGTTCCATGATCTAATTCTCCAAGCCATGGGCGATGTATAGTAGGAAATAAACAAAAATAGACCATGGCATGAAGTTACTCTTCTCCCTCTCATCCGACTGATTGCTCAGACCAAAACCTCTCCCTTTACTGATGGTATTTAAAGTGCTTAAGATGCTTGGAATACCTCCCTCCCCTAAGATTGCTTTATATTATTGTAACTAAGTACACAGTGAAAAAATAATGGCTCAAAGGCCCGAGAAACATCTTTCCATTAACGTTATCAGAGTGAACTAGAAAGATAGATAGAATTTTAAACTGTGGCACCCATATAATAAAAAAAAAAAGAAATGGGAGGGGGGTATCCCCGCAGAGAATAAAAAAAGAAAAAAAAGAAGGGGGGAGGGGGTAGGGGGGAGAGGGAGCATAGCTAATCTTGCGTCTTATAGATCCTTGCGGGTGTCATCCAGCCATTTTGTCACTTCATCTGGTGTATTGAAAAAAAAAAAAAGGTCCTGCCCAGTGCTGAAACCTGTAGGCGAGCTGGATACACTAAAGCGTATATCAAATTATGCTGCTGTAAGATGCGTTTAACTGGAACAAATTCAGCTCTTCGTTTTTGAAGTTCTGGGGAAAAATCTGGATAGAACGAGACTCTAGCCCCATTATACATAATGTCCCCCTTCTCCCTAGCTTTCTGGAGCAGAATAACTTTGTCGGCATAATTGAAGAACTTAAAAAGCAAGGATCTAGGGCGCCCCCTGGTTGTGGGGGTTTGGAAGTGTAATGGCAATCTGGGGGTTTGCAAAGCACACCCCCATCTTGCCATGTGCTGTAAAGCACATTCGCCATCTTAAATGAAATGATGCCATGTTTAAGCTAACAGATTTACTCACCATATATTGCCTGCCATTCATCCATACCAATCAAGAGACATTACAACAGCTGCTCTCATGTTACCATCCTTGCAAATCATCTCCCCTCACAGGGCTGAGCATGGCTGTTTTATTTACACAAAACAGGAAGTCATCACCAGTAAGTCGCCTCCCCCCATGGGAGGCGACATTACCAGATGTCTCCTACACACAGAACAATACATTCCTTCTGACAGGAAGTCAAATTGAATAGATGAATAGAATATAATACAATGAATACAATGAATAGAAATACAAACAATGTCTTATGGGTGTGTCCGGTCAGGGTGTGCATGTGCCCCCCCCTGACCCCAGAAACGCTCACAAGCCCTCAAAATATACGCTGATAGAACCTTTAATCTGCGCCATTCCATAGAATAATGCATATAAAGATTATATCCTTATTGAGGCTATTTACAGATGTACCCTATGAATCCCAAATCCTGCTGATCAGACATGACCCAGATAAGAGCGTACATCTGTCCATAGCCACTAGTGTGCTTGCAAAATGAACGCATCCCCCTCAACGATCGTCTGTGCTAAACGCACAGAGGGGCCCCTCGCTGGTGGGCATATGCCCATGCCGCAACCATCACACTCCAACCTCAAGACGAGAGTCAACCAGCCTCAGGACTGCCACAGTCAGCTCTATTTAGAGCTGGTTGGGGAAGTGTCAAGACTGGGTGCCAATTATGACAATACATAATAAATACATCTTCAAATTTCCACCACAGAAGGGACCCTATGGGCTCTTTCAATAAAAAAAAAGGGTGAAAAATAGCAGTATCAAAGATCTCTCTGAGCCATCCCTCCATAAATTTTATGGTGTCGGAGCCCTCACACCGTTCTGGGAGGCCGATCACACGAACGTTACTCCTGCGAAGTCTATTCTCCATTTCATCTAATTTTGATGCTTGGAGGTTGTTTTTTTCCTGTAGCCCCTTTAATTCATTCCTCATGGGGTGCAAAATGTCCTCAAGGGTACTTGTTCACTCTTCCAAAGTAGTGACCCTTTCAACCATTTTACCCATATCCTGGTGTATTAGGGAAAATTCATCTTTCAAGCTCTTAAGTTGATTATCAAAGCCAACCATAAATGCTTTACAATCGTTAACAGCGATTAGAACGTCTTTCAATGTGGGTTCCTCGATTGGCTCCATACCGGCTCTAGCCGAGGATCCAGGTGTAGCCAAAATGGCCAATGTAGTAGCAGCAGTGTCACTTTTCTCCCCCCCAAGTTCCTTGACAATTTGGGTCTTGGGCCCAGTTGGATTAGCTAAATTAGATGGTTTAGAGGCTACTGGTCCCAAGCTTCGCCTATCAGCCGATAACCCTGTCGAACACTTGGATTGCGCAGCTGTAGATGATAGCCCCCCCTTAATAGGGGAATGGTTCGTAGACTTAGGGGAGTGAGCGAAGCGCTCTAGTTTGGCTGCGGCAGCCTGACTGCCTTTCTCTTTATCCTTAGCTGACCTTGTGATAGGGGCACCCTCTGAATGGGGCGCAATTTTACTCACGGTAAACATGTTAAACGTAGTAAATTCTTGCCTTTCTTGAGGGTCCAGGTAAAGGAAGGGTTAATAGACAGCCGACCAGCTCTATTATTGGCTTAATAACTTGGTAAGACCCTCACCCACACTCGCTGACGGTATACAGCACAATGGTAAGCTGAGTAAATATATGCTTTGATGTTTCACTTCCTCTTTTTTTTATTTTTTATGTCTCTCCTTCCCTCCTCTCTTTAATATTGAGGTTCAGAAAAGCAAAGCACTAGCTGGTAGTTTCAAAGGATGGTATACAACCAGTCTCTCGCTCAACTTAAGAGGCAGCCTGGAGCTGCATGAGAAAACAAGATACCTCCCAGAAAGTCACTTCATGCAGCTTGATATAGGCATTTAGTAAAAGCAATATGGGTATGCAAACTTTTACCTTGGATCTGGACCTGTACCCGAGTCAGCTTCATGCTCCCACCATCCTGCTGCAGGGACCTCCCATTCAGGGCTCAATCCCCTGCCGCCAGCGGCTGCTAGTTGATATGGAAATGAAGAAATGAGGGGGTACAGACTCTCTCAGGATCTGTGGAATACACTGTCCCCTTGAGCAGGTGCTATGCAGGCTCCGTATGGTCCTCAGTGCACATAGATCCTCAATGCGGCAGAGGCATGCAGGCACACGTCTGCGATTGAACAGCGTCACTCCGGACGCTCCGGACCTCACCAGGCTCCTCCAGACACCCGGGCAGTTTGACCAGGCACTGCACACAGACCCTCCGCAGAAAGCTCCAGTATCCAAGTGACGAAGCGGGAAACTCACAAGACTCACGGATCCCGGGTTGCGCTGCCGATAGCAATGGTAAGCAGGCACAGCTTTTGCTGGAGACAGACACAAGCGCTGACACACACTATAGAACAACGGTGTAATAGCAGAGGCAAAATTTATACAGGATTGCAGCGCTCTGGTGTCTAGATAAATTGATCAAAAAATAAATCTATATAACCATAATGTTATGCCATCAGATCAGGGTCCATATTTATGCATTAAAAATATACCATAGAGAAAAAAGTCTTAAAATGAGTCCATCAGAGGTAAGTCCAAGGAACTTGGCCGTCAGTATATCAGGTGTGAAGGTGATTGCAGAAGCTCAGGGCTGCTCTCTCCAAGAGCAAAGTCAGCTCAAACCATGAATAGAGAAAAAAACAAAAACAGAAAGCGCCGCTGAGTGAACTGCATTTAATTAAAATATCAATAAATATCCAACACTTACATCTAGAAGAAGCATTGATGTAGTCTGGAGTGCTGGTGAACGATCTAAAGAGAAGTCCAGAAACCAGGATGGATGCTGAGGGAGCCGTCAGTAGATGTCATTCAGATGCCTGCTCTACTGTTGGAGTTATATATGTACTTGAATGTCGATGTGACTTACAGTATATTGGACGTACATCTAGAAGCCGCTTTCCTTTTCTGGTGACTAAACATGGCAGCAAACATTTCATGCATACCTCCTGCATATTTCATGCATGAAATGTTTGCTGCCATGTTTAGTCACCAGAAAAGGAAAGCGGTACGTCCAATATACTGTAAGTCACATCGACTTACAGTCAAGGCAGAGTGCCTTGACGCTTGGCCTGCAGCTTCCCAGAGGAACGGAGGAACTCTCATCACTTACGCACAAGGAGAAAATCGGCCGGATTAACTATCGGAGAGCCGCAGTCCTGGGGAGGAGTGAACACCAGCTGTGATCTGAGGATTCTGTGATACATGCTTGCTACCCCTGGTGGGGTTGGCCATCTGGTGAGTGGGGAACCCTGAGGGGAGCACCGGGACCACCTTGTCGGCTGTTTTGCACACAGAAGCACCCCCTCCACAGCAAGACACACACCCACCCCTATTTTCTTTAATAGCTGGACTATAATACAATAGATGATGACCTGTGAATGAGAGACTCATGTGCAGCTCTTTGCTAGTTTTTTACTTCATAGCATTATATTTTTACTATCACCGGACTATTATTATTATAATTTCGCACATGCTGAGATGTTGTACTGATGCTGACATATTGTGTTATTGATTTTGTACTATTCAGTGGATGGTGACTATTACACATTTTCGTGGCTTGATATTCACCTTTGGGCGTATTCCAGAGCCCCATACACTTATTATTATATACACCTAGATAACACCCACAGTGAGGTTACAGGCGTTAGAGGGCTAGTTCTGAGCCCCTCCCCTGTTTCACTACCAGTTTCACCGTGCACAGTACATACTGGCATACTGACACTCACTCTGTCTTAGGTACACCCAGCCATTTCATTGGGCTCACGCCCCATATTGTACTTGACCTACACTCCTAGATTGTTCTATTGTTTGAGTACATATGGTTTTTAATGCGGTTTTCTAGGTAGCGCCACTCCCCCCATCTTTTCCAATATCTATCTTCACCTACCCCCTCCTTGAGGGGCTAGGCTTAGGGGGGCAGCAGCCTAGACTTGTAGTCCCAGACTTATAGTCCCAGCGCAGGTTCCTATCTTACATCTAATGTACTGTGACATACTGAAGCAGAGCATGATCCCCTCCCTTCGGAGACTGGGCTGCAGGGCAGTATTCCAACATAACGACCCCAAACACGCCACCAAGATGGCCACTGCCTTGCTAAAGAAACTGAGGGTAAAGGCGATGGACTGGCCAAGCATGTTTCCAGACATAAACCCTATTGAGCGTCTGTGGGGCATCCTGAAACAGACGGTGGAGGAGCGCAAGGTCTCTAACATCCACCTGCTCCATGATATCATCATGGAGCAGTGGAAGAAAAACCTGTTACAGTTTTTCTCTATTGTTTTGGCTCATTTCTTGAAACAGAAATGACATTCTCAAAACTCTAAGATCATTCGGCAAAACAGTCTTACAGTTCAGCACAACACTATAACTCATGTGCAAACGCTCATATCTTTCCCAAAACTGTTCACTCATGCTTCAAAACCATATTCCTTTCCCATATAAAGAGTCAGTGCCTCCAAAATGGCAAAGATTCTTCTCAATTGCTTTGGCTCATTTATTGAAACAGACCAGACATTCTCAGCTCTCTTGGTGCTTTTGCCAAAATAACCTGGATGGTTCGGCACAACACCATGGTTCACCTTCAAAAGCTCATATCCTTCCCAAAACAGTTCACTCATGTGTCAAAACTAAATTTCTTTCTCATTCAGTAGTCAGTGCCCCCAAAATGCTTTGTCCCTTTGGCATTGTGTAAGCACTGCAAGTCAAAATGTTTAGATCAGGGGTCTCAAAGTACCGGCCCGCGGGCCATTTACGGCCCGCGGACCGCTAATAAATGGCCCGTGATCCGCACTAAACCCCCGCGATTCGCGGTAAATCCCCGCTCAACAACTCCGAGCCGTGGAACCCCCCCCGCTCAACAACTTTAATCTGCGAACCCCCCCGCTCAACAACTTCGATCCGCGGAACCTCCCCCGCTCAACAACTCAAATCTGCGGACCCCCACCGCTCATCAACTATGATCTGCGGACCCCCCCGCTCAACAACTTTGTTGGGAGGTATGCTCATTTGTCCCTCATTCTGAAGTTGAAAAGTTGGGAGGTACCCTGATATGCCATGTGCCCCAGGTACCCTGATGTGTTCTGATGTGCCATGTGCCCCATGTACCCTGATGTGCCTCATGTACCCTGATGTGTCCCTGAATTGCTGGGCTCTGTACATCAGGGTACCATGTGCCCTGATGTGCCATGTGCCCTGTACTGATGTGCTGTGCCTGATGTGCTCTCATGTGCCCTGATATGCCCCATGTGCCCTGATGTGTGCCGTGTACACTGATTTGCTGGGCTTTGTACCCTGATGTGCTGTTTCATGTGCCCTGTACCCTGATGTGCCATGTCCTGTACCCTGATGTGCCATGTGCCTTGTCCTGATATATCATGTCCTGATGTGCCGTGCTCTGTACCTTGATGTGGCCTGTTGTGCTGTACCCCTATGTGCTGTGCTCTGATGTGCCCTGTACCCTGTTGTGCTCTGATGTGCTGTGCCCTGTACCCTGATGTGCTGTGCCCTGTACCCTGATGTGTGCTGTGCCCTGATGTGCGCTGTGCCCTCATGCGCGCTGTGCCCTGTACCCTGATGTGCTGTGCCATGTGCCCTTATTTGCTGGGCTCTGTGCCTTGATGTGCTGTACCCTGATGTGCTGTGCCCTGTACCCTGATGTGCTGTGCCCTAATTTGCTGGGCTCTGAGCTTTGATGTGCTGTGCCATGATGGTGAGTGGTCAGTGTGTAGTGTAGCGGTCTGTCGCTAGTGTAGTGGTCTGTCGGCAGTGTGCAGTTCAGTGGTCAGTGTGCAGTGGTCAGTGTGCAGTGCAGTGGTCCATGTGCAGTACAGTGGTCTGTGCGCAGTGGTCCGTGTGCAGTGGTCCGTGTGCAGTCGCCCGTGTGCAATGGTCAGGGTTAATAATGCGTTTGCTGACACCAATACTAGGGTTAATAATGTGTCCGCTGACACCAGTGCTGGGGGGTTAATAATGTGTCCGCTGACACCAGTGCTGGGGGTTAATAATGTGTCCGCTGACACCAGTGCTGGGGGTTAATAATGCGTTCGCTGACACCAGTACTGTTTTTGAAGTTTGAAAGTTTGCATGCGGCCCCCCATGGGATATGAAAACTTGTCTTGCGGCCCTCAGGTAACTTGAGTTTGAGACCCCTGGTTTAGATGTTTTGTCTCTATGGCAGAGGACCATTGAAATATCCCTCATGTCCACCTTTCAGTCTTAGCCCAGTCCTTCATTGACAATAGTTACTGTACAGTTTTTGTCTAGCTAACTGAATACAATTGTGTATAAAACTGAAAAAATAAATATTTTTAGGGTAAGAGTAGCCTCCAAGGTTTGACATCACACATTGCACTCATACTGCCAAGGAAAAATTACTTTACAGTCTTGTAACCATTATCATTCACACACAAAGTAACTTCCATACATCAGACTAAAAATAAATCATATACAGAAATATAAATACACAAACAAAAAACAAGGAAAATTACATTTAGCCTACAATGCTGTAAATAAAGCTGGAGTTTCACAACTACTGTAACATCTCTTCACTGGTCGCTGTCCTCACCCTCCCTCTCCTGGCCACCATCATCACCCTCTTGTCCACTATCCTCACCCTCCTGTCCACCATCCTCACCCTCCTGTCCACCATCCTCACCCTCCTGCCCATCAACATGCTGCTGTCTGTCTGGCCACAGATTCTCATCAACAACGCAGCGTATATCCTCCCTTGCGATGCATGAGGGGAGAAACGGCATGCATGTCGCAACCATCGCCTACACTGATCTCCTGTAATATCCTCACAGGCAGCGTCCATTGCATTGAGCAGGGACCTCTGATCTTGAGCCCAATGCTCATACACTCTCCACCTCCAAGCGGAAAAAAAACTCCTCAATATGATTGAGGAAAGGAGAGTAAGGTGGCCCTGATAAGCGTGCCACGGTGGAAATTCACATTGTCCCATACAATTATATATTGTGGTAGGTGAGGCCCTATGAGACCTCTCTTATTTTCAGGGATCAAATCCAAATGAAAGCGGTCCAAGAAGATGAGGAGCTTCTGTGTATTGTATGAGCCAAGACTGGGCATGTGAGTGGCCATGCTATTCTCAGAAATGGCAGCACACATAGCTATATTGTCCCCTCGCTGGCCTGGGACATCCACCGTGGCCCAGTGGCCAATAAAATTACGGCCACTTCTTCGGCCCTTGGCCAGGATGAAGCCAGCCTCATCCCCATACACGAGTATGTGAGAGGTCTCGCTTCCTTCTAATGCCATTATTCTCCAACAATAGAGTAACTAAAGAAAACATCAAATCAGTCATTCAGAAGAGTCATACACTACAGTTACAGACAGCTACATAGGAATGTTCTATGTTCTGCACAAGTTCAATATACTACTGGCCAGTATTCCAGCGGATCCAAACCTGGGGTACATGTACCCTATGCAGAGGTACTACAGGGGGTATTTGACAGAAAGGCAAGGGGAAAAATTATCAACGACTAGACTTACTGAAATGTTACAGTAAAACCCACAGTATTAGATAGATTTACATGGGAGGTACTACTGTAATTGCAGCTCTTTGACCCTTTTACTTACTGTATTGTATGTTATATTCTTCAAAATAAGGATTATAATGATAATTGCATCATACAGTAAGCTGCAGTTTTTACTGTAATACTGGAATACTACTGTAAACTGTATCATCAATGTAACAGAATGGCCCGTGACACCCAGAGACGTTGGAAGGATGAGAGATACTCCTGTGCCAGCAGCAACAATAACTCTTGGGTCGAAATCCACCCTGTGCCCGTTTGGGTGTAGGGTGGCTAATAGTGAATTATAACAAAGGGAAAAGGGACACATGTTAGAGAAGAAGAAAAAGCTGCTGGTCCCAAAGTTGCATGGAAGAGAAAAGGTTCCCCCGGTTGGACCTATGCGCAGCATTACAAAGAATGAAAATAGGATTGGGATGTATTGAGCAGTATTTATTTCCGAGCTATGCGGATACCCAAATGGTTCAAAAAGAATTACATAAAACAATTGTAATGATAAAAGGTCACATTTCTTAGTGCAGTTTGTATGAGTAGTAATACATATCATGATTTCATGGTAGTGTAACACACAGCTCAAGTGTATAACATTATACTCAAGTATGTTTTACAGTATTTATAACCCCATTCAAGATTTGGTACATTTATGATAATTGTCACGCATGTTCATGTCATTTATTGTGGCCGCTTTGGGTTTCCGGCGGGGCATGGTTTATCCTACCCGGTCCTCCTTGCTTGGAGCCCCTTTCCCTCTTTGCTTCCCGGCGGGGTTGGAGGGGAGAGGCTTGCACCTTTGATACCCCTCCTACCGCTCGCTGAGTACCGGAGGAGAACCCCCCCCGCACGCTCGTGCGAGATATACCCCGCCGGTGGCGTCCCTTAAATCCTCCCTGTTCCAGCATTGACGTGGTGCGCGCGCTCCTTTCGGGTGTGCGCGCTGACGTCACTACGTTACTTTGCTGTGACGGAGATGACAACAGCAGTCGGGGCTGACCCAGCCCCTCTGGGACGCCAAGGGAGCCACACGTGACCCGCCCACCAGCGGCCGGGACTACTTCCCATTTGGGCTTATGGAGTGGTGATAATTGCCTGCACGCGATCATTCTGGATCACTACCCCCGGGGGGCTTATTTAATGAGCTGCCATAGGAGAGTCCACACCAGATTCCTAGCAGGTCAGGTTGGATGCCAACGCATCCCTGTCCCGAATTTTAGCATCCTACCCTCCTCTACAGTGCACAACTGCAGTCAGGCTAATACAAGCATACTCTATTTAACCCCTCACCCTACCAGGTAACTATTTCACCATCTATGTTATTTCATCACTACCTTATTTGCTGCTACACTTATTCACCTCACTCCCCTCTCCATTGGGGCATATATTTATACGTTTTTTCTTCTTGTTCACACTTTCCCTAGATTGATACTACTAGCACCACTCGATTGTCCCTATTTGGCAATTGCCTACTTCACCCATACCCCTTCACTTTACATCACCACAACATTATATTATTCTATCCAATTCACACTCCCCATCTCACCAATAATTTTATTGGACCCTTAAGGATGCTTTCTTTCTCTCTATACATACCTTGGCAAATTATATTTGCTCTTAGCCCCAATACCATTTAATTATCCTCATATATTTACTTATGTTCAAGCCTAGCTGTCACTCTAGCAGCTACTCTTTGCAATAACCTTTGAATACTATACATCTTTTTAAATAATTAGGGGTACTTGGATGATTCTTTGCAGGTGGCGTCTCCTCCTTTTCCCTCGGGTGGGGTATCCTTAATGTGGCTCCTTGCAAGCTTTTTGGGTGGGCCCCCCGCGGTTGGATGAACGGGGATGGCCCAGGCCCCTCCGGAGCATCTAGCGCAGGGATCCTCAAAATACGGCCCTCCAGCTGTTGCGGAACTACAAGTCCCATGAGGCATTGTAAAACTCTGACATTCACAGACATGACTAGGGCATGATGGGAATTGTAGTTCCTGAACCGCTGGAGGGCCGTAGTTTGAGGACCCATGATCTAGCTCTAGCGGCTTCACATACAATTGATTTCTTGCTTCAGCGGTAATTATAATAATATGGCATTCCTATGTGATGTATACTGATTTGTATCTTTTCATCCATTTTGAATCTCTTTTAATGTTTATATATGTATATCTTTTAGAAACGTTGCCCCCTGAAGAGACCCAACTGGTCCAAACGCGTCGGGGCTCAACATTGTACACTACCATGAAATCATGATATGTATTACTACTCATACAAACTGCACCAAGAAATGTGACCCTTTTATCATTACAATTGTTTTATGTAATTCTTTTTGAACCATTTGGGTATCCGCATAGCTCGGAAATAAATACTGCTTAATACATCCCAATTCTATTTTCATTCTTTATAAAGCTGCGCATAGGTCCAACCGGGGAACCTTTTCTCTTCCATGCAACTTTGGGACCAGCAGCTTTTTCTTCTTCTCTAACATGTGCCCCTTTTCCCTTTGTACTAAAATTGGGTGGCTAAAACCCCCTTCTCCCCACCGACACATAGAGACAAGACACTAGCTGTGTGCTTCTCCATGCCTTCCTGAACTCCTGCATCCCCTACTTATGACCCACATGGTGCATTATGGTCAGCCCTATGGGTTAAGCATCTAGAAGGTTTGGTTACCTTCTCCATAGGGGGGGATCAGACCCTTAATTCCTCCCTTGCTTGCACCAGGAGGAACTGTAGACAGACTCCTGTAGTGCAGCAGTTTCAGATATTTTACTCAATATCTGTCTCAATATACTATAATACTCCCATATGCCAGGGGTCTTTTAGTCATGGTACTAACACACAGCTCAAGTGTATAACATTATACTTAATTATGTTTTACAGTATTTATAACCCCATTCAAGATTTGGTACATTTATGATAATTGTCACGCATGTTCATGTCATTTATTGTGGCCGCTTTGGGTTTCCGGCGGGGCATGGTTTATCCTACCCGGTCCTCCGTGCTTGGAGCCCCTTTCCCTCCCGGCGGGGTTGGAGGGGAGAGGCTTGCACCTTTGATACCCCTCCTACCGCTCGCTGAGTACCGGAGGAGAATCCCCCGCACGCTCGTGCGAGATATACCCCGCCGGTGGCGTACCCCGTTCCAGCATTGACGCGGCGCGCGCTCCTTTCGGGCGTGCGCGCTGACGTCACTACGTTACTTTGCTGTGACGGAGATGACGACAGCAGTCGGGGCTGACCCAGCTCCTCTGGGACGCCAAGGGAGCCACACGTGGGCCGTCCACTAGCAGCCGGGACTACTTCCCATTTGGGCTTATGAGCTGCAGTTTTTACTGTAATACTACTGTAAACTGTATCATCAATGTAACAGAATGGCCCGTGACACCCAGAGACGTTGGAAGGATGAGAGATACTCCTGTGCCAGCAGCAACAATAACTCTTGGGTCGAAATCCACCCTGTGCCCGTTTGGGTGTAGGGTGGCTAATAGTGAATTATAACAAAGAGAAAAGGGACACATGTTAGAGAAGAAGAAAAAGCTGCTGGTCCCAAAGTTGCATGGAAGAGAAAAGGTTCCCCCGGTTGGACCTATGCGCAGCATTACAAAGAATGAAAATAGGATTGGGATGTATTGAGCAGTATTTATTTCCGAGCTATGCGGATACCCAAATGGTTCAAAAAGAATTACATAAAACAATTGTAATGATAAAAGGTCACATTTCTTAGTGCAGTTTGTATGAGTAGTAATACATATCATGATTTCATGGTAGTGTAACACACAGCTCAAGTGTATAACATTATACTCAAGTATGTTTTACAGTATTTATAACCCCATTCAAGATTTGGTACATTTATGATAATTGTCACGCATGTTCATGTCATTTATTGTGGCCGCTTTGGGTTTCCGGCGGGGCATGGTTTATCCTACCCGGTCCTCCTTGCTTGGAGCCCCTTTCCCTCTTTGCTTCCCGGCGGGGTTGGAGGGGAGAGGCTTGCACCTTTGATACCCCTCCTACCGCTCGCTGAGTACCGGAGGAGAACCCCCCCCCCCGCACGCTCGTGCGAGATATACCCCGCCGGTGGCGTCCCTTAAATCCTCCCTGTTCCAGCATTGACGCGGTGCGCGCGCTCCTTTCGGGTGTGCGCGCTGACGTCACTACGTTACTTTGCTGTGACGGAGATGACAACAGCAGTCGGGGCTGACCCAGCCCCTCTGGGACGCCAAGGGAGCCACACGTGACCCGCCCACCAGCGGCCGGGACTACTTCCCATTTGGGCTTATGGAGTGGTGATAATTGCCTGCACGCGATCATTCTGGATCACTACCCCCGGGGGGCTTATTTAATGAGCTGCCATAGGAGAGTCCACACCAGATTCCTAGCAGGTCAGGTTGGATGCCAACGCATCCCTGTCCCAAATTTTAGCATCCTACCCTCCTCTACAGTGCACAACTGCAGTCAGGCTAATACAAGCATACTCTATTTAACCCCTCACCCTACCAGGTAACTATTTCACCATCTATGTTATTTCATCACTACCTTATTTGCTGCTACACTTATTCACCCCACTCCCCTCTCCATTGGGGCATATATTTATACGTTTTTTCTTCTTGTTCACACTTTCCCTAGATTGATACTACTAGCACCACTCGATTGTCCCTATTTGGCAATTGCCTACTTCACCCATACCCCTTCACTTTACATCACCACAACATTATATTATTCTATCCAATTCACACTCCCCATCTCACCAATAATTTTATTGGACCCTTAAGGATGCTTTCTTTCTCTCTATACATACCTTGGCAAATTATATTTGCTCTTAGCCCCAATACCATTTAATTATCCTCATATATTTACTTATGTTCAAGCCTAGCTGTCACTCTAGCAGCTACTCTTTGCAATAACCTTTGAATACTATACATCTTTTTAAATAATTAGGGGTACTTGGATGATTCTTTGCAGGTGGCGTCTCCTCCTTTTCCCTCGGGTGGGGTATCCTTAATGTGGCTCCTTGCAAGCTTTTTGGGTGGGCCCCCTGTGGTTGGATGGACGGGGATGGCCCAGGCCCCTCCGGAGCATCTAGCGGCTTCACATACAATTGATTTCTTGCTTCAGCGGTAATTATAATAATATGGCATTCCTATGTGATTTGTATCTTTTCATCCATTTTGAATCTCTTTTAATGTTTATATATGTATATCTTTTAGAAACTTTGCCCCCTGAAGAGACCCAAGTGGTCGAAACGCATCGGAGCTCAACATTGTACACTACCACGAAATCATGATATGTATTACTACTCATACAAACTGCACCAAGAAATGTGACCTTTTATCATTACAATTGTTTTATGTAATTCTTTTTGAACCATTTGGGTATCCGCATAGCTCGGAAATAAATACTGCTTAATACATCCCAATTCTATTTTCATTCTTTGTAATGCTGCGCATAGGTCCAACCGGGGAACCTTTTTTCTTCCATAGTGAATTATAATTCCTTTACTAACAGATGGGACATTATTAATAGTGATGAGCGGAATACGCCATATTCGATTTCGCGATATTTCACGAATATATAGAAGAATATTCGCGAAATATTCGTTAATATCGAATATTCGTGATATTTTATATAAAAAAAAAAAAATTGAGAAATTTCGCTAATGCGAAATTGATTGCGAAATTCTCGTCAAAACGCGAAAACGGAGATCATTTCCTGAATTACTAAACTAATATGCACTAAACACTAACTCTACTTACACAAACTTATATGACTAAACTAAAGCTAATTTTTTTTTTTTTTTTATACACAAAACACAGAAGGGCAGAGAAAGTATTCGCGAATATTCGTAATACGAATATTCGCATTGCGAATATTCGGCAACATAAAAGGATCGCCTCAGCTACTCGGCCCATGGTCTCTAATCATACCAGCAATGCTTTTAGACGTCGATGGAGATCACTAGGATGTGATCCGTTTTAAAAATAAATTTGAAAAAATACTAATTTTCGCAATAGCGAATATTTGCCGCGATATTCGATTTATTTGCGAATACTCGAATATGCAATATTCGTAATGAATATTCACAATGCAAATATTCGTGAGCAACACTAATTATTAATACTTCATATTTCAGGACTGAGATATCACAAGGAGTTCATGATGACATGACCAGGTCAACCAGACAGTGACTCATACCTTTGTATAATAGGCTATTGAAATATCTTAAGGTGTTGGCTATTCACTGTAAAGACATTCCGTTGAAAAGGTGTTGATTGCACCCACTCTCACAAGACTCTGCCATTGTGTGATAAAGCTGTCTAGATAACTTATTCAACTAGATGTCTGTGTTATTATTCAAGGTTAATTGAACTCTATTGATGATGCGGTGCCGTCATGTCTAGCTACCAATTAAAGAATTATCCTCAGTGAGTAAATAGGGGGGTGGGGACTACATTGTCCTGTGATGAACTGTATTATGCTGTACTGGATATATAAGCAAGCTAAGAAAACCAATAAAGTGATTCATACATTTTGGAAACTAGAGAACGGAGCGCAGTCTCGTTTATTCAGGGAAATGGAATGGATCGTGTCTGCCTGGTTGTTGGTGTGTCGGATAAGCTTGTCGTGGTTGGATGGAAGGTCGTAAACGGTGGCGACCGTTACATTGGTTGGCAGCGGTGGGATGATTCCATCTTCAGAAGGACGGCTACAAGGACACATGACAATGGAGACAGTGTATGAACGGATGAAGCTCTCTTCCCTCATGGACTTACTGGAGAGCCGGGGCAGACCGGCCAGCAACCGTAAGAAAAGGGACATTATCGCAGAACTGGTCGAAATGGATAGAGCTAAAAGGCCCGCCGTAACAGACAGGACACCCGAAGAAGCAAGTTTTGATCGGGCTGTTAACATAAGACTGACACATTATGGTCCTAACCCTCCACCGGAGATTAGGGACCGAGTTATAGCGGCTCTGAATGCCACCTTGCTACAGAGAAGAAGTGCTGCAGCAGCTGAAGTCACAGCAGCACCAACTAAAGAGAGAGGAGAGGTGCAGATACCAGTCTCCATGGAAGAGGAATTCCAAAGAAGGTTACAAGAGATGTGGATACAGCATAGAGGATCAGTATCAGAGGAGGTCCTGTTGGAATGGTCAGATGTGATTTGGTGCCAACTCTGGAAGGAAGCACTAGCTCTGGAGCAGCAACACCAAGGAAAGGTCCTGCCGTCCATCTATGCAAGGTTCTGGCCACAGTATGACGTACGAATGCTGTTGTTGGGGAAACAACCGAAGCAGGAGTGGACAGCCGAGTTGAGCAGGCTGATTCAGGCAGAGATGCAGCTAGACGAGAGCTACAGAGCCCTCCGGTGGTATGTAGCCCAAGAGTGCCCGTGGTCAGCAGATGACAGTCCCACAGAAGGCTATGACTATGATGGCCTGGGATTGTTGTATTGGAGGATGTCCAGTGATCCCGACTTTTGGGATGATCGGGAGTGGCGCTTGGAGGACATAATGGAGCACAGAGAGGAAGAATTAAATATCTCGGGAGGCCACTGGTCACAGGAAGATTTAGAATTTCTGGCCATTCAAGAATGGGAGCTGGAGGTCGCCTACAGACAGCTGCTAGACTCTGCTCAGCAGCAGGGTGGGGCTCCCATTTCCTGGGACTATGAGGAAAGTTCAGATGACAACTGTGAACTCCTGGCTGATGAATCGGCAGTGGAAAAATGGAGATTGCCATCCCTAAAGCCGAAGCGGATGGTGTGGAGTTCCAGAGAGCCGGGGTGGTTGGCCCCTCTCTCCAGCAACAAGCTGAGGTGGTAAAGCTTTTACCCCCAGCTGAATCACTGGCAACAGAGCAGGGTGCCCCAAGCATCTGCTCCCAACTAGCAGAAGAGGGGGACCCTGTGGTAGTGGATGGGACTGTGGTCTCCACTCACAGCAACCCAGTGGAAGAGCTGGCAACAGAGCAGAGTGTCATAGGCCTCTGCTCCTCACTAACAGAAGAGGGGGACCCTGTGGTAGTGGATGGGATTTCAGTCTCCACTGACACAACCCCAGAAAATGGCACAGCCCTGAAACAGGAGGATGTCGGCTTTGCTTCGCAAGCACCGGGGGTTTTTCATCTGGCACATGTGGATGGGACTGCAGTCTCCACTGGTATACTCCAGGAAGGGGGGGCAGTTGGCCCAGACCCCCAACAGCCACCCTGCCTTCTCTCCAGCAGCAGGCATGTTCTCTGAGAGAGGCAGAGGTTGGCGGGGTGAGTAATGCTCAGTTTGGAGCCATTTATTTGGGGTACAGTATGGATACCAGCATTGGAGGACTGGAACTACTGACAGACTTCAGAGTCAACCCGTTTGGGGTTCCCACCTGTGTCTGTCTCCCACCGAAAGGGGAGAGATGTAACAGAATGGCCCGTGACACCCAGAGACGTTGGAAGGATGAGAGATACTCCTGTGCCAGCAGCAACAATAACTCTTGGGTCGAAATCCACCCTGTGCCCTTTTGGGTGTAGGGTGGCTAATAGTGAATTATAATTCATTTACTAACAGATGGGACATTATTAATACTTCATATTTCAGGACTGAGATATCACAAGGAGTTCATGATGACATGACCAGGTCAACCAGACAGTGACTCATACCTTTGTATAATAGGCTATTGAAATATATTAAGGTGTTGGCTATTCACTGTAAAGACATTCCGTTGAAAAGGTGTTGATTGCACCCACTCTCACAAGACTCTGCCATTGTGTGATAAAGCTGTCTAGATAACTTATTCAACTAGATGTCTGTTATTATTCAAGGTTAATTGAACTCTATTGATGATGCGGTGCCGTCATGTCTAGCTACCAATTAAAGAATTATCCTCAGTGAGTGAATAGGGGGGTGGGGACTGCATTGTCCTGTGATGAACTGTATTATGCTGTACTGTACTGGATATATAAGCAAGCTAAGAAAACCAATAAAGTCATTCATACATTTTGGAAACTAGAGAACGGAGCGCAGTCTCGTTTATTCTGGGAAATGGAATGGATCATGTCTGCCTGGTTGTTGGTGTGTCGGATAAGCTTGTCGTGGTTGGATGGAAGGTCGTAAGCGGTGGTGACCGTTACAATCAATATTGTAGAAAATAAACTATTCCATACGGTTCCATAATTTATTTTCTACAATATTTTTCTTGTCATTGTTAGTATCATATGTAACATCCCACTGAGGTAAGATACTGTAATACTGTAAGCCTATCACACACACACACACTAAATGAATACGTAAATAAAGTAAAGTAGAGTAAATAAACATATTTCTTGCTCTATACATTATATAATTCCATCATTGATTGTGAGGCCATGGTTCATGACATGGTCTATAATTGTGGCCCGAATTTCATCAGGGACAGCATGGTGTCTTTGTGCTCCTCGGCCTCTTCCCCTTATTCCACAACCACGCACCCTTACTCCTCCTCCTCTTCTTCCTCCAGCAGGCAGCTGCCCTTGTTCATCTACTTGGCCAGGTGCCTCCATGTTCAGACATTGTACTGGTCCTGCATGGTCAAGCTCTATATATACATGTTTGGCAGCACTCACAATCATGGACAGCACCTCTCAGGTAACTAAACATACTGTTTGATTGGTCATCTTAGGCCGCGTACACACGATCGAACATGTCCGCTGAAACTGGTCCGCAGACCACTTTCAGCGGACATGTTCGATCGTGTGTACGGCCTATCGGACCGTTTTCCAGTGGACAAAAGTTTCAAAACAGGCTTTGAAACCTGTCCGCTGGAAACCTGTCCGTCGGACAGGTTCAATGGTTAGTACACAAAATCATCGGACCAAAATCCCGCGCATGCTCAGAATCAAGTCGACGCGTGCTTGGAAGCATTGAACTTCGTTTTTTCATCACGTTGTCGTGTTCTACGTCACCGTATTCTGGTCCGAGGGGATTTTGGTCCGATGGTGTGTACGCACATCAGATCAACAGACCACTTCAGCGTGGTCCGATGAAAACGGTCCGTCGGACATGTTTCATCGGACATGTCTGATCGTGTGTACGCGGCCTAAGACAAACTTCAACTTCTCCTTTGTTCAAGTTCTAGTTGTACCTGACTGTCAATTGCTGTAATCATTTTATCAAATGTTCCAAGAGATTCATATATGGTAATTATGGTATTATGTTCCTGAATAATTTTGGCAATTGAACAGACTATTGTGCATGTGATGACTTAAACAATGAAATGACGCTGACATGTTTTGGAGTGAATGACCATTAGACTGAAAATTGACACATCAGTTTAGATCAACAAGATCTATTCAATTGAAAATTGTGCTAAATGTAGGCTACTTGTACTTAATCATTTGAGAAATGTACTGAGACAGTGAGACATGTCCTGAGACATTCGCAATTTGATGAAATGAATGAGAAATGCAATTCAGTTATGAACAATTGCCAAGTGGTTTGGAGATTTGTCCATGTTGTTTTAAGAATGTCATTTCTGTTTCAAGAAATGAGCCAAAACAATGGAGAAAAACTGTAAGCTCTGGTGAACTCCAGGATTAAGGCAGTGCTGGAAAATAATGGTGGCCACACAAAATATTGACACTTTGGGCCCAATTTGGACATTTTCACTTAGGGGTGTACTCACTTTTGTTGCCAACAGTTTAGACATGTGTTGTGTGGAGTTGTGTTGAGTTATTTTGAGGGGACAGCTCATTTACACTGTTATACATGCTGTTCAAATTTTCTTCAGTGTTGTCACATACCATATTATAATAAAATATTAACAAAAATGTGAGGGGTGTGTTTACTTCTGTGAGATATTGTATGTATATTGTGAGGGATTAGCTCGGTAGCGGGTGTGTGTGACCCCCTGGATGGGTTCACTACACGCTGAACTGTACAAAAAGGCAGTTGAGGATGATTGAAAACAAATGATATGGTTTATTTTTCCATATTGCTGTATACACGTGCAAGCATCAAAACAGCATAACCAAAACAAAACATAAAATAAACCCTTGCCACTTGGGGCGTCTACCTTACCAACACAGGAACCTACCTATGAAGTCTGGCACCGCCTACTGCTGGGCAGACACTGCTGGTCCTACAGCAGAAAACAAAAAGTCTCTTTGATATTTCTCACACAGAAATATCCATCAGCACCTCACCTCTTCAGTACTGGCTGTGACTGCTCCTTCACTCACACAGCCTCAGGATGCAACAATCAGTCGTCATGCTTAGGCTATCTTTATAGGGGCTTTAATTGCTTCATTTTGAACAGCTGAAGGCTTCTAAAGCTCCAAACCTCTCTGGCCATCTCAGCAGCCGACGCCCAATAGTAATCGGTGTATTGTCTAAACAAGGCAGAAAAGTATCTCCCATCTGGGACAACACACACAAATTTACCTGACTTCCTGTCACATACCCCCCCCCTTCTTGTTTCAACCCTAGGGTTGGGACACAGGTTGCCAGGCACGCATGCACTCGGGACAAACCATCTGCATTCCCCATTTTAACACTGAGGCAATGCGTTGCAACAAAACTAAATTCCTGAAGAGCCAGAAACCACCTATTTATTCTCCTATTGGTCTTCAAATTTTGGCTGAGGTACATTTGAGGGTGTTCCTTGCTCTGTAATATACTCATTTTCAGTTGTAAACCATGCAAAACCTTAATTGGTTTTTCAATGGACACAAAGGTTTCCCTCGATAGCTCAATCCCTGAAGAACTCAGCGAGTCATAACCGATACCAAGAGCTGATAACACTGTGCTCTGCAATGGATCATCCATGTGGATGGCTTCTTCAGGTGTAAACACACTAAGACTGCAATCCTCCAAGGCATGGCGACACTCAAAAAAATCTGTTCTTCTATGAACTGGACTAAAGTCTGATGCATATGACCTCTGATAAACCGATGTACTAGGCGTTTTTTCTTCCCTTTGGTGTTCTAGACGGAAATCATTACTTGTCAATTCTGTATTTCCAAGTTTTTTACTTTGTAATAGTTCAGACTCACAAGTATGGTGAAAATCTACCAAACCCAATGTAAGGTTTTCAGAAACTGAATCCTCGTCACTTTATTGAACCAACTGCTTACTCTGTGCATCACTGGTTCGCACATCCCTATTCTCACCAAGAACTTGACAACTGCTATCTGACACATCATTAACTGAGCTAGACAACATTTTTTGTCTAGCAGCTACAATCACTTTTAAAATTCTGCCTATGGCTAGTTGTTCAACTATCTTGGTCTCATAGTCTCCCAAAAATGTTCTAGCACTTGTTTCTTTGAATCCATTGACTATTGGACACAAATTCTTATATTCTTCATTCCTTTCAAGACATTTGGAAAAAGCATCCATTAAATTAGTACAATTAGCCTCTCTGACCACTTCAGTGATGGAGGTTTCACAACGTTCAGAGGGCTCATCTGCCATTACAGATTCTACACTTTGAAAAATAGATTTTACTTCCCGAGGAATCTCGGTAGTCAAGTCCAAAGTATTATCCTGCGTCACTTGCTCTGACAGAACACATTCCAAAGACTGGGTTTCACAGGATGTAACACTACCTTTATATTCAAATCCGATTTCATCATGTATGGACTGGCAGCACTGTACTACATGGCTTCCTGCATGTGGTAGGAGTGACATTGTATTTACTGCTTTCATTTCATTAAAATAACAATTAACACACTGCTCTTCAACATGCAAATAATTCACAGAGGCAAAAATAGCTTCAGTCTGGCTGCATATTTCTTGCAATTCAGATTCCTCAATGACCCCGGCTCTGCTGATCATCAATTATGGGAAAGTCATGAATATCACCTGCCTTACTACATTCACAAGGCTCAGTGGATATTGGACACACTTTTTCTACATCATTTAGTGCAGTGTCAGAATTAAGTTTTTCAGCTTTATTTACATCAAGCAACTGACTGAGAACTGAAGATGTGCAAACCCCTACTTCCTGCACTTCAGCCACTTCATTTGCCCTGAAGCGGTCAGGGATTTCACTTTCAACATCACTTACAGAAAGTTCAGCTTCATTTTTCATAAAGTCCTTCAGATTTAGCTTTCTAAGAATTGCCTCCTCCTCACCGTCGTTATCTTCCACACATTCTTCATTATTTATTGTTAGTCCATTCTGAGTGTTGGCTGTTTCTGTAGGACAATCATCAACTTTAACATCTTCATGTTCCGTTTCTGCTTTGGTATTCTTGGTGACACCAGGAACTCCTAACTTGGCAGAGTAGGCCCAAAGAAATGAACAGTGATCCATACAGCCCTGGCACACCATCTCATGAAACTCAACGTGCTCCGATGGAACTGCCCCTAGGTGCCGACCATGAAACCAGTCCTCGCACACCACACACTGAATCATCTCATCTGGGGTCTCATCCTCAGGATCGGGGTACGGTCTCTTACATGTGCAGTACAGGCCAAATAAATTGTCATTGTATTTATTAGCCAGGTTTTTCTTCTCTTTATCCGATTATAACTTGCACTCCAGCTGTTTAAATTTGGCATTTTCACAATCGCAGCGAAAGTTCCTCTTGGTGTAGAGCTCAAACAGGTCGTGGCCTTCATGACACTTGTATGTACAGGTCAGACATATCCCAGCAGGCTCTTCTTTATCCGGGGGGCCGGTACTGCAGGTGTACAGCGCTTGTCTCTTCACATAACCCAGGGGGTAGGAGCACTTTTCGGAATCGCTCCCCTTCAGTACAGCAGACGCCTCATCCTGCAGGGCGTCATCCTCCTCCAGGACATCTATTTCCACCTTTACTTCCTCCTTCACTTCCTCTTCTTCATCTTCTGCACCACTTTCAATTTCTGCAAGCTCTTCGCTGTCAGAATCATCACATGGTAGAAGATGAAAATCCTCAAGCCCGGCCTGATTTTCTTCATTTTCTCTGTTGGTGAAAGAACTGGAACAGAGAGTAACTGCTTCAGACATTAGGTCATTATTCTCATTTTTAGCATGAGCCTTTGTACAACTAAAAGATTCTTGATTTGAACCATCATCTTGAGAGACACATTTTCCAGAGCAGAGTCCCAGCAACTCATCCATAGCCCCTATCTTGGAGTCATTTGCATCAGGCTGGCTGGTGTTGGACTGTGATTGCTTGAACTTTCCTGAGCAGAGATCTAACAGTTCGTCCATATTTGCATCCATAGCATTCTCATCTATATTGTCCATCACAAGTCTTTGCTTGGAAGAGCTGTACTTCTGTGCTCCTGTTGCGGCCAAGATTTAGAAAACCATCAGCATGCATGACAAAGATCTCTTCGTTGTAATCCTCATCACTCCAAAGTAAGATTTCCGTGCAAGAATTGCTAAGCGTCTCCTCATCACTTAGTCTTGTATATGAACGGCATCCATGATCGCTGCTTTTACCGGAACACTGGGCCTTATAATCACCGTTGAGCTTTGAAGGTTGTCATTATTTTTGGTGAGAGCTCCTTAGAAACCTCTATGTTCTCTTTACTACCAGACAGCTCTGACTTTGCTTTCTTTTTCTTCTTTTTTTTCTTTGACTCAAGAAATCTTTGAACTTTTCTCTTACTTTTTCTTTAACACTTTCACACAGCTTGTCTGGCTTGCGATGAGACTTCTGGATTAAGTTCTCCTTGCTTTTGTCTTTTAGGGACGGTCGATGGGAATTTGAACTGTTTGTGGTGCGTCTTCTCTTTGAGCTTTGCTGACTGGCCTTTTCGTGAGCTAAAGAGCCTCTTGTCTGCATATGCCTCGTGACAGGACTCTGATCCTGCTCTGACCTGTCAACACCATGGAAATACTTCATATGGTAACGCAGCAACTTGGCCTTGCAAACAGATCTGGAGCAATCCAAAATCTTTCCCTTAAACTTGTTGGGTTCCAGTTCCAAGGTAACAGCTTTGGTAGCTGGATCATCAAGTTTCTTCAAAGTATTTGCTAAAGGTTCTCTACTGTATTTAGCAGAACTGTCAGACCGTCGATTCAGCTTCATAGGAGCTGCTACTGCGGGGACAGCCGGGACCTCCTCAGCATCATCTTGTACATGAGGGTCTTTCTCTTCTGGTTTGGTCTCGTCTGGTTTGACCTCTGGAACGCCTTTCACAACATTGGATTCAACAGGCTCTACAGACTTTTCTACTACTAATGGCGGCTCCTTTACTTCGGGAGTTTCAGGCTCTGCCAGGGCACACTCCTCTGGCTCCACTTCTTGTTCCTCTGGTGAAGTACTACACTCCGGTCATGATTCCGTCTCAACAACAGACGTGGTAACCTCCAAAGCATTATGGTCCTCTGGATTCTCAATCAAAGAGGGCTTGCTATCCTTTTCCTCTGTTCTCTCAAATTGTTTCATGATGGCCTCCCAACCTGCCATGCTCTCTCGGTGAGCCTGTTGAGCTGCAAGGTTCTGCTGGTGAGCCTGTTGTTGAGCTGCAAGGCTCTGCTGCAAACCTGCATTCATCTGCTGTTGATTTGCATTTGCTATAACCAGCTGTTTTAGCATCTCCTCCATTTTGGGTTTACTTTAACTGCCCGCGGCACTCCATATGTGAGAGATTAGCTTGGTAGCGG
The DNA here is from genome assembly GCA_029574335.1 of Rana kukunoris. Taxonomy (NCBI): domain Eukaryota; kingdom Metazoa; phylum Chordata; class Amphibia; order Anura; family Ranidae; genus Rana; species Rana kukunoris. The sequence continues at coordinate 262,076,958 of CM056059.1, read as the reverse complement.
GTGTGTGTGACCCCCTGGATGGGTTCACTACACATTGAACTGTACAAAAAGGCAGTTGAGGATGTTTGAAAACAAATGATATGGTTTATTTTTCCATATTGCTGGATACACGTGCAAGCATCAAAACAGCATAACCAAAACAAAACATAAAATAAACCTCTGCCACTTGGGGCGTCTACCTTCTCAACACAGGAACCTACCTATGGAGTCTGGCACAGCCTACTGCTGGGCAGACACTGCTGGTCCTACAGTAGAAAACAAAAAGTCTCTGATATTTTTCACACAGAAATATCCATCAGCACCTCACCTCTTTAGTACTGGTTGTGACTGCTCCTTCACTCACATAGCCTCAGGGTGCAGCAATCAGTCGTCATCCTTAGGCTATCTTTATAGGGGCTTTAATTGCTTCATTTTGAACAGCTGAAGGCTTCTAACGCCCCAAACCTCTCTGGCCATCTCAGCAGCCGATGCCCAATAAGTAATTGGTGTATTGACTAAACAAGGCAGAAAAATATCTCCTGTCTGGGACAACACACACACAGATTTACCTGACTTCATATATATACACATGCATACACACACACATACACACAGACACACACTGTATTTGCTGGCGTATAAGACTACCTTTTACACTTAAAAAAAATGGCCAAAAGGCAGGGGTCGTCTCATACGCCAAGTCAACTGCTCAGAGGCCTGCTGGATGTGTGGTAATACTGTATGTAGCTTCAGCAATATACATTATACATTATTTAAGTCTTTTACCATTATACTGCCTTACTGGAATGCATACATACAAACTTTCGAATCATTGACAGTGGACATAGGATTCTTCATTGTTTGAATTCCCTCCTTGATGCAGAACTGTGCATTTGGGATCCGGTGTTGGGGTCGTTTTTGGCACTCGGCGCGGAGAGGATTAAGGATTCCTTTTTCCTTTTATTGGGGGAGTTCTGGTGGTCTTCCCGTGCCCCTGCACGGTTGGGCACCGCTCTCCCTCTCCTCTCCACGGGACTCTGACGCGCGGCGCCTTCTCTCTTCCTCCTTCCTTCGCCCTCTGTTGGAGACAGTCCTAGTGACGCCTCTGGTCACGCCCACCTCCAGAGCTAGCTGGGGTTTCCCCATATGGGCGGCCGTTGGGAGGTGGGCGGGGACTTCGCGCGTCACTGCACCCGGAGGGCGGCCCCCTGATGTGGTGACGCGCCTCCTTGCATTCCCCTTGGCTTTCGCCTACACTCAGCTGTAGGCTATAGCCGTTAATTGCTACACATATATAACTACCTGACAGCAGTTTGCAGTTCAGTCTCCCCTGGGCAGCAGGACGGATACATTGCAGGACCAGGTATTGAAAAACCAATCTTTTTTGCCTCCCCACTTTATACACTTCAGCAGGCTCTGCCAATTATCCTTTTTTGAATTTCTTTTAGATGGTGATCTAAGTATCACCTGTCAGTAGCTGGGCCCAAGCATGACAATACTGTTTTTTTTTACCACAGATTCCTTCTTGGATGTGGACCTTGCTATAAGCCATTACCTTCCATACTGCCCTGGGGCGGGAGAAATTCACACTATTTCTGTTCTCCCTTGCTTGATCAATATTCCCCCATTTTTGGGTGAGTATCTGTACACCTATGTCTGCACTCTGTCATTTTTAGTCTGCCATACACACCGTTTAATCAGGGGAACCACCTGTTTGTTTGCAGGGACATATTTATACAATGGGTCAGTTTATTTTTTTCCTTACCATTGTAACACTGTAACAATACTGCTATTCCAGCAGCAATGATATATACATTTTATTTATTATTTGTTTTTGCTTATGTTTTGCGATATGCTGCAAAAAAATTAAATTAAAATATCCCCATATATATTTTTCACACCCTCTGGTGTGTTGGGGGCCTTTCATACATATATCCCTCTGATATTATATGGCGCATTGTTCCATTAAACTATATTATAGACCATATACTATAGGTATTAAAGGGGTAATTCCCCCAAAAACCTTTTTTTAACATTGATTGAGGCTCGTTATGTCAAGGGGAATCGGGTGTTTTTTTATTAGAAACGAAGCAGTACTTACCGTTTTACAGATGCATCGTCTCCGTCGCTTCCGGGTATGATCGTCTGGTCTGGGCGTGCCTATTTGATTGACAGGCTTCCGACGGTCGCATACATCGCGTCACGAGTAGCCGAAAGAACCCGAGCGACGGTGCGGCTCTATACTGCGCCTGCGCACCGTCGTTCGGCTACTTTCGGAAAATCGTGACGCGATGTATCCGACCTCGGAAGCCTGTCAATCAAATAGGAACGCCTAGACCCGGAGACCATACCCGGAAGCGTCGGAGACGATGCATCTCTAAAACGGTAAGTACGGCTTCATTTCTAAAAAAAAAAACACCCGATTCCCCTTGACAAAACGAGCCTCAATCAGTGTTAAAAAAAAGGTTTTTGGGGGAACTACCCCTTTAAGATTAACTGATTTTGACCCACTGTATACCGTACTTATGCGCGTCTCCTCCCCCGTTTTCTTTGGGCCGCCCCCTGTTGCCAATAGATCTGCCTTACACCGGAATCCCCTAAAAAGCACTTAGTAATCATACACATTGCCAATACACATTCAAACTGGCATGTTAGTACATTACTTTGCCCTAGCCGCCACTGACAAATGCAACACTTCATCTTCATGTATGGTATTTTTCTGACTTCCCCCCTTTTTCTCCTTCCCTACTTTGTCCCTTCTGGTCTCATATACCCTGAAGACCTTAGGTCGCATTGCATGGAGACATTTCGTGCATCCACCCCCATTTTTAAATGATCCAGGATATCTTCTCCCCAAACTGACCAAGCAACATTTTTTGCCACGTCTCTTGGAGATAGACCGACCATCTACTGACCGGTTAGTATTCACTGTTATATATATTTTGCTTCACTATAAGAATTTGAAACAATGGGACTGCAGGTATGGTCGATACTTTGGGAGGGGGACTCGGGACTTTTTTGTCCCGACTTTGGGTTCTGAGCATCACCTCATACAAGGTGAGAGTCATGATTAGGATTTGCCAGTGTTTTATATATATATATTGCTCTCTGTAATCAACAATGTAACATTTTAGCTTTGCATTTTTTATTGTTTACTGAAAGTATTCATTTTATTCTCTCTATCCTTTAGACTGTATTGCGACATTTCTGCACTACCCTAGCCCTGATGAAGAGGCGGTACTTTCTATGAGCCTCGAAACGTTGGCACCACTGTCTGCACCTACGAGACAGTATTGGAAGGGTTCCTTACTGCATTTTTTTGTCGCTCCAAATAACATATAATTTCGAGTCTATGTCTTATCCTGAGTAATGTATAGTGCTGTTCATGGTCACTCACCCTAGTTCGTGCCTTCCTTTATGTTTGGTCATTTGGATATTTTTTCTGTTCATGCCGTTGACACATTATTTGATATGTTGTCCACGAACAACATTACTGAAATAAAATTTGATATTTTTTTGATATACTTTTGTTGACTAACATAGTTTTTACTTTATAACCAATCTCCCACGCACAAAATCCCACTGAGGAAACACACTCCCTAGGGCAGGGGTGTCAAACTGGCGGCCCTCCAGCTGTTGCAAAACTACAAGTCCCATGAGGCATTGCAAGGCTAACAGTTACAAGCATGACTCCCACAGGCAGAGGCATGATGGGACTTGTAGTTTCGGAACAGCTGGAGGGCCGCCAGTTTGACACCCCTGCCCTAGGGGGTACAGCAATTGGCTTATATTCAGGGATGTGGTGAGATAGTGGTTTTTAGTTTGCTATTCTAGGGGACACCTACCTCTCTTTTTTTCATTATATACCGCTTAGCCAATTCCGGTGAGTGATGTATTCAAAATTAATACAGAACCTGCTCGTATTGGAGTAACAACCTCTGCCAATCCGAGCAGGCTACATACAGTAGTCTGTTTGGATTGGCTTTAAGAGTCAGAGAGGAGTGGACTGATGATGTTACAGCCTCTGCCAATCCAAGCAGGCTTTGTATTCATTAATAGAATACATCACTCGCCGTGATTGGCTCCAGCAAGAAGGAAGAAGAATATGGCTCCAGAAGGAAGAAATATGAAGTGCTGGAAGCCTCAGAAGGGGGGTCGTCTTATACGGTGAGTACAGGCAAAAATCTTTAAAGAAACTGTAAAATTAGGGGGCCGTCTTATACACCCGGTCGTCTTATATGCCCGGTCGTCTTATACGCCGGCAAATATGGTATATATATATATATATATATATATATATATATATATATATAGTGACAGGAAGTCAGGTAAATATGTGGGTGTCGTATGAGAGATACATTTCTGCCTTGTTTAGACAATTCACCAATTACTACGAGGTGTCGGCTGCAGAAATAGCCAGAAAGGTTTAGGGCGTTGAAAAACTTCAGCTGTTCAGAATGAGGCAATTAAGGCCTCTATATATCATTCAGATGATGACTACTGATTGCTGCATCCTGAGGCTTTTTTGAGTTAAGGAGAGAGAGAAGGGTTCCCCAAATGGGCTTTTAGGCAGCAATATAAAAAATATAGAAGTATATATTGCTGCCTAAAAGCCCATTTGGGGAACCCTTCTCTCTCTCTTTTTTGTAATTTCGGGGCGAGCAGCTTAATTATGTTCTCAATATGTGTCCTTTCTCTTTTGAGTTAAGGAGACCAGTGAGGAAGACTTCTGAAGAGGTGAGGTGGTTGTTGATTTTTCTGTGTGATAAAAATCAAAAAGACTATTGTTTCTCTGCTGTATCACCAGCAGTGTCTGGCCAGCAGCTGCCTCTCTGTGTAATTCAGTGTGTAGTGAACCCATCCAGGGGGGCACACACCCTTGCTACCGAGCTAACCCCTTACACATGGTGGAGTGCCGCGGGCAGTTAAAGTAAACTCAAAATGAAGGAGATACTAAAACAGACAAATGCAGCTTTGCAGCGGAGCCTTGCAGCTCAACAACAGGCTTACGCAGCTCAACAATGTAACATACCGACTTCTCGGGTAAGACACTTATTGCCAAAGATGACTGCAGATGATGACCCTGAGATGTTTCTAACCACATTTGAAAGAACAGCGGAAAAAGAGTGTTGGCCTAAAGAACAGTGGGCTGGACTAGTGGCCCCCCTATTATCTGGAGAAGCGCAAAAGGCATATTTTGATTTGGAGTTTGCAGACGCAAAAATCTATGATTGGTTAAAAGAGGAAATATTGGCACGTTTTGGTGTAACCCTGGATGTCCGTGCTCAGCGGGTCCACAATTTGAGTTATCAGCTGAGGAAGCCACATCGGTCACAGATGTATGACCTCATCCATTTGGCTAAGAAATGGCTGCAGCCAGAAACTCTATCCAGACCAAAAATTTGGGAGCGAGTAGTCATGGACAAATTTCTTAGGTCTCTTCCTAATACCCTGCAGAAATGGGTGAACCATGGTGGTCAGGAAACCGCAGACAAACTTGTAGACCTGGTCGAAAGGTACCTAACAACAGAGAATTTGTCCTCTTCCAGCAGAGATGCACAGACTTTCCACCCCAAGGCCAGACCCTCCCCACCAATAGGTAAGACTGCATCAAGGGATGGGGGTGGAGAGAGGGACCAAAGAGAAACTAGAGGTATTATCGGGACTACTGCTAATGTTTCGAAAGAGCGGCCTGGAAGACCCAACCCAGAGAAGAGGACCAGAAGATTAATTTGTTACCGTTACCGGGAAGAGGGACATGTAGCAGCGGTTTGCCCAGCGGGTGATGAACCCATGCAGTGTGACTTTCTGACAGAGAGACGACAGTCCCTTTTTGCAACCACATGCACTGCAGTAAAGGGAAAATGAGAAACCTTTATGTAGAATGTGCTTAGAAGGCAAAGATGTTGTGGTATTGTTGGATTAAGGTAGCCTGGTCCCCTTAGTGAAAAGTGATCCAGTGGTGGGAAAAACCTTACATGGTAGGAAAAGGGATTTCCCAAAGTTCTGGGAACTCTGGGATTCCACAGTAGGTGGTTCTTCTTTTTTTTTATAATTATTTATTTTATAACATTTTCCACTCTTATTTCCTCTTTATACAAACAAAAAAGTAAATGACTACATTTTGACACTTTTCTTTAACCATTTTCTTATTGGTCATTATGCTTCTCATCATGGCTCACAGATTTTGCCATCATATCTACTGTATATAGCAATGGCATCATACACTTCCTATTCCCCATATCTACCCTTCCTTTTAAGTCGCTATCCCCCCCCCCCCCCCGTTTCCCCCCCCCAAAAAAAAAAAAAAAAAAAAAAAAAAAAAAAACCTCCTCTAATCCTCCTCCTTCTTCAAAGGTCTCGCTCTCTGAATCTTATATAGGGGGTCCACACTTGGCTGTACTTCCCCTCTTGTTCTCTTATTCCCATCGTCAGGTTCTCCATCTGCTGAATTTCTGTTACTCTGCCCAGCCATTGCTGTCTGGTCGGCGCAAGCGTACTTTTCCACAAAATTGGAATGCATGCCCTTGCCGCTGTCAGCAAATGTCTAAGCAGAGAATTTTTAAATTTTTCCATGGAGATTGGGAGGTCCAAAAGTAGATAGGTAGCTGGATTATCTCCCAGATCTGTCTCTGTGATTTTTTTTACCGTTTCGATGACCATTTTCCAAAAATCTCTCAGCTTTGGACACTCCCAAAATACATGCAACATGGTACCCTCTCCTTCTCCACACCGCCAGCACCGGTCTGATAACTCGGGAAATATCCTTTTTAATGCTGCAGGGGTTTTATACCATCTAGTCAGGATCTTATAAGCACCCTCTTGATATCTAGTAGCAAGAGAAGCTTTGTGTGTAAAATTAACAATTTTTT